>WEKY01015113.1:35894-72481 GCA_013390045.1 Picathartes gymnocephalus
TTTTTTAATAAGGAAGAGCAAGAAGATGATGAAGACCCTATTAACTTTACACCCTAACTTTAACCAGACACTGGGTTGGCTCTACTGCTGTATTTTCCTCACGTCACTTTCAGTCATCAAGCAAAAAATCTAGAGCATCATGGTAATAGTCCTGCCTGGAAGACTGGATTTGCTACCTGAGTAGAAAATAACCTGCCCCGTTTCCAGATCTGCTCACAGATCCTTTTCTCAAGCCCAGGAGGGGCCTGTGGGAGGAACTGTGACCCCATGAGGTGAGGACCAGTTCTCAAAAGCACAGTCTAGCGCCAGAAGGCCTGGTGGGTGAGTTACCAGACAAGTCATGATGAATTTCTCCAGAAATTGCTATATTTTCAGGGGCTGAGGGTTGCTTCCTCTTTGCTAAAGGTCAGCTTTTTTCACAACCTGTTTGCACTGAGCTGCATTTAGTGCTGTGAGCAAGTGCAGCTCAAGTGCAGCGCAAGTGCAGCTCAAGTGCAGCACAAGAGCAAACAGAAGCACACACTCAGTGTGAGCACTTCACTGGGACAACAAGAAACCTTCAACTAAACATTTACAAAGTTCCTATCCAGTAACTGCCCTTTAAAAAGATTACACCGGGATCAGGGAATGTCTAACCGGGGAGGAAGTTTGTTTTCACAAGCTGGTGAATGTGATAGGGTGTTTTTCTTTAAATCATAAATCTGCTGACTTTTGTGGAAGCTTTGGAAACTATGAAACATACAATTGTTTCAGTGAGGGGTTTGCTGAAAAATGCCTGATGGTTATCTTTAAATTATTAGTTTAACTAAACAGGAGAAGTTGAATAGCTATAGATGGATAGATATTTTGCAGGGAAATACCTGGTTGTATCTGCATCATTCATCTACAGTTCTCAGCTCTCCTCGAAGCCCAACAATAAAAGCTGCTCTGGACATCACTGGTTAACAGCAAGGGATTTAAATGCATTTTAAAAGCTGTACTATTGAGGAATCTCTGCAAGTACAGAGTTAATATAAGCCCCTTGTCTGGTCCAAAACCCACGCAGTGAATGATAGCTGTGGCTTATCACTAGACAAGCAATTAGTGCTTCTCTCTGACTCCCAACATCCCTTAAATGGTGACTGCAAGACCACAACTGCCTTGAGCTTTTCATTGTTTAATGGCAGTCTTATGTAGAGGAAAAGTGGATTCAGACTTGAGGAGAAAGGGACTGAGAATCTAAAGGACATACATGACTATTTTTCCCCCTGCATATCACAGGACTTTTCTTCAGTGCTGCTGCTGGGATCAATTTTTTCCTCCTGAGGGCTAAAATAATTCACCTCACCAGAAAGGGTCAGTAGATGAAAAAAATACAGCCTCTCAAATCTACATAAGTCCAAAGGGTTAAATTTTATCTTCCCCTTCAATTATTTCTATTAGCAATTAAGCCAAAGAAACAACAATCACTAATCTACCCTTATCTGACATTAGCATGTACCCAGCTCAATGTGCTTTATAAGCCCGAGCTTTGGCTCACAGCTGCTGTGGAACAGGCAGGCTGCATTTATGCTCCTTTTACTGACACAGAAGCTAAAGCAAAAGGGAAATTGTGCACCCGCTGATAATCCCCCCAAACTCCAAAATACCATTATCAGAGACCTCAGAAGGCAAGAACAGCTGGAAAAGGGGAAGGACAGTAAAGGTAAGGCTGTGGGGTTTAACACACGTCCCTGGAAGTGTGTGAAGGACTCTGAGATAAGCAGAGAAAAAGACATGTCAGAGAGGAGAATTAATTAATTAATTAAATAATTAATTTTTAGCCGTCAGGTTGGGAAATCACACCTTGTCCTTTTCAGGAAAAAAATGTTGTGCTCGGTTCTGATTCCAGAAAATCAGTAGAAACCTGCATTTCGCTTCAGAGTCGCCCCTTTTCCCCACAGATGAACACGATGCTTATCTGTACTGTAAATTCATCCTAACAGATGAGAAAATTCATTAGGCTGAGCGTGCCAAGGGCAGTTCCTGTGCAGGGGCCTCATAGCTATCATCATGTCTGATCAATTTGAAGCCTCCAGCCCAGCTGCAGCAGGGTCATGTGAGGAGGCTGCCGGTATCAGCCCAGGACAAGAACGGAATGGATGCCCTGGGATCTGCAGTGACAGGGGGGTTTTTTTTGTCTGTTTGGTTGTCACACCTAGAACACTCATTTTCATCTAAATACAGGTGGAAAAGACCCTTCTCGAGATGAGTAACCTGCTGTTTCTCAGACAACACTTACTGTCAGCCATACACGGAAATAAACATTTCTTGTGTTTACTAAAGCTATTCCCAAATGACATTTTATGAACTTTAGTATAAAATCTACTATCTTCAACATAGGCTAGCAATAAGTTCAAACTAAATGCATATTCAATGAATAATTTTATGATGTGACCAAAACAACCTATTGAATTTAGTCAAACTAGTTCCTGTGAAGTGACCTGAAACTCTGTCCAGGATTTATAATTTCTATAAATTGGCGGGGTAGAAGTCAGATGAAAAACATGAAACAATTGAATGCTTTTGTTAAAAACATTTGAAACTATATGTTTCATTTCAATTAAACAATCATAGCCATAATTTTTCAGCAGGAGGCATTATTTCCTACACAGTCCAGAAATTCCCTCTGGGACTTAATTTTCCTCCAGACAAAGCATGAATTCTTTTGCAGTGTATGTGAATATCTGTGTGTGAGTGCAGTTTATAATGCAATAGATTGTTTAGCCTCCTGCAGTTTACAAATAATAGAAGGAAGTTCCTTTGCTTCAGTACAATGGCATCTTTCTGTAGTAGAGAAATGAACATATTTACAATTTGAAGTAGGAGCCAGCATGTCATTAACTACTTTTCTCAGACCAGGATCAGGAATATTTATGGAGTTTCAAAAATTGGTGTCCTGTCACGTAAGTGTCTTAATAATGAAACGCAAGTTTTCTAAATGGTAAAGAGATTGTGTCTGAAACAATGGCTTTATCCAGTGTGGTGACTGTAAGGGTGTTTCAGTGCTGGGGCTACGGGTGAGAGATGTAAACCATCATAAGGTAATCAACGGCCAATTGCTCCGTTTCTCCTGCCTCTCACTTGCTGCCACCCATGGCAAAGCTCCTTGGGAAAAGGGGAGATTGTTGTGCTGCACCCAGGGGCTGGGTCACAGGGTGCAGTGTCAGCCTCTGTCCCAGGGTTAATCGGTGACTTCAGTGTGTTTGTCATAACTCCATTATCGAAATAGTCACATTAACATTTCTACCCTTCCTCTCTTTTGTTTAGATTGCCAGCTCTTCCCAGCAGAGTGTTCCAGAGAATAGACTTCTGGTAACGTGCATAGAATTTCTTTTATAATTTGAGAGAAGTGGGAAAGGACAGGCTACAGATTCAGGATGAAATTCCTTTTAAATACACACAATTTTTCCTAAATTTTCTTGCTCATCTATCATAATACAGAAAAGTAATGCAAAAACCTCTGTAAATGCTGATAATGATAGCACAATAATGACAATTAAAAAATGATCAGTTTCCCTGGGATAAATTACTAAAATTAACGTGCCAATTCTAATAAAATTTCAACAGAACAAAAACTTCAAATGAAATATTACAGTGTTTTATAGCTTGGTATTCCTATTTGGCCTTGCCAAAAAAGCACATAGTTAGAACTTCGCAATTTTGATCGCTTTTATGCCAACACTCTTTTAAATAATGTTATATTAGCTACAATGTTATGTTGAAACAACAAATCACAATGAAATGGGAATATTTTCAGACTTTTTGTCATTTGGGGAATTTCTACAGTTTTGCTTTTCCCACCAGAAATTCACTTTACTGACCATGATTTTATCTTAACTTTTTGGTCCTGGGAATGAAACAATAGGAAACTCGAGAAACTGATAGTTTCTGGACTGAAAAATGAGAGAAGCTTAACAAAACATTCCACAAAAAGATCACAAAAACTGCACTATAAATATATTTGGACACATACAAATTGCCAAGATAGCTGTCACTAATTCTTTCTGTTAAAGGCCTGGTGTGGAATAGTTAAAAAATATTCCTCAGTGTGGAGGTTCTTGGTAGAGAGCACAAACCCTGTGTGGAGGGAAGACAACTTTCAAACTCTGCTGATGGTACATGAACATCACCATTTTTTCACATTGGTGTGACCACTGCGTTATCACCTACCCACGTCAGATAAAAACTTTCCCAGGACATTGCTGCAACAAGGAATTACAGAGATGATGAAGGCACGGTCATAAATGCAGGCAGGGAGCAACACTCTGCTCCTCTCCTAGCAGCTGTCAGAACCAACTGTTGGAGCAGATGAAATGTAAACTGCAGCTCTGTCACACATACTTTTGAGATGTGATGTCCCGGCCAAAGAAAGATACAAACTTGTTTATCTTAAAAAAGAGGCAAGAACACTGACCTTGAAGATCAGATCAAGTGTAAAGTGGCCTAAAATAACAAACAGAATGTATGCCATATCTCCAAGATTCATTCCTCAAGTTTACACATGAAACTCATAAGTGATTCTGGAGAGGCTGATCCTGTGAAATGCTATTGAGAACTCAGAGGCCAAGAAACTGCCAGTGGAATTTTGGATGCCCAGCACCTTCCAGGATCACTCTGATGGGAAAAAAAGAAAACCAAAATGCTCTATTAGACTAAAATCAAAGGGTTTAATACTGATGGCAGGATGCTGCTCTATCTTGCTTTTAATGGACTTATTTTTGGAGCAAGAAAGTCCTGCCCTCAGTTGAGAAGGTCAGGGTTAGGAAATACTTAAACAAACTGGGCACACACAAGTCCATGGGATCTGATGGGATGCAGCCATGAGAGCAGAGGAAGCTGGCTGATGGCCTTGCTTGATTATCTCTGAAAGGCTTTGGCAATTGGAAATGCTTCCTGAGGAATGGAAGAAATAAATGTCATCTTTATCTTCACAAAGAGAAAGGAGGATCTAAAGAACTACAAGTTGTTCAGCCTGCCTTGCATCCCTGTGAATCTGGTGAAGCAGATAATCCTGGAATCCTTTTTCAGACACTTGAGGATAAAGATTATCAGGAGCAGTCAGGATGAAATTGCAAAGGGCTGATAGCCTGAATAGCTTGGTGGATGACAGGGGAGCAAGGGATGGTGTTTACCTGGCTTTAGCAAGGCTTTTGACACTCTCTCACATAACATATCTCTGGATAAATAGTTTAAATACAGGTTAGGCAAGTGACAGGGAGGTGGATTGAAAACTGGCTGGATGGCTGAGCCCAGAAAAGTGTCCTCAGCCACAGAAAGTCCAGCTGAAAGCCAGTCATTAGTGATGTATCTCAGGGGCTGACACCAAGTCCTTACCATGAAAACCCTTCCTTAATGCCCTGGGAAACAGAGGACATCTGCAGTGAGTTTACAGATTACATGAAAACTAGAGGAGTGAATTGTATGCAAGATGGTTATATTGGTGTCCAGAGGGACTTGAACAGATTTTGAAGATATTGAAAACCTGACAGCATCAGCATCAGGCTGGGCAACCTGCTCTTGGTGGCCCTACTTTTTCTCTTCTGACTTTACTGGGTCTGTGGCTCTATAATCTGAGATCAGTTTGAATGTAAAATCCAGCCACAAACAAACCAACAAAAAACAACAAACCCCCAGATAATAGGGGAGGGTAAGAAAAACCATGAAAATACCTTTTTCTTCTAAATTGTCTGCAAGATCCAGGCAAGTAATATCTATTTTCTGAAATACTTGCCTGTTGCATTTGTTTGGTTTTTTTTTTTTATTTATTTATTCCAGCCATTTTGGTGATCCTGCCATATCCAGCTCCTAAGCAAAAGTGTGCATCTGCAATTCATTAGTGCAATTTTTAATCCCAAGCTTAAATACTAATGCAAAACAAATTTTAAATCTTGCTTCCAAAAGCAGTTTGTCTAGAAACATAGGACCAGAATTAAGTTTGCATAGTCAAGGATATAGTCTCTTAGAGATTGTGGTCAGTCATAAACCATAAACACAGCTTGAATTCCAGAGCTTTAAGATTAAAACAGCTGACATAGAGAAAATAGAATACATCCCAAGTATAGGTGGCTTTTTGGCCACTAGGAAAGAACTCCATAGGAGCTGGTTTTGTGTATTACTTACACTTTATAAAGCTGCAGATGCATTAACTAATAATAGTTAATTACTAACTAATATTACTCTATGTGCTGCCATACTAGGCACGAATATTTTTATGCTTGTTATTGTACATTTTCATACCTACAGAGGTTAATGACTCTTCTCAGCCTCACACAAACAATGGCAAATCTGCACCAGCAGCATCTTGTGTCCACTCCAGCAATTCACACTTATTTCATTTCAACTTCCTTAACAAATCAATGTTGTGATCACTGGATAACAAAGACTGGATTTCAATCTCTGTACCTACACTGTTCTCAACTTAACTGCAATTAAAGTTCAAAGACCTTTCCAAACATCTACGCTCAGCACAGGGTGTACCTTGAGTTAGGTAAAATTTATCCCCATAAAAAGAAAATTCATCTTTTCAGGATTTATGAGGCACTTACATCATAAGGTTTGTGCTAAGCCACTGTACAGGAGTGTGTTTGACCCTTGGTCTGCTCCAGGGCGTGTATTATAATTCAGAAGTCTCAGGTCAGTGGTGGATTCAGTTTAAGGCCTTATCTCCCTTGAAATCAATGGCAAAATAGAAAGAGCTATCCATACATTTCTTTTTAACTTAGAGAAAAATCACATTTGTTCCCATTGCAGAAAAAATGGAAGAGAAGATAAATGATGATTTCTTTTTCCATTGGAGGTTCGTTGGCATGAATATCAAAGGCATGAAAATGAGAACAAAGAAACCATGCATGGCAATTTTTTGAGACTTTTAAATCAAGGACTGCAGGCTCTGTATCAGTCATTCCATAGCCTCTGTTTTGAGGGATACCAAAACTTGCTCCATGCTGCATAGCTGCTTCACATTTCACAGCCCATAATTCTACACTTTAAAAATTCAGCACACAGGAAAAAAGGAGTCACAATGAGAGAAGGGAACAGTGCTCAAGGATTTCATTAGTGTTGTGTTGATTTGATTTACACAGGGCAATACAAAACCACATGTATTGCTCATCAGTTCACAAAAGAAATAAGCACCGAACCCAAACCACTGCTTTGTCTAAAAGCAAAATCAAATGACAGTAAGGCAGAAGAGTTTTGCAGTATAAAATGTTTGTAATGGAACTTGTAATTTTCCAAAGATCTTATTTGTTTGCACATATTCCAAATAGACACTCTGCAGGAAGATATACAGCTTCCATCTTCATGGGGTTTCTATGATGAGACAAAAGCAATAAACTGTAAGAATCTGGAGACTTCTGGGTAGAAAATGTGCACTTGTAGCACTGAGTCAGGTTAATTAGCACAGAAGTTCTTATTAAGACCAGCCTGGCAAGCTGGGTTGTTGCCAATACATTTGTCCATTCTGTCCCTAATAGCACAGAATCTGCCTAGTGAAATAATACCCTAAAAAGATCGAGTTTGAAAAAGTAGACTCTAATTCTCTTACCACATTTTTCATTTAAAGAAAGAGAAAGAAAGTGGGAAAGTGCACATGATTGCCTGCTCTACTTTCTCATTCAGGCTGATGTGTTACACAGCACAAAGAATCAGGAATTGCTTATAGGGATTTATCTTTACATGGAAATAAATAGTTAATCAGTATCGTTTATCTTGTCGGAGAGAACAGTTAATTGTACGCTTAATTCTAAACCAGCCAAACTTCCATTGTGTTCAGCTATAACAAAGTGTATAAAAAACACACCACAAAGTTCAGGCAAAGACGTCAGCAGAACCACAGAGGTGTTATGTGCAATTGATCTGAAAATCAGGAAGGCTGGGAGCAAATTTATCTTGTACTGAAGGCATGTTCTTTCCTCAGACCTTATAGTCCAACTTTTAGTTGACTTAACAGTACAGCTGGTCAGAACTGATATAAAGTTCAAGGAAAATGGAAATATATCCTAGAAAAGTTATTAATATGATTGTTATATTTTGAAAGCATTTGTTGCTTCCAAAAGGAAACAAATGATACTTCAGGAACCATCCTACAAAATTTGGCTGGTAGGAATCTAAAGAGACACTAAAAGAATCCTTACAGCCTCTTGAAGGATTGCAAGTGTTAGAACTACAAGGTTCAAGTACACTTTGTCCTACCACTAATTTTTCTACAAACACTGAGTTAAAAGTTTTACTTGCTTTATTAATTAAATCTTGTTGACCTAATTTTTAATATACTTAGCCTTGTACTCTGAAAGACTCCAGTGTTTCCCTACTAATGATGTTTAACATTTCCCGGAAGGGAGTTCTACATGTGTGTAAGCTTTAATGTAGTAAAGACAGTGCCTTATAACAACAAAAAGCAGGGGCTGACTCCTGCAAAAATAAAAATGACCCCAAGAACAAGACTTCTCAGTTCTAACACATTTATATTCAATGCTGCCAGTCTACAGAATATTCCTAAGGCATACAAAACAGCCACAAATAATTGGTCCAAATCCTGCAAGTTTCTACCTCCTCCATCAACCTAAATTATAAAAGCTGACAATTGAAGAAGATTGAAAAATAGTTAGTTCTTTTTGACCTTGAAATTTACCATGATTTTTTCTTTTTTTTAAAATTTTTATTTTAAATGATTAATATCGAACTTCACAGATAAGCTGAAGTCTCTCTGTTAAATTGTTAGTTTAAGTCCCAAATTTTGAAAAAAAAAAAAAAAAGTTTTATTTTTAGGAGTAGATGTGAAGTCACATATGAAACTGAGTGAAATAAAGACCTTTGAAACACATAAAGGTAAATCTTTCAGAATGATTAAGTTTGTTGACCAGGAGAGAGAGACTTTCAGAATGAACCCTGGCCAGCTGGCAAAAAAATATATTCATTATACTTGTGATTGGAGGGATCGGTATTGAAAGATATTTATCTTCCCAGATGAGCAGAGATAAGATCAACTGCGTCCTTGTAAGGAGAGAGGTAAAGTCTGCAGTTCATAGCAGAGGTGAGCACAGATCTTGAATGCTTGTGCCTCTTTAAGCTTAGAGATGGTGGCACTAGCTGCACAAGTGTGCTAATAACCAGGGAATACTTTCACAGTATCAAGATAAAAAGGCTTAATGTTTGATCATTTTGTCCTGCTTTAATATTCAATTCATACAAACACAACAAGCACCTCATTTAGGGTCCTTTTGAACCGCAGGATTGAACTGGGGGAACTAAAAAATCAAGTTCCAAAGGTTAGCCTGCATTCCAGTAAACATATGGCTGGCTAAGAGCATATTATCCTGTAATGAAAGGTGTGAATAATTAACATTCCCAAACTGGGTTGAGACCAGCCACTTCCAGTATTGATAACAATGTGCTCCTGGGAGAACAGAGCTGGGTTTGTCCAGCGATGGATGCAGGCTGTGCAGAGCTCCAGATAACAGTCCCAAGGGATTTGGTTTAAAGCCAGGTCGGTCTCAATGAGGTGCCTTTACATCTGACTGCAGCAGACACAAGGGCATAGAGCAGAACCAGCCTGTGCGACTCAGAATGTCCAAAGAAACCCAGAATCCCAAGGAAATGTACAGTGGTGTCTCCCATGGGGGCAGTGGCACTGCTCCGACAGCGCAGGAGCTTGTGAAAGAAAGCATAAGTGTCAAAGATCAGAAAAAAGCTCTACCACGTCAGCCTCAATGACCAATCCTCTAGCTCGAAGCCCCACTGAAATCATGGACAAATTGAGTTGTTAAATTGAAATTACTATTGAACGTGGTGGTCAACTATTCCCCATATTCACAGTAGATAAAAGTTTTCCATTGAAACTGCTCTTTCTAAAAAAGAGATGCTGGAAATGTGCATTGCGCTGTTTAAATGCCATTGAAATTGATGCCAAGGAAAGCAGTTGTGCCTGGCTGACATTCGAGATAATTCGGCAAGTTACAGAAAAGTTTTAGTGTATGCCCCAATTTATTGCTGTGTATACAAAGCCATCCCGTAAGGCAAAAGCTGTATGTTAAACTATAACAATCTTGTATTTTCTGCAGAAGAATAAAAGGTGACAAGGAACCAGTACATTTTTCAGTACTGAAGCGTATGATGAGAAACTATTTTCTACCAGAGTACAACCATTGGAATGCTTTTGTGGTAGAGAACTTTTTGTTTTGGTAAGTTTTAAAGCCTGTAGGTCATCTGGAGACTGTTTCCAGCTCAGGAAGTTTTTGAGCATGTGGTTAGACCGCAAAGTGATCTAAAACACTTTAAGAAAATGCGGTTTCTTTTCCCCCCTAAATTTCTTTATGTCACAGTTGTCAACAAACACATCACAGCACAAAAGGCATGTGATCCCACAGCAGACTGCCCTTAGGAGCTGTGATTCTGCCTGTTCAATCTTATCTAAGACTCCTCTGAACCCAAAAATCTTCTTGATGGCCAGCACATCCCTGATCATGAACCTCCCTAAGCTTCATTACCACAGCACCCTGAAACAGTGCTGTAACCCAAGGGTCAGTGAGGCAAAGGCAGCAGGGCACTGTTTCATGAAGCTCCAAATCAATAAAAGCCTTCTTAACTCTCCTACCAGCAAAGGTACTCCAGAACTGTTTCATGAATACAAGGACAAGTAGAATATTTGGTACTGCAGGCAGTGTGAGGGGATTTTTTTTTTTATTTATCCCTTGACCAGAACAGCTGAATTGCTCTAAGAAAGACTGTCAGTGTTCTGAGCATCATAAGAAGCAGAAAGAAAGGAAACTTTTCCTCTGTTGTCAAAACGATTTGGACCTCAGAAATATTCTATAATCACTATCCCTGGTGAAAAGCCATTTTGCTAAACTCAGCTATTCCAAAATTATGACCAGGGCTTCAAAAAATTATGGGATTGAAAAATGGCAAGAGTGTAAGAAAAACATCACAGAATACTGAGGTCATGGAAGTTGGCATTACCAGTGTTGATGTACTGCTTTCAAGTCTGAGGGAGGGCAGGAGGGCTGGAGCTGTACAAGTCCCTGCTGCCCTGATCACCATCTGGTTCAGCTTCTGAGATCAAATCTCCACAATTAACTCCTCTACTTAGAATAAAAGAAAAAAAAAAATTCAAAACAAGTTGTAATTGAACTGTAATATTGGAGCTAGTGATGATATACTTTGAAGTAGAAATAAGATTTCCAATAACGGATAAACAGAATAATGTTAATTTTTCTTTGTATATGTATTTATACCTATAAGGAGTTACACTATCTGTTGCTTCTCATAATGACTCAAGTTAAGGGATCCGTTTTATAAAATGTAACTTAATTCTCCCCATAATAGAAATTTTGTTAGGATGATGGAAGTTACCAGACTCAGCTGTCCATACAATCTAAATATAGAATATTAAAAATTTGCTTATTTCAAACAAAGAGAAAATAAAACACTAAGAGTTCACAGAAACAGAAAACACAGACACTGAGTACACAAATGTATTTTACATCTAACCAGCTGTATAATAATTTGATGAATCCCAGATGCTGCAGTAAAGCAAGGCAAGAATATAACTATGCAACTTATTTGAAACAGATATATATTATTTAAATTTATTCCTGTAATAACAGTGAAATGGACAGGTTATGAGTTTCAGCCTGAATTTCCTACATACACCAGAAACCATAGTCCTGTCAGTGAGCCACCTCAGTGGTCAAAAATGAGAGGTGCTCTGGTATTTACTGTGAGAAAGTAAGACTTTCCCAGATAGCCTACAAGAAAAAAAAAAATCCCACCTCTTTTCTTCCAAAGTCCATCAATTACAAAGGCTCCTGCAGGAGGAGCTGAACTCCTGCTTTCACTCAGGACGCTCTGAGAACTTTCACAGAGTAATCTTCACATTGGAGTTATGTAAACAAATCAAATCCATAAACCACTCCAGGCCTGCCAGGGCTACATGGCACAGCAAAAGGTTTGAGGAAGGGTGGTCGGACATTCCCTCCCACTTAAAGTCTGGTCTAGCAGCAGTAAGACAGGGCAATCACAAATAGGAGAACATGGACAGTGAGAATGGGGAAGAAAGAACATCCGATTTCTGAGAAGGAAAAGGCTCCAAATTTTCTCCAGGTGACAAAACTCAGACACATCAGGCATGTTCTCTGAACATGGCACGAAATGCACTTACAGAAGGACCAGGCTTCTCTAATATTTTGTGTGGACATGAAGCCTTTCATAAAGCAGTCTGTTTGCATGTAGAATGCCTATTTGTAGATATGTAGAGTTCAGCAGCTGGATCAGAAAGGGGGAAAGGAGAGGGAAAGAAAAAAACGACATTTTTGTGCTACATCTCTGCACAGATTCCGTTGGGGATTTTTTCAAACTACTCAGGAGGAAAGCATACAGATGGGGGAAATCTTGTTTAGTCTTTAGTTTCATATAGCTATAAAAATAAAGGGTCTTCTTCTTTAGGCCGCTGAGCCCGGTTTTGGATGGTGCTGGAAGCAGTGCTGGCAGCACAGGGGTGTTTTAGTTCTTGCTGAGCAGGGCTCACACAGAGCCAAGGGCTCTTCTGCTCCTCACCCCAGCCCACCAGCGAGGGGGGCTGGGGGTGCATGAGGAGTTGGGAGGGGACACAGGCAGGAGAGCTGACCCCCACTGACCAAAGGGATGTCCCAGACCACACGGATCATGCTCAGCATGTGCAGCTGGGGAAGAAGCAGGAAGAGAGGATGCTCGCAGTGATGGCTTTTGTCTCCCCAGGCAACCATTACATCTGATGGAGCCCTGCTCTCCTGGAGATTGCTGGACACCTGCCTGCCCTTGGGATGTGGGGAAAGGACTCCTTCTTTTGCTTCGCTTGTTTGTACAGCATTTGCTTTAACTCTTAAATCCATGAGTTTTCTCACTTTTACCCTTCCAATTCTCTCCCCTATCCCACTGGGAAGGAATCAGCAAGCAGCTGTGTGGTTCTTAGCTGTGTGGCTTTCTGAGGTGAAACCATGACAAATCTTTTCTCCTTTAGCCTATTTAATTAAATTCAATAATATCATATGACAAAAAAAAAAAAAAAAAATCTAATACCACATCTCCTTCAGCACTCCCATGGGGAGCAATGTGCTTTTGGTTGTGTTTCTTAGCAGATACCTGGCAGAGTTGTCATTTGCTCAAGTGCAGCTCACAGATGTTCTCAAACTAACTTCAACCCCTTGCATCACATTTGGCATGGGGACAACTACCGAAGCCATCACTCCCTGCCTCCCGTGTTCTCCTCTGCCAGAGGTCACCATAATCCCTGCAAGGATGAGGCTGAATGGGACTTGTGTTGTACTACCAGAGTGCAGGGATTATTAACTGGAAATCACAAGTGATGTTGAGAAATCAAAAAGCAAATTGCAGCCGCACAGGTGCTCCTGTGTGTGCTAAAAATGTTGGGTAAGTACCCAAGCAGCTCTGCACCATCACCGCAGCACTGCTTGCACCGCTCTGGAGTTTAAAAACAGCAGTTAAGTACCTCTGTATACCTTCCCAAAAGCTGCTCAAACTATGGATTACCAATCCCGAAAGAGAGGAAAAAAAACTGGGGAATTTAGGAGTGAAAATGTAGGGAACTGTAAAAAAAATAAATTCAATTGAAATAGAAACATTAAAAACACGTGGAAATACCAGTGATTACTCATCTTTGCTACATTCTCTAGTTTTCAAGGTTTGCTAAAAAGTCTCTAGGTAGTTGAAGAATTCACCTTCATAAGATATAAACCAAGATCCGGTACATATGTTTATAAGGTAATTTTGGTTGAGAATTTAAATCAAATTTTATTTAAAAATCTAGAAATACTTCCATGATCCAGGACTCAAAGATTCTTCCATATTTTAGGTTTGCCATTTTAGATAGGAAACTCATATCATCTATTCTTGTCGTAATTAATTAGACAGGTTCATTAAATACCTTTCTTGGTTTCAATAAGCAGTCTGTACATAATTTCTAAGCCCAAACTATTTTAAATTCAAAGTCTTACTATACCTAAACCGGTCTGCAGACTCACTCTGAGGCTGCCATAGGGGAGCCTCTGCCACAAGGTCTGAAACCTCATTCCCTGTAGTTTTCCCATCAGCAGGATTACCCATATTTGTCATGTTATACACTTGGCTAAGTCTTTTGTAAAATGTGAAAATCCAACATTAAGCCTTTTGTGAGAGGTGAAGAAAAAAGATCCCTTCTCAGGTGAGAATGACAAAATAGATGGATTAGCTAAAGGGATTAGTGGCAGTCTACTATATATCCTACTAGCGTAATTTAAGAACTTATTCATGCTACCATTCCTAAAAATGAGAAATAAATAGCCCCCTTTCCAGAAATGATTAATTTGGAGTCTTCAGTGGGGAATAAAATATCTGTGTATTATTGGCCAATTTTACTGGCATTCTAGCCACAAAATGTTAAGATCTTTTTTAATTCAACCAGGGCACAGACACTAATCTTACAGGGAATGATTAAGTTGTCAATTTAAGAATACAATGTGTGAGTTTTGCCATTTTCTTTATATTGTGGCATTGGTTTAGTTCCTTATACGTGCAATTTTGAAAAACCTTTATTGTTGCGGAGTTGGATCTAGAATGTAAAGCACCAGTGGCTTTTATGAGCCTGTCTGGGCTATCCAAACAAAAAAACCCTTGTAGTAGGCAAGTTTAAGGCAGCACAAGTCATGAATTTTAATGAAAAGGCCAGCATGCATATGTAACACAGCCCTGTGCTGAATGGACTCCTAAGTGTTTTAACGTGTTACCACTGGCTAAATTCTCAGGAAAGATAGAGTGGTTGAGACATGTGCTTTGGATCAGGATGACGTGCATTTTCTTCTCACATCTACAGTAGCTTGTTCTGGCCACGGTATTGTGCGTGGAATTCAGGGGAAGAGGAAATCAAGATGGCCAAAAATCTAACTATATGTAATACAATCTAACTATTGTATTTCACAGTCCGCTTTGCCTTTTTTAATTTCCATATTCCTGAATTCTAACTGAGCAATGACTGATGAAAATGGTCTTTTTGTGTGCCGCAGCCAAATGGGCTGAAATGAAAATAAATGTCCATACACTGGATGTCACGTTCATCTATTTCTTTCAAATACCAAGTCATCTCTGGCTCCAAAAACAAAAACAGAAAAAAACAAAAACACCAAAACAAACAAACAAAAAACCAAACAAAACAAACAAAAAAAACCCAAAAAAACCAACAAAAAACAAAACAAAACAAAACAAAAACAACAAAAAAACCAACAAAAAACAAAACAAAACAAAACAAAAACAACAAAAAAACAAACAAAACAAACAAACAAACAAAAAACAAAAAAAAAAACCCACCACCAAAACTTAAAATTCCATAACTGTTTGTTTTTCAGGGTTTTCAAAAGTTCACAAGGACATATTTCTAGCATCTTCAAAAATACTCTTACATATCCATGGAAATAGATACCTGTGAAATACTGACTTCTAACTTAAACATCTCCTATATTATAGAAAAGCAGTGGTTTTTTACTTCCCTGAGCCCTTCCTTCCTTCCTTCCTTCCTTCCTTCCCTCCCTTCCTTCCTTCCTTCCGTCCTCCCTCCCTCCCTCCCTTCCTCCCTTCCTCCCTTCCTCCCTTCCTTTCTCCCACTGCTCTCCAGTTCCCTTTCCTAAAATGCTACCTCACCTGTCACACATCTGGCTCTGGACTACTAAACCCTAAACACACACATACATTCTCATTATTCACAAAGGAACAATTCTCTTTATGTGAACAAGCCCAAGAGTACCAGGCGTGCCTCACGAGTGACCCTGTGTCCTGCCTGTGGTGGCTTCTGAAGATGATCACCAGCCAAGCTCAGAGATCAGATTATAATTTTATGAGGCCAGTGCTTTTTCCTTCTTGCCTGCAGCTGAGATATTCCCCCAAGGTACAGAAATTGCTGTATGTAGGTAAACCTGAGAATAAAACAGGCCAGGTGCCAACGTTTTCTAAAGCAATAGGAAAGAAGTACTCTGTCAAAATTTTCATGAAGGAAAAATTCAAAAGGAAAACCATTTGGTCTGGTTTTTTGTTTACATCTCTCTGATTCTAGTCCTATAGTAAACTATGCAAAGTGAAACCTATTTCAAGAACACACTTAACCCCGAGCATGTAAACTGCAGGCTCACAGTTTGATTCACCTGCAGACTCTGACGTGGTTCCAGCCCTGCACAGCAGCCTTTGGAGGTGAATGAGCAATCAAGGATCAGGCTGCTGACTGGGGGCTGGAATTCAGGAGTGTGTGATGGGAACTCTCAGCAGTTAACATCGTGTCTTGCATGTGAACGTCTCTTTCAGCTCACTCTCCTCATAACCGAAAAAATGTGTCTGTTGTCTTGACCCTAAGGACAAGTGGACGTGCAGCTGGATGGAGGCTGTGGAAAGCTGGCCACACCTGTGCAGATCCTACGAACCTGTGCCAAAAGCTGCTTGTCCCAGAAACGGGCAAGGAACTTCCTGAACCAGCTGTGAGTGGATGAGCTTGGCTGTCATGAGCAAACCAGTGGCAACGCTACACAACTTAACATTAAGTTCATTTATTCTTTTAAGTCAATTCCTGTGCTGTTTCATCGCATCATTAACTGGTTTTTTTGCAGCTTTCCTCACTGCCTCCTTTTCCCTTGGAAACAAGGTCAGGTGCACATCTAACAAGTAGCTTATGCTGGCACAAACATAGAAGTTGTCGTGGTAGAGAGGGAAGTCAGGCTGAGTGTCTCAGGTGAGGGGGTACAAGAGAGGATATGTACCTTACTAGTGCATACATTGGACCCTAAGCATTGTAATTTAGTCCACATGGCTCACTCCACCTCCCTGTGCCACTATCTGTCATGGTAATTAGTGGGGGAAGACAAGAGAATGTATACAAAGGATGTCAGAAAAATGTGCTTTTTCCTGCTATCAGGTGGGAGTAGAGTTTGAGAAAAACTTCAGGGGATACAGACACAGCTTCCTGCACAAACCCTCCAGGCTGCTGGGGAAATTAAATAAAAACAAGGCAGACTTAAGCTCACTAAGCTGCCTTCATTTGGTGATTAGGTTGTTTTAAATCTCTCAGGAGATTCCACAGCACCTAAAGGACATAAAGAACCATTAGTGATTCTCTGAGAGTGTCTGGAATAGCAAGCAACAATTACTGTCATGTTTATCTGGATACAGAACTCTCTTACAGAAGGGGGAACAGAGAATAGAACCACACTTAGAAGAGGAATCAAAAGTGGTTTTATTTCCCTCTGGCTCTGGGAAAAGCATATCAGAGCCAGCCTAGGCTAGAAGAGCAGTTTCAGGGGCATAGCAGGGTTCCTGACACTGAAAGGGACTCCAGGCTGTTGTGAAGGTACTGGACAAGATGAAGCTACAAAGAGTAAATAACCATGAAACAAACTGTCCCTTAATAAATCAAAGTTTGCCCAGTAGATACCTTGCTTGAGATATCTCTAAGTGTGGGGGAAGAGGTTGATGGTGAAGGAAAAACAAAGAGAAAAGATGTCTGCCTAGAAATTCCTCAGTATACCTAATTACATAGGATGCCTCCCGCAGGCAGTGTGCAGTAAGCCTAGGTTGACTACAAGCTTTTTCAAAGAGAAAAGACTTGGTAGAAAATCCAATCCATATGCACCCTTAACTAACTCACGTTTTCTCTTCACCCTGCTGAATATACAATATGTACTGAATTTAAGTTCTGCAATAAATCAAAGCAATTTAAAATAGTTAACAGTTGCGTTTACATGAGAACACGAATTTTCAGATAATTATTCTGAAAGTTGAAAGTGGAACCAAGCAATCTGTCTAATTAGCTCTAAACTTACTCCTGCTTTTTGCAGTCAGATTGGAAAGGATTTGAGGGATTTGAATTTCAGAAAGTGCTGCTCAAATTCTTTAGCTTTAACACCAGTCTGAAAGTTCAATATGTGTCACAAACCACTGTAATAATAATGATGGCGATAATAAAACTTTGATAGCAGCCATCTGCCCATTCCAGACAGCTGAATCATTTCCAGAGCTCCCTGAGAGCCAGCACTGACACGGATTTTTATACACTACATCACAGACAGTGTATGCAGGGCCTGCAGCCGAGACCTTTCTGCAATGACGTCAAAGAGGCTGGGCAGCCAGCTTTTAAAACTGCTGCAGGCTCGTCCTAATGACATTAGGATATAACGGATGAGGAAAGGAAGATATGTATATCAATGTTACCATAACAAGCAAGGACAGCACACTTAGCTCAGGAGGCAGCACTTAGGTTATCCTCCACAGAGCTGCTCTCCAAAGTTTGCGTCACTCGAGGGGTTGGGGTGTGAATTCCATGACTAAGGGGCATAACTCAGCTGCAGAACGTTTTAGTGTGAGGCCTGGGAAAAAAAAAAAATGAAAAGAAAAAGGCATAGAATTTTCCAGGAAGGAGTTAAACAAGAAACCGGGAAGAGAAGAGGCTTTAGCACGTCGGTTTGGTGGCTTGCTGGTAAGATAGAGGGGTAAAGTACATTCTTTAAAACAGTCTATAAGACACAGCTGAGGAGTTTTTCCAAAAGCAAACAGAAAGAAATATCTCAAAATAACCTAATGGAACAAAATATTCAATGGTCACACATAGACTGCTGGCAGGAATGCACAATGAATCAGTTTGTTTCAGCCCTGCTGATAACCTACATAGAGCCCCACTTTCGCGTGACCCTATCGGAGCTGGAGATTGATGGCACGTAAAAGAAGGACATGGTGTTTTTTCCCATGAATCTGAAAGCTATCTCCCTTCTGTGATGCATCTGGACCTGTCAGCCCTCTGGGTAAGCTGGGAAGCTCACATCAGGTATTCATAAAAAAGGCATGCAGAAGGCCTGTTTCTTATCAGAGGGCAAAGAAATCTACCTGGACTTGTCATCTGCCTGGGTTTGTGCAAAGAATTTGACACTGTCCCTCACGGCATCCTTGTCTCCAAACTGCAGAGACATGGATTTGATGGATAGACCTCTCAATAGATAGGAAATTGGCTGGATGGTTGTCCTCAAATAGGTTGTGGTGAACAGCTCAGCACAAGTACAGGCTGGGCAGATTCAATGAAATATCAGAGAGTGAGTCCAGCTGAAGGTATTATAGGAATTCATTTAAAACAGGATATATTTTAGGAAGTTTTAACGGAAATCTTTGTATTTTTAAAGTTGAAACCAATAAGCGGTTGACCAACTTCTAAAAAGGAGTAAAAAAGGTGAAAAACACACAAAAACATACTGAATCTCTAACAGTGCTTGAGAAGTAAGGTGCAGATAAATTCATAGTGCAAGGGGGTGCTCTGTTCATTGCATAAAACACAGTTTGAGGAATTTTGCTATTTACACTCAATAGAGACTCATGTTTATGTAAATGAGACTACTGGTATTTGTATGAAATATGTTAATAAATCTGTTATTTTCTCTACCTCTAAAATATTCTGTGATTTAGCTATTCACGCTAATAGCATAATGTGAACATTTAGAGTTTCTTTATGATCTTATTTAATGTTTCCTTCACATTTTCACTCTGCTTAGCAGTACTTGCAGCATTCCAGATGTACCTCTCAGAATAGGCACACAGTTTAGCATAATTACATCTATCTATAATTATCAACATTAAAAAGCTTAGGTTTTACTCCCTGTACCTTTACTTTCATCCTATTTTCTGGAAGCCGTTGAAAAGAACACCTCTAGTTATAGCTAACTGCATCATAACAACGTGCCTTTAAAAGTATTTTTATTTACTGTGGACTGTTAGTCTTGAAAGGAGCATTCTGGGGACTTTTAAAGGCTTTGGTTCTTTAGATCTGAGGAATAAAGAACAGAGGCATTACCACACTGGGAGGTACCAAGTGTCTCCGGGTCTTATAATTCAGTGTATGGCGCAATAAGACAGAAGTTTCAGAGGGACAGGGAACTAGGAATATTCCTCTGAGATGATTCTAAGAGTGAAAAACAAAATAATCTCTTTTGAGGTAACTCTGGTAATCAAGTGCTATGATAACCTTTGATTTATTGCACTATAATGACCATGTTAGCTGATGGAAAGACAATGTAAAAAGACCTGCAAAAAGTCAGAAAATAAATAAATGAGACAACACAAAGACAAAGCCTTCCTAGGATCAAACTACTTCAAGTGTTTTCCTGTCTCTTTCTAGTTATTACCAGCTGTTCTCTGTCTATACAGTCATCTCATTCAAACACTTTGCTGTGCTGGTGGCAGGGTTGTGTGGTAGAAGACAAGCAGCAAAATGTCTTTCTTGCCTTGTGATTTTTGTCTGTTTTACCTGGGCTTAGTCATGATGTGCTCAAAGAGGCAATTCAGGAAAGCCTTAAGCCCCCAGAGTCTGCTATGTTTTGTAAGGCAGTAAACTTAGACTGATTTCTTAGATAAACTAGAGCAGTGGCAAAATCACAATAAGCAATGATTCTGAAGGAGAATAATTTTAAAAGTCATACAAACAGGCAGAAGGATACAAACTAAAAGCATCAGACTTCAGGGTGAAGATTTAATTGTGCTTTGTTCTGCTGAGAGGTTATGCCTGCATAAGAACTGCCCCCAGAGCTGTGTGGGAAAATGAAGAGCTGAGGATCAATGGACGTTTCCCACATTTGGTGCCACTGCTGCGTCAGGACTGGGGACGGAGCCACAGCCTGACATGAGACAAACCAGAAAATCTCCTGGGGCAGCCTTTTCCTGAAACTCTTCCAGCCCCTTCTGAACTCGAGAAAGTGACCAAAAGGATGAGCAAATGCTCCCATGATGATCCTTCTACCAAGACTCACTTGGAACTGCTCTCCCAGGGCAGAGATAACCCAGCAGCTGCAGCGCAGAGAGCTCAGACCACAACCACGGAGCTGCTGGACTCAACATTTCCCTGTCAAGTTTCCAGATGTTCCCAGCGTGTCTGAAGCTTTTGCTATCGTAACTGCCAGACTTTTCTTCTCAAAGAAAAGAGGGAAAGGAACTGAAGGGATTAGGAATTCTGAACAGAGGAAACATCTGAGCAGGAATATAAATACAGACGGTGAATGGTGCAGTTGCTGACCTAAGAAAGGTTTAAAAAAAAAGGGGATCACTGGCTTCAATTATATTGTTCACATGAAATGCCCTCAATTCATTGCACAGAAGTCAAATATTATCTCATGGGATGTCACAGACTGGAAATACAGGGTATACACTATTTTCAAAATTTCCAGAGGGGCAAGGAAAAGAAAAAGAAAAATCTGATCTTTGAGATACCCCAAACTAAGACTTGGAAGGCTTTTGCATTACTCAGAGGTCAATTTTTCCAAGTTGGAGAACAAGGTGAATATTTGTCTACTCAGATCTTTGATCACTCACTGTTCACATGGACACAGGCTGCTCATATGGATCAGGATTGATCTTAGAATCCCTTGAACCCAAAGTCTAATAAGAAAGAAAGTGAAATAGTCTGCACAAGGCTTTCAACTTTACAACAGAGATCTGGCCTATTAAGTGTTAATTCAGGCATACCTTGAGAAACATCTATAAATTTTTAGTAAATTTGAATCAAGATGTAATTTTTGTAGCTAAAAGCTGTCTCTAATCGTAATTCTCATAAATATTCATGTGATCAATGCTCTTTTATTCCTCTGCCCATTTAAGATTCTGATCTCTCTCCTGGGATCAACTGCCTGCTAGGATGTATTCCACAAAAGAAATCTAAAACCACTGATAAAGTACAGGGATGGGATTGCTCAGCTGACTTTATTCAGCACATTTCAATATTAGATGAGCAAGATTTTTATGTTCCTCCTTTCACTAAGTCCAAAAAAGCATGTTTTAATAAATGAAAGCTGGTGAAAAACATATTTGATTTCCAAGTTTCAGAAACATATTCATTATCTTCCACTACCACAAAAAGTAATAAATATGAAAAATGAAACTCCTATCAGACGGAGTTATGACAATTCTTAGACAAACATTCATTTATGAACTTATATAGCTCTTTTTACATGTTGCAACATGTAAAACAACATGTAAAACGACAGCCAAACCTCTCTTTTTGTTCACAGATTTTCCAAAAAACAACTCTTCTTTCAATTTGGTATCAACACCACATAACTGGCACAAGTTTTTATGCCGAACCCATAATTGCAGGAATTATTCTAGTCTCATTATTCCTCCTTTTTTCATGACCCATTTTCTTTTCCTTCCCCTGACCACCCATAAATCACTCCTGCTTGATTTTGTTATTTTCCCAGAAAAAAAAAAAAAAAAAAAGAAGGATATTGGATTGGAGTTTTAAAAAGTACATTTCAGATGAAAGAAACTTCTCACATACACAATGCAAGACAGACTTCAACTCGTGCAAACAAACTAAGATCCTTAAAGCTTAATTGCACTAAAGTAACCTTGTTTTCGTGGGCTGAAGAATCCTACAAAGGGGAAAGGAAACAAATGTCACCTAATATACTTTTTCCAAACTTGTTCTGGCCTGGAGAGCCATATCATATTGTTCCATTAATTGGATAGAAATTTTGGCAAAGTAGAAGGCATGAGTTGTTTATTTTAATGGGAGGCTCTTTTCTTCATTGCCATTTCACAGATCATTTCCAAAAGCCAGGCAAGTCTCAGTCCATTCAGAACCACCATATAGGCTTTAAATATTCTCATGAAGTACAACTATCTGATTTTACACGTGAATAAACTCAAATATATACCTGTGTTAATCCTACCTAAAGTTAACAGTTTCAATCTTAGTCATCTAAGCCTGGACTTACCTGCTTTTGGGGGTCGTTCTTGGATTTTCTTTGTTTTATAATTTTTCATGATATTTTTCTTTCAAGTTAAGTATTTACTGAAAGACAAACAAAGAGAAGAAATAATATTGTATTGCAGATTATTAGCAAGACAGCTATAGCAAACAGTAGACCAAAAAATGTTTACATAGCAATATCTTTCATTGTAAGAGACTTTACATGACACACATCAAAGTGAAAAATAGTGAAAAGTTGGTTGTAATTCTAATTTCCTTTTCTCCTATAAAGACAAAATGAATTCATTGAAATTTCTGACTTTATTACTTCTTTATTGCTTTCATATGGCACAAATTCTCTGGTCTTTTAAGAAGAAAAAACCACTAATTTATAATTAGAAGGAAAAATCTTACTAACTTGTCCCCATGTTTACAAAGCCAATATTGTCCCCATGTTTGCAAAGCCAATAGGGATCTTCTAAAATTTTCTGAGGTCTTGTGGGCATGTTATGGTAAGACTACATGAACCAGATGTTCCCTATGGCATTTGGTATTCTGATGAAAAGATTACACATTAATTCTCAAAACACTTCACAGATGCAGTTTTCTGAAAAGAAAAATGTGATTAAGAGGTTTGTTATCTGTATGCATTTCCTTAAAGACTACAGACTGATTTTTTTTTCCCTGTCATAAGAAATCACCAATATAAAATATTATTTTTAAAAAACACATAATTAAAATAGAAATAAATTTAAGTTGTTGTTTTTGTTCAAGGGGAACTCTGGCAATAAAGATAAATTACTGATTACTGGGCCTGAATTATCAAGAATGAAACTGAGGGGACTTTCCTTCCACAGAGGTAATATTAATTGCTGGCCGTTAATGGCAGAATTATAGGTTCATTTTGGTTTTATATAAAACTTCATTGAATTAATTGAACCGTGTGCACTGTGTCATAATGGGAAACATCAATAAACTCTAAGTGAAATTTCATTTCATTTCTGCACTGAAGGTTGCTCTAAGAGCTCGTGTTATTCGGTTCAGATACAGCTGCACAGCATTTGGCTGGTTTTTTGCCTGGGTCTGTTAATCTTATGCCAGGGTAAAGAGACCATTATCCACTAACATTTTATAGACTGCACTCCAAATATTCTATGTCAAAACCAATTTAGCAAGCTGTGTTCAGAAGGAGAAGAAGGTTGGTTCATGCTAGGAGCTGAGGTTAACACTTAGGGAGTTTCAGAATTCTGTACATGGCCAGGGACAGCTGACAGGGGATTCTCAGAACCACCAAAATCATCTTTTTAGAGTGAACTGCTACACTTCTGGGCTCTGGGCTACTCTCTCCTTCCTGCAAGCCCTAAGGAGGAGTCTGAACCTAAGAGTCCTGCTAATCCCATCCTCTGCAAAACCTACTGAAGGCATTAAATGATGAGTTATATAATAATTGAATTAAGGCAGCATGTGCACATCATTACTCTTCTCGTTG
The DNA here is from genome assembly GCA_013390045.1 of Picathartes gymnocephalus. NCBI lineage: Eukaryota > Metazoa > Chordata > Aves > Passeriformes > Picathartidae > Picathartes > Picathartes gymnocephalus. The sequence goes on from WEKY01015113.1 coordinate 60,134, forward strand.
CATGTTCTCTCTCTTCCCCCATTGCACTTGAGAAGCCTGATCCAGTCTGAGGCCATCCACAGCACGTGAATGTGACCTTTGGAGCATCACCAACACAGCTCCAGAAACTCCATGAACGAGTCCCTCCTGTACCTCAGGCTGCTGCTGCAGCAGCAGATCCAGGGAGGAACATTCATTAGCTCATTAACCTTTTCTTCATCAAGATAAAACCCTCCTCTCTGTATCAACAGAGCATCACAATTGGTGTCTTGTCCTGTGATCCCCCTTTGTGCATATAACAAGAGACAACTGAGTGATCTGTTGGTGTGCACTCCTGCAGTAATCTTTTTAATGCTTGGCACCCTGAAAGTCTTCCTTCTGGTAAAGACTCCTGAAAGCTTGAACAAGGTCATATCATTAAAAGTCAAAAAAACATAATTTGGTCAAAGAAATATTATTTCACAGGTTCTTGCAATTCTGAGATGGTTTACTCTGCAAATACAAAGGAAGTAAAAGTATGGGAGTGACTCCACATTTTTATCTGTATCACAGCTTTCAGGCAGAAAGGGTTGACAGAACTGTTGTTTGGCTTGACCTGTCCCAAGTTTACCTCATCTGGGCTCACTCCAGTAGGAGGACAAGAGAAACTATGCCAATAAATAAGGAGTAAGCCTATTGTAATCCTTTTTAAACATCTCTGACTGAGCCATTTGATCCAGCTGCTTCCCTGGAAAAGGCGTGATGCAGTAGGAAAAGTTCAAACCAGGCTGCTTTGGGGAAAGCCCTTTAACCTACCAGAACTGATGGCATTTCTGGTACAAAATACAGCAGATTCAGTAGTTGTGACATGCAAACAGCTGTGAAAGAGCTGAGGCTGCTGAAATAAATGTTCATGGTGACAATAAAAGTCAGTTCAAGCCAATTTGTAACACTCAGAAATTACTTCAAAAGGAGAGGCCAGTGAATTTGATTTGTGACCGTATCCCAAGGAAACACTGTGACTGCCGCATTCAACTGTGACCATCACAGCACTGATTCCAGAGCACCACAGGCACCTTCCAGGCAATGTTTTCAGATACACTTTACCTGCATTTGCTACAGATTATGTAAGTAAAACAAAAATAAATGTTGATTTCCTATAAGAAAGCAAAATAAAAGTTTTTCTTCATAAGCAGACAGATCAGATTGTTGGGAAAAAAATTATTTCAACTCTATTCATTTACACTGTTGGCCAAACTCTTCCTCCCCACCCAGCCAAGGACTCATGCCAAGCTCTGGATAAATCATTGGCAGCCATTTCCATGACATGGTTGGCTTGAAAAGGCTTGGGAGGAATTCCAGCACTGAGAATTCAGCTGCAGGTGGACGAGCACAATCTGGAATATGCAATGGCAGTCATCTCCATGCACTGGCATTTGCAATCTTTTTTTCTGGCTCACAAAAAGTTGTGCAATGGTAAGCACTCAGTGCAACACTCCGTTACTGCTTACCAGCATCTCTATCACTGCAGCCACAGCAATATGACTGAAGCTATTGGCTCGACTTTGAAGTAAATCCTTGGGAGTGGCAAGCCCTTAATCAATTCGTATTTTGTTCAGTTGGTGTCAGCATTCCTCAATAGAAAGGAAAAGGTGCTTCCATCTCTTCATGATTGGCTGAGAATGGCTCCAAAATCACACAAAGATGCATAGCTCGTAATCAGCAAGAGCCTCTGTTCATTGTGATGGATGAATGTGGAGTTGGACAGCAGCTGCTCAATATTTTGGAATGTCTCTGTATGCTGGCAAACCCCTCTCTTAGGATCTTCCTTGCTAACAGGCAGAAAGGCATTTTAATTATTGCTGACTTGTCTAAAACAGTTTTTGCTTTAGTGGTTAGAACTAAAGAGGGGAAGGCTCCCTTCCCTTAATCTGCTTCCACTCTCACCATAGAACCCAAACACAATGTGTTTGACCCTTTTTGCAGCATTGAACTGCTGATTCCTGTCCATTTTGTAGTCCACTAGGACCCACAGGGGGTTTTGATTTTTTTTTTTTGCAAAACTCCATTGGCCTTCAACCTGCAGAGGTGCGTGGAGCTTTTCTATCCAGATGAAGTCAGCATCTTTAAATCTCTGTAATCCTTGTTTCTCATGTCCTACACCATGGTATTAAGCTCCTAATGTTCTGGTATGTTGGCAGATGAAGATCCTACTTCCAGGTTTGAAAGGCAGCATTCATCTTCGGCGTGCACCATCTTGATACGTGTTCAGGCTGATTCCCTGGTCAGGCCCTTTCCTCTGCAAACATAAACATCAGGGAATTGATTTAGCAAAGAGATGACAGTGAAATGCTTTGTCTTGATTTTAGCCTCAAAGCACTTCTGTTAAAATGCTTAGCAACAAGCACATCTCAGCAAAAATGGGAATGACACTCCCTAATTTTCACTTGTGATATTGAAAACTCTGAAGAATGAAAAATGGTGTAGGCAATAAAGGAGCCTTCAGCAAGATTATGGTTTTGTTCTTTAGCACAGCAGGCCCACAGTGACAGTATAATGGCACATATATTGACTTTATGGTGGGGTTTTTTTGTCTGGGATTTCCTGTTTTGCGAGCTCCACGATAAATTGAGTGTCATCATGGTTAAGGTTCCCACAATCCTGGCTAACTTAAGGGACACTCCTTAGCATGTCCCCTTCAATGCTACATGAACTGCCATTCAGATCACCCATAAAGGCCTTTTTTCTCCCAGAAACCTCGGAGCTGCACTGAAGGTGATGACTTACTTCCAGAGCTCATCCACGCCCTTCCCATGCCGTGGGTGCTGAGCGTGTGCATGCAGCCATGAAGGAGCTTGTTGATCATCTGTTTGTCAATGTGATCAGTGCCACAGGGACAGGGCCCTCCTGTGATGCCAGGACTGCTGCAGCTGCTGGGCAAGGAGACAGTGGGACGACCTGGGTCTGCTCTGCTCTCTCCAGAGCGAGGTACAGAATCCCGGGGGCACAGGGCTGCCTCCCCAGCAAGTTCAGCTGGCGTGGTGCACCCCGAAGGCTTTCCAAGCCTTTGGCTCCTCTTTATTGAGGCGACAAACTAGCTGGGCTTCCACAGGATCAGCAGCTCTTCTGTGCCATGCCTAACTCTCTGAGGTGAAAGCCAGCACATAGAGCTGATCGTTCTGCAGAGCAGAAGACGCTTGCAAAAGGGCAAGAGGCTGCTCTGGATGAAACCTTACTGTCCTTGTGTGTGCAGCTGCTCATCAAGGACGCCCAGAAACCCAGCTGATGAAGGAGTTGGTGGCACATTAAGGGCTACACAACCTAGAAAACAAAGTGACTTGGTAGAGGAGGATCTAAGCCCATAAGTCAGCCTTTGCCATGAAGGTTTATCGAAATGGGAGAGGTCAGTGAGGAAAAAACTTGCCAGATTGCTTCCCACCATCTCTAGTAGTGAGATTATTGGGAAAGAAATCATCAGTAGGGACCTGTCCTTGATTAGTCTCTACATGGAAATGTAAGAGCAACAGTGGGAGTTTTGAGTCCAGAAAAAGAAATCTGAGTTTATGTCTAGACAAATAGAAATACCTTAGAATTTTTTTTTTTTTCCTGAACTATAGAGGATTAAGAAGGACTGTTTTCATGTCATTTTGGAAATAGCAAATCTCATCAGAGCTTATCTAGACTGCTGGCAAAATCCATAATGCTTGCTGTGCTTAGTGTGTAACTTAAGAACTTAAACAGGAGTGTAAGTGTTTGAAAACTAATGCTAATCTAATACTAAAGTAAAATTGACTTAGCATTGAACAATTTTCATGTCTCACTAGCATCTCAGTCCTTAAAATTCTTTCAAATTAAAAGAACTTGAACTGCACTATGAAGCAAAATGCACAGGAATTTTCTTCCACAATTAGAAAAGTAATTTTTAACTTTTAAAAGAAAATACTGAGACCTAGAAATGATACAGCAAAGAAATTATGTTATCTCTGATAGGGAGAGCAATCCAAGAGAAGACCCTTGGGGTAGTTTATAACCACATCTAAAATCAGCAAAAGAAATGGAACGTGAGAGATGTAACAGCTCTTTTTCCTGCTATACATCCTGCTCTGACACAAAATTGACACGACAGACTAAAGTAGAATTCACAAGAACTAATTCCTAACTGCTGAAGAGTTACTATCTTTACAGCAACTAATATATTTATATCACCTGTTTGCCATGAACCATGACCTTATCTCTTTCTTCACAAACTCTTACATACTCCCTGTCTGTACGAGTGATAATCATCTCCTCTCCCACAAAAAATGGACCCTGTTTTCTTAGGATCATACAACAGAGGCCACGGGATATGTAGCAGTCAAAACACAAAGTAAAACCCCATGTCCTTTGCCCCAGACTGGGCCATATATTTTTGGATTCATTGTGATTTATGCTGCTCAAATATCTCATCAATATATAAGAAATAAAACCAAGAAAGTAGCTACAATAGGCCAAAACCAGAACTCCAAGAACATATTCCTCCAGGTAATTCAGATTCCAGTCCCTGAATCATAAACCAGATTCATGGGTTTGGCCCTGGCCCCTGTGCAAACAATGTGGAGGCCCCTCTTCCAGTGAGGTTCAGCTTTTGCCAAAATCTTTAAGGAACAGTATGTCACTTCCTTGAGACTGAGATGAGTGGTGAAACTCTCACAAAGGAGCAGCTGACCCACATTGCTCAAGAGGAGCACTGTCCCCAGAGAAGATGAGCAAAGGAGTGACACTCCGTTTTGGATAAGAAATTTCATCAAGAAATTTGCCAGGTTCTTTGACTCACACAAATCAGAATCTGTCCCTGGCCACCAAACCCACACTCTGACCTATGCTTAATGCAGGGCTGCCCACTGTTCCTACCTTTATACAACACATTTATTGTTTCTGGTTAACCCGTGGGAACACAACTGTGATTTTTTTTTTTTTGCCTTGTATATAAGGTAACAAAAAAGGAGGATGGCAAAAAGAGTCAGAAATATGTTCTGGCTATAAATAGACTCCTTAATTGCTTAGCATGCTTCAATTATTTCATTGCACAATTACAGTTGTCAGTTCTTCACTCCAAAGAATCCTTCTTAACTGCTAATCCAGAACTGTGATTTAAACAACGCAGCATTAGGAATTTCTGTGTGCAGCAAAACACAACCAATTATAATCAACACTGGCAAATTCTAATTTGGCATTAGACATAATTAACTACATGAGAAATTACCCTTATAATAATATTCAACAGGAAGCAAAGGCATCTTCAGTAACTCATGCTCACTATTAGGTGTAGTCACAAAGATCCTGTTGGATTCTTGATTAACTACCTGACACAGAGGCCCAGGATTTTTGGGTAGCCCAGTTGTCTGTGGTACTAAATTCCTCCAAGTAAAAGACTTTTTCTATCATCTCCTACTGCTGCAGAGCCTAAGAGGATCCAGAAGATTCCTACAACACTAGGGGAAGACTGAATAGAGCCTTTCATTTTGGACTCCTAAGTCCTTGACACGAAAGAGAAAGGTTAATACAAGCATGCTCTTGACGTTCTGGCAACCTTTCGTCTTAACATCAAGAACAGAATGTTCCCTTCAGTTTTGAAACTTCTTCTCCAATTTTAAGGCCATCTCCTATCTTGCTTTACTTCTGACAGAATGGTTTAATCTTGGTTCCCTCTGCCTGAGGATATGGTCACTCAGAGGCATCTTGCTAGAGCAGATTAACAAATGGCAGCTTCTCAGCCTAGCTTGGTAAATGAGGAAATTGATTTTGTGGAGCAAACAGTCTCTCCTGTATCCAGGTCTTCTCCCTGTGGCAATCTCAGCTATCCTTGCTATAGTAACATTGGGTTAGAGGTCTCTTATTTTAGGTGAAAAAATGTAGCAGGAAATAGGAAAGGTTCAATTGGCTCATTAAACTTTGGGAAGTCAGATAATCCAAATCAAAGTCAATTGATATTCTTGTGCTTTGAGGCTTGTCCCAGGCAAAACCAGAATGAGATGGAGAATTACATTAGACAAGGCAACAAAGAGGGAAGGAGAAGGGATGCAAGTGGCAGTACTGAATATGCCAAATTTCGCAACTGTCTTTGCTTCGAAGAGTTGAGTGTGACAGAAAAAATCATTCCCAGGTGGCCAGTCTGGTGACAGTGACTCTCAGGGACACAGAGAACGTTTTTTTTTTTAATATTATTAAATACACTGGAGTTCTTAGCATCCTCCACATTTGTATACCTTGGATAAGAGTATTTCTTCAGACTTACATTCTATAGATTGAAAAATATTATCAGAAACCTTCAGGATGAAATCCTGGGCCCGGTGAGGTTAATTAGAGTTTAGACATTTGGTGTAGGAGAGCCAGAGTTCATATTTATAATCTTCTCATTTTCTGTTATCGTGCATTATTTTTCAAACTTTCCTTTTTCCATTTAGAAAGTACTCTTAGGATAACAAAGCAAACATCCCGTGGATATAGAAAGGACAAGGAATGAGCCTCTTGCGCTAAAAGCAATCCAGACCACTAAATTTTTCATTAATTAGTATTTCTCAGAAAGTTTCTGATTAGCCTCCCAGCTGTTTCCAACACTTCACTCTGAAACAGCCCAAAAAATACAAAAACAAGTTTTCACATTTCTAAAAGCTAATGGCTCACAGCTTTTAGCTTTTGCAAAGGCCAAGATGACCAGAAATAAACTGGGCAAAAAAATGAGCAAGGAAAGCAAAGGCAAGTTCCATGAGGAACTGCTTCAGAAACCACAAATGAGAAGATAAAAATTAAAGTGCTGTAAATCTGTGCCCATCACTTCTTGATGAAGGACTGATTTTACTGGCAGTACTAATTTTTCTAAGGTTAAAATACTGTTAGTACAATATATATATGTCCATATGATATCTTCAGTGTGGCTACTGAATATAAAGGGTAATCTATGATCCAAAAAGCATTTTGGAGTCAGAAAATTCACTGACATCCCTTTCTGTAAAAAAAAAAAGTAGAAAACCAAAAAACTGACAGAAGCTGTAAAAAAAACCATGTGACATCATATAACTCCTACAAAATGAAGTCTCTATGCAATTTTACTCACAATATTGTTACTTGTGATCAGGGCTGAGGAGAACATGCATCACAAACAAGCTCATTTTTTGGTCCAAAAGTAAGGCCCATTCCCTGATCTTACCTTCTTTAATAAGTACACAACGACGTTCCTATCTAAAATAACGAATTAACAGGACACTTCACGGCACACCCTTCCACCGCTGGGGAGAAGAAGAGAGCACAAACAACACGTGACAGATGTTAATCACATAACTTAATGCACTGCTGGAAGTGGGGCAGCAAGAGCAATGAAGAGCAGCCCATTGGAACCATAAAAGGATGGGATAGAATGAGGAGAAATTATAAAGACCTATAATAAAACTGAAATGTGAATAATGAATTTGGTTTGTTTCTGACACACGAGAAAGTTTATTTGGAACACGTGTTTGCTGTGGAAGGTAGCCTCTCTTATCTGGACAGCTAGTGTCAGGATCAATATTTAACTTTGGAGATGGCAATTAAGTAGACATATCTCACATGGAGATGTGGTTAAAATCAGTTGGAGAGGGAAAGCAAATAAGAAATTAATTGAACTTCTTAACTGCATTTTTTCAAACAAACGCCCTTTGCATGGTCATTTTCATAAAGTCATAGACCAAAACCAGGCAGTACCTTTTCACAGGGTAAGGAAGACCTTAACAAAGATATATCTAACTTTTTGTAATGATGATTTACATTTAGTTTGCTTCTCGTTGAATCAGCGTTCAAGAGACAGGAGTTCATTCTTACTCACTACATAAAGCCTCATAAGCAACACTAAACCCCTTTGCTAAGGTATTAACAGGTGAGTATGGTAGGGAGGATTAGAAGGATGATGTTTTTATGTCAAGTAATTTTGGCCAGAGTAGAACTCTAGGCAGCACAATTTATACTTGCTAATCTCATCTCCATGATTGCAACCACATTGAGATAACTTTGACTTTTGCTTCACTGATTCACTAGAATTTTAATTTCAGGTATCAATCTTGTTTCAGGACCCCTTTTGAGCTGCCTTTTTGCAGTGAAGATAAAATTCAATCTGTCTGTAAAAGACTGGATAAAATATTTTCTTCTCTTTTGTCTATTTGCTTTGCCACCTAAATATAAGTTTGCTGTGCAAGAACTGCTCCTATGTATTAAACTAATGCCTAGAATAACATGACTAAGATTTTGACTGGGGCCTCAGACAAGTGCAACAGAAATAAGAAACAATCATAATAAGTTCTTTGGAAGAACCCTGCCTTTTTCAATCTGTCCTAAAGGGAAAGGATTGTGCAATTAGAATGACATTTTATCCTTCATTTCTGTAGAAAGAGGAAAAAAAAGAATGTTGACAGAAGCATTGGCCTCCTAAAATAATTTTGATCTGACTGCAATTTCTCAGAGTGTGTACAGCACTAATATTACAAGATAGAGATAAGGAAGTTCCTGTGAAATTTGACCAAATAAAAGTTACAACAAATAAAAGTCCAAAGTCCTTCAAACAAACAGAAAAAAAAAAAAAGAAAAGGCAATAACCAGGTCTAATTGCAAGAGGACTATAAAAAGAGCAATCTAAACATATCAATTCAATAATGAAATACAAAAAGACAAGTGCATAACTTAGGAAATCAGGAATGCATTTTAGCAATTCTTTTATCTGGAGAATCAATCAACCAGAGACTTGATAAACAAATGATTCTTTCCTCACACAGTGTACCCTTAATTAATATGTATACAGACTTCTGTGACTGAAGCTCAAGAAAAAGAATGTAGATGACAGGAGAGCTTATTCTATTGCTGATTCCTGCTTTGGTGAAAAGTAAAACCATTTGCAACCACTGGCCTTGACCCTTTTTCTCACAGTAATTCCTGAAGCAATAAGTTGTGGGCTGTTTTTTTTTTCTTCCTCCGGACCCTTCATGTACCATTACTTAGGAACAGTCTGACACTCACATTGAAAATATGAGAAAATATGAGCTACAAAGAGGTGAGGGCATCAATGCACCACAGAACAATTTAAGGCCAAGAGACCTATGGAGGTCATCTGGTCCAAGATTCTGCTCAAAACCCAGTTGATGACAGTGTTTAAACTGCTCCAGTTTATCAATATCCCTTTCACAAAGGTGGCCTCTAAGAAAGGCATGGTACCTCAGATATAGCTGCACAAGGGCCAAGCTGAGGGTTGTAAGTACTTCCCAACATAATATCCGAGAAACTTTCCTGTGGATACTGCTGAAAGCCTGAGCAGAAGAACCCAGGAATATTAACTGCCGTTTTGAGACAAACTGTTCTCACGGTTTGTGGTGTTGTTTATAAGATCTGTACAATTCAGGAATGTAAACACCTGTGCAGCTGTGCATTTCCATAAAGAGGTTGGACTTTTGTTATTATCCTTAACTGGCCAGTAGTTTTAAGAGGGTGTTAATGGTCTTGACCAATTGCGTGATACTTGAGTCTGGGTGTTACATAAACCGCGGGAATTTCAAATGAACGCGGTTGGATTCTTGAAATCCGCGGTGTCAGCTCCTGACTTCATGCCGCGTTCCGGGAGAGAACAGCGACACTTTCCTAAGACTTTAAATATGAAGACCTATAAACAAGGGCTTAATTTTGCAAAAGGCTAAAATGCGTTAAAGCAGGGTTGTCCACAAGCGCCCATTCAGTCTTGCCTTGGAGACACTTTCAAAGCCCGCCCATCAGAACATCCGGGCACAGCTCCCCGTCTTCCCACAGGAAAAGGTCTCTGAAGGGAGAAGACAACAGAGAGAGTTTGTCTGAGCATTGTTTGCACAATCAACATTTCCAGTCTAAGTGGTGCAATGCTGCTAAGTGTTTGCAGGTCTCAGACCTTGTGGAAGGCAAACCTGGTGCCCATTGATCCAAAAAACAAATGCCTCCCCACAGCCACTTCAGGGTGGCAGCTGCTTCCCACTGCCATATCTGAAGTGCCAGCCCTCCAAAGGGAGGGAAAGTGGTAAGTCCTGGGCAGGAAACAGCTCTGCTTGGGTTGGCTACACAGCAGGCGAGCCCATGTTTTGCTGGAATGGTTTTGAAAGATTAAGCAACAAGAGAAGTCTGGGGGAGGGAGATGTTGGGAGGAGTGGAAGGGAAAAAATACTGGTTTATCTTGTAAAATTACCAGTTGTTTTAGACAGCTTTTCACTAGCAGGGCAGCTGCTGGTCTTCCCCAGAGTAAACACGGTGAGACTGATTTCAGCTTGAATCCTGAAGAGAGCTGAATGTGGTGGGCTCTCCCAACACGGGCTGCCAGGTGGGGAAGAGAGGAGCTAGAAGAGCTCCTGCAGGAGGGTGGCCCACCAAAAAAAGCCCCAGTTTTTTTGTTGTATTGTCTAAGTATCAAGATAAAGCATTTAAGGATGCCTTCTACACCAGTACTTTATGCTTCGTGGTCTAGAATCTTAACTACTTTGACTGAATCATTGCGACAGGTGGTGAAGATGAAGGCAACTTTGTTTTGAAAGTGAGTCCCAAAGTTCTCCTGCCACGGCATGGTTAAGTACTCACTACATAGCTGTTTATATCATTTAAATCTTTGCTGTATTTTATTTTGTATCACAGTTTTGGAGTAGATTGCAGCTACTCATATTAGTCTTGGTAACTATTGAGAAAAATGTCAAAACAAAATGTACTGGAATTCAAGAGGGATTATAAATACACAGAGGGATAAGATAGGAACTAGTTTAAGCTTTAACTATCATATGTCAAAAGTTATTTTCTAGCGGATTCGAAATATGCTATTTTTTTTCTCTTTTCTTTTCTTTTCCTTTTTAGTCCAGTATTGACACAAGGAAAATGTCAGAGTGTAGGAACAGCTCAGGTTGTTCAGTGGCAGTTCTCTACAAGTTTCATAATGGGAGAGAATGCATCCACTATTGAAAAGCCTAAACCCAAAACCTCAGATGATAACAGGCCGAATTCTGGAGAGCAGGTATGAAACTTAAAATTTATATCCAAGCATAGCACTAACACTGTGAATCCTTTCTCAAAAGGAAGGATTTTTAGTGTATTGTGTGCCAAATCCCTCATCCACCAGCATCAGTGGATGCAGGCTGTCAAATGCCAAGCTTAGAAGTTATTAAATTACTATAGTTCACAACTTAAAATATTGTCCCTTTTGAGATAGTGTGAGGAAGTGCTTAGAGTGTTTGGGCTGATGCATGCTTTTTCTGCTTGTATTCAGCTACAGGAATCCTGGACAAAACACAGCTCCCATGCAAACTTTCCTGAGTAGAAATCCCTGAAAAGATTGTCACTGGCTCCAACACTTTGGGTTATGTTATGAGGGAGGCTGAATCTCTTGCAATAAAGCACAATAAAATCATGCAATAAAGCACATTTTCATGATGTTAGCAGGGTAGTCTCATAAATTACTTTCTTTAAAAAGACATCCAAAAGAAAACCCCTGTGGGAGACTAATTGTGATTCTAGATGAGTAATTTGGAAGAACTGGGTCTTAATGGTGAGCAGAACATTCCAAGAGATCATAATAGGCTCAATTCCCCCCTAAATTAATTGCAAGAAAAGACTCACCCAAGAAGAAATAACTTCTATTGTTATTTCACTCTATGCTAAAAAAGCAATTTAGGATGAAATCATGAGGTTCTAAAAGACAACCAACGTTTTTACCAGTTCAGATATTTCAGTTGCAAAAGATATTATCCTATGTCTTTCTTACTCTGGCATTTGCATGAGTGGTGTTGGTAGAGCCTTCAGTTAACGGCTTTCTGTCAACAGTCTCAAGAAGTTCAAGAAAAAATGCTCAGAAAAGAAATATTGTTAGAGGTTGGAGAGAGAAACGTGACTGAGGGTTCGACACGGAAATAAGCTAGAAAAGAATCTCAAAACTGCTGTCTGAGGTGACAGCAGGGGATTTATTCATAGGTCTTGACTCTGCAACTAGAAATCACGGTGGGAAGGATTGATAAAGTATGGGGCAAACTGAGCTGGGAAGGATGAACTTGGTTGTAAAAACCTGTAGTGGTTATGCTTGAGCACATTCAAATCTCTTCTGTTCTCAAAACAGCAAAAAAATTGGGGAAACAGTGAAAATATATTTTTATTGGACTTGCCAATTCATAAAAACCCATGTGAACCACAGCTTCTCATTTTACGTATTAACAGGCAATATTTCTACCATACCTTAAGCATTTTCTTTTTGCCTCAAATATCATGTAAATTTTCTAACCACCTAATAATGAATACTCCCTGAGCTGACTTTGTTATGTGTTGGGAGCAATTCTCTTTCCCTTCTCTTATCACACGATCCTCTTTCTTATTATATATTAAAATATTTGTTCTTAAGAA
>WEKY01015115.1:0-28711 GCA_013390045.1 Picathartes gymnocephalus
CATTTAGTTTGCCAGTCATATAAGAAGCAATTTCAAACAGAATGGCTAAAAAGTGTTTCTTAAAACCAATGGAGGCCATGATTTGGGCTGTGATGTGATTGGATAACTAGAAGATATTATGGAGGACTCATGGGTAGTGCTTACAGGGTTAAATAAAATTTTTTCTTTTACACGGTTTTCTTAGGTGATGCTGGATATGATGTACATAAGACTGGAACCTGGATTTCCCAAAGGCCATCATGCAGTGAGGTATTAGGTAACTGCCATTTAAATAAAAGCATATACTAGAAGTGGCCTCTTTCACTTAATGATCTTAATAGAGGATATACCAATTTTGTAGATGTCATCATTTCTTAGAATGTTTCTTCTTCATTAAACTCGGTTCACTTTCTCATTTCCTAAAGTGAAAGATGAATTTAATATTTCACTTTAATTAGGCACTGGAATGATGTCATGTTTAATTAGTTCAGCCTCCCACAGAGTCACGATTGCACACACAGTGTTTTAAACCCTTAATAATATTCTATGATATGTTTGAATTTTTTTTTTTAAATTGGGGCAAAACCACTCACATTTGATTGTAATATTTTCAGAAATGGGAGATCTAACCATGAGCTTTGGTTACTGCATATTGTCCTACTAAGAAGAATAAACGTTCTTTGTAAACAAGGCAAAATCTCCATCCTGTTCAATCATCCCTTTAACTAGGAATATTTTAGGCTGTTTTATTACTTTCTTGATACCATTCCTTGGATCAAGTAGAGGTTATGAGGCCTATTTTTGACTTCTTTATAATCTTTATCTAAAAATATAAGTTGCTATTTTCAGGTAGGTGGTAACTGGTGGAAAAGCAGGCAAACAGAACATGGAGTTCTTTTTATAGGATGAGGAATATGAGAGTGAAATCTGGACAAAACAAGTGTTCTTGGTTTGTCTCTTGCCTTGCTAGTGCCAGAAGGATGTGCTTTAGGATGTCAGGGCACTCATATGATATAAGCTGGACTTCTTAAGAGAATAAGGTGGCAATTTTCTGAATTTTTTCCTGTTGTTATTACTTTACAAAGGACTGCATAGAAGGGAGTCAAATTTGAGTCAAATTTGCTCATTGTTTCCTTTCCCATATAAAACTTATGTTAGAAACCTTCCGGTTTCCACTAGGGTAGAGCTAATTTTCTTCCTAGCAGCTGGTACAATGTGCTGGTTTTGATTTAGGATGAGAATAATGCTGATACCACACCAACGTTTTAGTTGTTGCTAAGTGGCATTTACTTTACGTCAAGGACTTTTCAGCTTCCCAAGCTCTGCCAGTGAGCAGGTGCACAAGAAGCTGGGAGGGAACACAGCCAGGACATCTGACCTGAACTGAGCAAAACTATATTCCATACCATAAAACATCATGCTCAATATGTAAAATGGGGAATGAAGGTCAGCAGGGGCCTGTGGCTGCTCAGGGGTTGCCTGGGCATCAATAAGTGGTGAGCAACTTGAATGTGCATCACTTGCTTCTCTCAGGTTTTATTTCTCCCTCTTTTTTCCTTTTCATGGCTGTACTACTGCTACTACTACTACTACTACTATTACTACTACTATTATTATTATTATATTGAATTTTTCTTATCTCAACCTCCAGGTTCTGCATTTTTCCAATTTCATTCCTCATGTCACTGGCTGGGGCTTGGGAGACTCTGTGAGCAAGTGGCTGTATGAAACTTAGTTGCTATCTGGGGTTAAACCATGACAATTTTGTATTCAGACATTAAATTTTATGACCAGAAATCCCATAAAACCAGCTGTCTCTTGTAGTCTAAGCTTGTACTTAAAAGTGAAAAATGCTTGGCTCCTTTCACCTTGTTTATCCTCTACATCTGCAGATATTTTGGATAAGCACACTGCTGAAAAATAAATAAAACTTGCTTCACTCAAGCTGTTGAAGTTCTCTCTCCAACTATATCAGTCCTTTTTTTGAAATAAATAAGCAGTGACAAGAGAGCACTGCTAAGCTGAAAGGGGTTATCAAGGACTAGTGTCAGGTCTGCTGTTTACCTCCAGAAAGTGTCTGGGGTGATACTGCTTTTTATGTTGGAAAAGTTCTAGAAAAGAGTTGCTTCCAGGCCTTCATGTTCCTGTCTGTAACTAACTGTTCACCACCTGAGAAAAATGGTGAACTTTCACGTGCCTTGCTCCAAGAGATCCTTTTGTAGAGCTTCATGATCATTATGTCTGAGGGACTGCGAATAAAAAAGTGCCCTTTATTGTTTTTTCACTTACAAAAACAATCCACTGTGAAGCTACATCTTTGGAAATTTAACTGGGCACATGATCTAGCTGCTACGGAGACCTCTGCAATGAAATGAAAAGCAAGGGGAGTACTAATTTACAGAAGAATATTAAGTTTCATTGATTTGTGGCAATTGATACCTCCCTCTTTTATTTATTAGCAAAATGTTTGAAAGGATGTATCTCTTATTTTGCCCCCTGGAAAAAAAATACATACACAATCACTACTTTGCAGTTATGCTGCATTAGTCATATTAGCCTGGCTAATAAAAGCAGTGTTATTGTTGTAGTAAGCCCTATCTGCAACAAACATAAGCAGTGTGGTCACTCTCTCCAATAATGTTACACAGAATTGCAGTCCCTCAGAAGCCACAAAATAATGAGCAGTCTTTTAACCTTGGCTGACTGCCAGGTGTCCACCCAGCTGCTCTCTCACTCCCCCTGCTCAGCTGGACAGGTATAGAAAACAAGATGAAAATCTTGTGGGTAAAGACAAGGACAGGTAGATTGCTCTCCAATGACCACCACTGGCAAAAAAGGCTTGCCTAGGGGAAGATTTTTTAATTTCTTGCCAATCAAAAATACAGTAGGACAGTGAGAAACAGAAACAAAACTAAGAGCACCTCCCTCTCCTTTTCCTCATCTTCACAGGCACAATTTCTCTCCTGATTCTTTTCCTATTTCCCCCCATCAGCAGGTCAGGGGGATTGGGAATGATGTGGTCAGTCCATAACACTTCTTTGCCATTCCTTCCTTATCACATTGTTATGATCCTCCAGTGAGGGGTCCCTCAGGTGGGGTACAGTCCTCCACGAACGGATCCAGCATGGACTCCTCCCACTGGCTGAAGTTCTTCAAGAGCTGCTCCAATGTGAGTTCTTCCTCTGGGGTACTATCCTTCAGGAAGAAACTGCTCCAGAATGAGTGCCTTAGGGGTCACAGTTCCTGCCAGGATCCTAATCCAGCATGGTCTCTTCATGGTCTGCAACTTCTTTCAGGGCACATCCACCTATTCTATGCAGGGTCCTCCGTGCACTGCACTGTAGATATCTCCTTCAACATGGTTCTCGATGGAATGCAGTAGAACAAGGCAAGCCATTGGGGTCTCTTGCAAGAGCTGCAGGGGACTCTCTGCTCTGGCCTCTCCTTCCTCACTGACCTTGATGTCTGTAGAGCTTTTCCTCTCACATATTCTCACCTGTGTCACACAGTCCCAGTGCAGTGTTCTTCTTCCCTTTGTTAAACACAGTATCACAGAGGTGCCACCAGCATCTCTGATGGACTCATATTCGGCCAGTGGCAAGTCCAGTTTGAAGCCAGCTGGAACTGTCTCTGTCTATGGTGAGGGCAGCTCCTGATGTCTTCTCACAGAGGCCACCCCTGCAGCAACCCCCTCCCCAGTCAACCCCTTGACATGTACAACATATACAAAATGTTGAGTTGTTAGCATCTTTCTGCAAGATGAATTATCTAACTTGGATACTTTTTCTAAGGATGACCATATAAGGCATAGAATCCAACATTCAACTCCTATATAACTGGCTGTTTCTGCTGAACTCCTAACAGGCTGAAATAGAGAAAAAGTGGGATGCTTACCCCACACCCTGCCTTCAGATCAGCATTTGTGACTACGAAGCTGAAGGGTACAGTCTGGTTGCCCAACCAAAAAGAAAGTCTTAAAATCTTTCTACAAAAGATCTGTAGCAAGATAAATCCTGGGAATTGAAGGCCTCTTCTCTCACTGAACAAGGCACTTAAGCCCAATTGAATCAGCTTCCTCTCCAATCTATCTTTGTCACTATCACCAACTCTTATAAAGGTGTATGATTTTTCATCTTGTGTGGAAACTCTTTCTGCTTTGTGTCCATCACAGGTCATTCACTTCTTGTCTGCTGTGGTTTCCATCTGTCAGTAGGTGGTGGAACATGAAAGAAGGCACCGTGCAGATCAAAATGCTTTATCAAGTGGAAAGGACCAGAGCAGAAGAAGGGTAGTGAGTACATGTATGCTTTGTATTTTGATAAATCAAAAATAATGATATATCTTCCCCTGATATGACAGTTACCTCCTTAAACCAGATTTAATGATATATCTTCACAGACACAGATCTGTGTTTTTTTCCTTAAGAGTAACAACATCTTGTAATCTGCATAGGTGATCTGTCATTATGAATGTGAGGGAGGACAGAATACAGAATCACAGAATCATTAAGGTGGAAAAGACCTTTGAGATCATCAGGTCCAACCTATGACGGAATACAACCATGTCAACAAGACTATGGCACTAAGGGCCACATGCAGTCTTTCCTTAAATACCTTCAGGGAGGGTGACTCCACCACCTCCCTGGGCAGACCACTCCAATGCCTAATAGGCTTTCTGCGAAAAAATTCCCCCTAATATCCAACCTGAACTTTCCCTGGTGCAGCTTGAGACTTTGTCCTATCGTTCTGTCCCTGGTCACCTGGGACAAGAGGCTGAGCACTTCCTCGCTGCAACCTCCTTTCAGGCACTTGTAGAGAGCAATAAGGTCCCCTCTGAGCTTCCCTTTCTCCAGGTTAGACAACCTCAGCTTCTTCAACTACTCCTCGTAAGACTTATGCTCCAGACCCTTCACCAGCTCCATTGCTCTTCTCTGGACACACTTCAGAACCTGGATGTCATTCCTGAATTGAGGGGCCCAGAACTGGACACAGAACTTGAGGTGAGGCCTCACCAATCCTGAGCACAGGGGAAGAATCCCTTCCTTGTTCTTACTATTGCTGGTACAGGCCAGGATGTCATTTGCCTTGGCCACATGAGCACACTGGACACCTCTGGCACATACTTATCTTCATTGCTTTAAACGCTTGCTTAAGACCATATAGGTCCAATACAAGGTAATAGTTCTCTGAACAACCTGGTCTAGTGAAAGGTATCCCTGTCTATAGCAGGGGAATTGGAACTAGATCTTTAAAGTCCCTTCCAACACATCCATTCTTACGATTCTATGGTTTTATTANGATGTGGTCAGTCCATAACACTTCTTTGCCATTCCTTCCTTATCACATTGTTATGATCCTCCAGTGAGGGGTCCCTCCCACGGGGTACAGTCCTCCACGAACGGATCCAGCATGGACTCCTCCCACTGGCTGAAGTTCTTCAAGAGCTGCTCCAATGTGAGTTCTTCCTCTGGGGTACTATCCTTCAGGAAGAAACTGCTCCAGAATGAGTGCCTTAGGGGTCACAGTTCCTGCCAGGATCCTAATCCAGCATGGTCTCTTCATGGTCTGCAACTTCTTTCAGGGCACATCCACCTATTCTATGCAGGGTCCTCCGTGCACTGCACTGTAGATATCTCCTTCAACATGGTTCTCGATGGAATGCAGTAGAACAAGGCAAGCCATTGGGGTCTCTTGCAAGAGCTGCAGGGGACTCTCTGCTCTGGCCTCTCCTTCCTCACTGACCTTGATGTCTGTAGAGCTTTTCCTCTCACATATTCTCACCTGTGTCACACAGTCCCAGTGCAGTGTTCTTCTTCCCTTTGTTAAACACAGTATCACAGAGGTGCCACCAGCATCTCTGATGGACTCATATTCGGCCAGTGGCAAGTCCAGTTTGAAGCCAGCTGGAACTGTCTCTGTCTATGGTGAGGGCAGCTCCTGATGTCTTCTCACAGAGGCCACCCCTGCAGCAACCCCCTCCCCAGTCAACCCCTTGACATGTACAACATATACAAAATGTTGAGTTGTTAGCATCTTTCTGCAAGATGAATTATCTAACTTGGATACTTTTTCTAAGGATGACCATATAAGGCATAGAATCCAACATTCAACTCCTATATAACTGGCTGTTTCTGCTGAACTCCTAACAGGCTGAAATAGAGAAAAAGTGGGATGCTTACCCCACACCCTGCCTTCAGATCAGCATTTGTGACTACGAAGCTGAAGGGTACAGTCTGGTTGCCCAACCAAAAAGAAAGTCTTAAAATCTTTCTACAAAAGATCTGTAGCAAGATAAATCCTGGGAATTGAAGGCCTCTTCTCTCACTGAACAAGGCACTTAAGCCCAATTGAATCAGCTTCCTCTCCAATCTATCTTTGTCACTATCACCAACTCTTATAAAGGTGTATGATTTTTCATCTTGTGTGGAAACTCTTTCTGCTTTGTGTCCATCACAGGTCATTCACTTCTTGTCTGCTGTGGTTTCCATCTGTCAGTAGGTGGTGGAACATGAAAGAAGGCACCGTGCAGATCAAAATGCTTTATCAAGTGGAAAGGACCAGAGCAGAAGAAGGGTAGTGAGTACATGTATGCTTTGTATTTTGATAAATCAAAAATAATGATATATCTTCCCCTGATATGACAGTTACCTCCTTAAACCAGATTTAATGATATATCTTCACAGACACAGATCTGTGTTTTTTTCCTTAAGAGTAACAACATCTTGTAATCTGCATAGGTGATCTGTCATTATGAATGTGAGGGAGGACAGAATACAGAATCACAGAATCATTAAGGTGGAAAAGACCTTTGAGATCATCAGGTCCAACCTATGACGGAATACAACCATGTCAACAAGACTATGGCACTAAGGGCCACATGCAGTCTTTCCTTAAATACCTTCAGGGAGGGTGACTCCACCACCTCCCTGGGCAGACCACTCCAATGCCTAATAGGCTTTCTGCGAAAAAATTCCCCCTAATATCCAACCTGAACTTTCCCTGGTGCAGCTTGAGACTTTGTCCTATCGTTCTGTCCCTGGTCACCTGGGACAAGAGGCTGAGCACTTCCTCGCTGCAACCTCCTTTCAGGCACTTGTAGAGAGCAATAAGGTCCCCTCTGAGCTTCCCTTTCTCCAGGTTAGACAACCTCAGCTTCTTCAACTACTCCTCGTAAGACTTATGCTCCAGACCCTTCACCAGCTCCATTGCTCTTCTCTGGACACACTTCAGAACCTGGATGTCATTCCTGAATTGAGGGGCCCAGAACTGGACACAGAACTTGAGGTGAGGCCTCACCAATCCTGAGCACAGGGGAAGAATCCCTTCCTTGTTCTTACTATTGCTGGTACAGGCCAGGATGTCATTTGCCTTGGCCACATGAGCACACTGGACACCTCTGGCGCATACTTATCTTCATTGCTTTAAACGCTTGCTTAAGACCATATAGGTCCAATACAAGGTAATAGTTCTCTGAACAACCTGGTCTAGTGAAAGGTATCCCTGTCTATAGCAGGGGAATTGGAACTAGATCTTTAAAGTCCCTTCCAACACATCCATTCTTACGATTCTATGGTTTTATTATTAGTGCAATCTTTTACTGCACACAATATATTTATCTGCAGAGTAGACTACATCCCACTGGTTATATCCAGTGGGTTTAGTTCATCACAGTTTGATGAACCACTAGATCGTAGCACGTCCTTCTACCTAGGCACTGTCTAAAAAGATAACTGGGTCTACTGTTGACCTTAAAATTCTCAAGATGTTTTTTTTGTTGTTGTTGTTGCAATTTACCCTGTTTTGTTCTTGTGTGGATGGAAAAAATATATAGGCTGTTTCTAAATCAGAAAGAGAAGAAAATTACTGTGAAGAAAATTACAGTGCAGTCCTTTGTTACACCTGAAGGTATGCAGTAAAGTGTTGAGTTTTGCTGTTTAACTCCTACTTGCAGAAGCAATATGCTCAGTCGGACACAGAAACCTGGTGCTATCTGTTTTCTTGAGATGACTTTGCCATTTGTTAGGAACAGTAAGTGGGTCAGGTGTTAGGGACTTGAGAAAGTGAAATCTTGTTAATGATGCTTCCCTCTTTGCTCTCTGTGCTTAGAAATCTCTTGACATTGTACAATTCCTATCAGTTGGTGGGGCTTTTTTTCCCTAAATGTGCATTACACAGTATGTGACATTCTTCATGAGTGTATCTCTCATCTTCTGGAGATGGAAGACCTACATAGTTGGGGGATTTTTTGACACATGTGCCAGAATGCAGTTTTTATTACTTAAGAACCTCATGAAAATTCAGCTAATTGGCAATTGACTGCTTCTTTCCATATTAATTATTAAAATTTAGGAAATTATGAATAAGAGCATGGAGATTTGTTTCTCTGTAAGTAATAGAGTGTGTGCACAACACCAAAAATCACAGTAAAATATTTCCCTAATAATGTCAAGAACTAGTCACAGGCATTCTCCCTTCAGGAAGCAATTAAGAATTTTTTTCCAGAGGGGATATCTGCTAAAACCGCATTTCAAAATAATTTAATCAGAGTGGGTAGGAATTAATTTTTTAACCTCACCTTCAGATGCCTGGGGACATTTTTCACCTAGTGTGAAAAAAGAAATGTGCAGAGGCTTCTCTACAAAAAGCTAATGTGAAAATTAAAAAAATGTTGTGTCCATTTGAAGGGTACAAAGACGTTTAAAAAGCTGCTTACATGTGAGGGAAGGAATGACCTTCCCCAGAATTTTGTCCTGATATAAAACAAGCAAACAAAAATAATATTTTTTTATAAAGACCTCAACAGTAGAGAAGATGTTTGAAAATGTTTGTGGGGAGCAGGAAGGTCAGAGGCAGTGTCTGTCTGGTGTCACCAGGGAACAAGGGTATCAGCAGGTTATATGTTAAATAAGAGCTAAATAATGTTACATGATATGCATTAACTCTGGGCCCTCGGGACAGGAATTTAGAAAATATTAGACTTCTATCAGACCACAATATTTGCTGCTTGCTGCATTCTCCTCTCCTTTCTTCTCTTGCTGTGAGGTATTTGTAGGTCCTAGGTTACCACTTCCTAGTCATGGAGTTGTATGTATGCACACTAATTTGGGAGGTGAAGGGTAAACAGGGAAAGGGTTTATTTATCTGGTAAACTGAGTGCACTTTTACACATTCAAGGAGAAAATTGTTGTTTTCTCATGCCTGGACTGTACATATAAAAGGAGATGAAATCATAGGCTAAGCAAAGAATAGCTTAATCTTCCAGACAGGCACTGGAAGTGCTCAGTAGTTTTGTGATTAAATATCTGATGGAGAGTTTAGCATTAGATCAGTAGCTATTTCACATGACTGAGCATGGGGAGTAAGGCCACACCTGTGTTTCATATATTTTAAGACATTTATTTGTCTCTCTTCCTTACTTGGAAAGACATTAAGAAAAAAAAGTTTGATTCTCCCCCATCCAGTAATAACATAAAAATTGGTAAGGTTTTAGAATATCTCTGTACAATTACAAATGAATCTGAAAGGTATCCTGTTACTGTAGGACTAAACTTCTAAGTGTTACTGTCTGGCTCCTACTGCCCACTTACAGATATCACAGTATGTGTGAGTCCAATCCAGACAAATAAGTAAAGTTATGATAAATGTTTGATTGCCATTGAAAATAATCATTCATTAAAAAAAAAAAAAATCACAATTTTCTTAAGCCAGCCTCTGCTCTTCTCTTTACTGGATAGTGTCTACACCTGCTATTTCTCCATCACTCTTAACCCTTTTAAATTACAACTTGCTTAGATGAGCAGGCTCTAGAAAGGTGTTATTCAGTACATGATGGTCTGAGGGTTGTAGCAAAATATGTCAAAGTAGAGCTGTGCACTCTGCACCAAATCAGCTAACCCTACCATCGACACAGTCTGCCCAAGAGACCCCAGAGTAGGCCATGATCTGAACTTTGGAAGAAATTGAAGATGAAAACAAGAATATATTTGATGCAGGAATTCATTTGTGCTATCTTGGCAGGTGGTGGGTAGGACAGGTCCTGAAAATTTGGTCCTGTATGTCAGCAATAGTGGAGAGCTTCAAGGGAGAAGAGGAATCACCTTGTGTCAGGCAGCTTCCTAAGCTCCCAGCCTACAGATTGCATGCCACAGAATTCGTACCCAGAGTTACCCTACCTACACAGTAATAATTCCAACTCATTGGGGTGGATCTGTGGAGTCCAGTTGACATACACTGCATGGTCATTCATCAGGTTTTACATTAACTCTAGTAAAGTCCTTGGTTAGTTGTGCCACTCCTGATGTGTATTTCAGTTTAATTTCACCCAGAAGATATGTACTGCACGCAGACAAAGACTGAGACACTCTGAGATGTGAGGCAAGTGTATGAAATAGGGATGGTTGGGAGGGTCACTCTAAAAACACCCTTCTGATTCAAAATAAACTGCTAATGTACATGCACACAATAGAGATATAAAGTGCATGGATCATGGTATTGCTGTACTAAAAGATTCTTCTGAACTTATCTTTTTTTTTCAATGCACACATACCAGAAAAGCTGGCCTGACAACTGACACCATCAGTCAGAAAATAAAAGTCCTTACTGTTTGCTTTGGGTAATATTTAAATGTCAGTTTTCACAGAGGTGAGATTTTCAACAGAAGGTCAAGAAATCTTTTTCCTGGAAAACTGGTAATCAGGTTAAAACTCAATGACTATAAGGAGGATCTCCATTGTGAATTTCTGGAGTTCTGTACATTTTAAGTACAGAAGGAGCCAGCCTTACTTTCTCTGTAATATGGGCCTTAGATTTCAGAGGGGGATTCTTGCACAAAGCCCCTTAAATACTGTTCATGCTGCAAATGTTCTTTTCTTATTTTCAGAACTCCCAGTGAAAGGGAAGATATTACTCTCAAAGGGACTCTACACCTGCCATTGGTTACTCTTGCTACCAAATGTATGTCTTGCCTGCAAGGTCCAAAATTTCTATTCACAACAAGAACATGGAGATAAGTAAAATTCAAGTATTACTGGGGTAAATTTTTCATGTAATAAATGGAGGGGCTTTAATGAAAATTATTTTGCCCACATTTTTATATTCATTGCACATACTACAACTGTCTGTTTTATTAAATGCTATGTTGAGTTTCCTTTAATTTTGAAATGAGATTTCAGGACAGAAGAGCATTACTTCACTATGGATTTTTCTCAAATATACATGTAAGAGAGGTAGCAGGAAAGTCACTTCAAGGACTCTCTCTCCACCTCATGGCTGGTGAAGAGTCCAAGCTGTTGATATTAAATACACTGCTAAAGAGTTCAGAAGCAGAAATGTCTGGAAAATTTATTTTGCTTTATGGTGAAAGCCTAATGGCAATGTTAAGTTAGCTTCCGTTCAAGGGTCTGAGTCACCATTCTATGGGTTGCACAGGGACCTTTCTGAGTAGTCTCAAAAGGCACTGGAGTGGGTCCTGGGAAAACAGCCTTGCAGGTAAGTGTAGGGACAGTCTATCACCATTGTATATTCCAGCAATTGCTGAAAAATAAAATTAAATATATATACCCTCCTGACAGAGGCAGAACACAGTATTTCTACTGAAATATCTATTTCAGGAAACCTAAAGAACCTTCATATAATGGTTTGATATAAAATAACATTGAATTCACACCTTCAGCTAAAGATCACATTGACTGTTCCTGGACAAGCATGAATAAGCTTCCTGAGCAAAGGAGTATTTTTGATTATTGTCCAGAGATCTCAAAGATATTAATTTCTTTTTTGACCTACAGCTCTTCCATGTCTAAACATCTTGTGCAGTCAGGTTGATTTGAATGCTGAAAATCCAGCAGTCTAGATACACAAATGGCCACATTATTGCAAGTGTTTGACCTGAATATCTATTTTAGGAAACTCTCCACAATATCTAATTGATGGTTTTATCTGTCTTCCCTCTCATCTAGATGCAAATGCTTTGTTCAGTGGTGCTTAGCATATTTTATTTCATGCTTACAGTATCTCATATTTATGTTAATATATGTCTGCACAAACAATTTAGTGGTACAGGAAAAATAGTCAGATATACAGCATAAAGATTTGCTTCTAGTTAAACTTCTTAAAATATTTTGGTACAATATGTTCTGCATTCCTATCTGGACATAGGAAAATGTTTACTTGAAATATTTGGTTGTCACTCTAACCATCCTTTCAGCTTGATATTATTGACAGGGTGCTTTCTTATACCACCATTGCTGAAAACAGAAGTTTTTGCCTCAGATTCAATTTGTTACTATGGATCTAAACTGGATATCTTTAGGTCTATAAAATTTCACCCTGAAAAGTGTCAGATTGTGGTCCTGCTAAGTGAGTTTCATGGCAGGCATGCCATAAAAAATAGAAATTAATAAAGCAGAAACTGCTATAAATTTGGTGATTTTTTTTTTTGCTATATTTTTTTTTCCCAATTGGATTATTTTTTCCTTTATTTTGACTGTTATCTTTATGGCTGTGGATTTATCAGATAGATAGATAGACTTTATGTAACTGCCAGGAATGGCAATTACATAGGCATTTACATTGGAGACTTTCCCTGTGGACCTGCTTTTATAGCAGCAGCTGATCTGAGCAGATGGAAATTAGAAGCCAGAGGGATACGCTGAAAATCACACCGTGAGAAAACTCTGAAAAAGATGTAACCTGTCTGTTGGACTGTAAAATTGACCAGGGATGGCATGTGGCAGTCTGTTCTCAGCTGCCTAATATATCCAGTCTGATTGATAATGCCATTAGATTGAGTAGATGTCCTTCATAGGTGTGTATTATTATAAAAATTTGGGAGATGGGAAGTAGCATAGAAGGAGGAAACATTCCAGCAACAGCAAAAGCTTCTGTGCTTCTCCTAGTTCCAAGGTGATGAGATCATACAGCAGCATAACCATGTATTGCTATCATTCAAAGAGTGTTTGTATGTTGCTACACTGCTTTTGGGTGTGTGCATCATTATATGTCCTCAAAGTCAAAGAGGTAACTTTTTAGTTAATGCTTTTTTAATATTGTATCTGATGTGGTTGTTGTCCTTCAGTCCCGTGTATAAATAGAAGACAACCTGACTGGTGCTTTTACTGAGAATGTGCTGTCACTGTGCTTAATCTTTCAAAACATTGGAGAATTCACAAAGTTCTGCAAGTTCCATTTTTATGGTGCATGCATCTTATATTATGCAAATGAAGCTGTAGTTTTCAAATATGCTAATCATAAAGTTTATCCAGATGTGCTCAGTGTAAAAAAAAAAAAAATAGCTAATCTCTTTCTTTGGTGAATAATCCAAGATGCTCTTTAAAAGTAAATTGAAGGTGTGAGAGAAAGAAACTGGTGCTCACATAAGCAGGAGCAGCATGGAGCTTTTTTCTTGTTGTGAAAGATGGGAATAGTCAGTCATTGCCAGCGATGGTGCAGCTTTGTAGCTGTTTGTAAGAGCTGGGAAGAAGTACCAAGCCCATATGCACTAGCTGCATACTGAAAAGTGCACTGTACACTTACTCATACATTAATGTCTCAGAATTTTTGACAGCTTTAGAAAGGTGTGAGATTAAATAATCCATTGTCAAAACCGGATTTCGAAAAGAATTAAGTATCTTGCACTTCTATGGTGCTTTTATTTGATAAGAATATTTTGATTTGGCAGCATTTTGTCCTGATATCTGATTTAAACCTTCTCTCTTTCAATTTGAACCCATTCCCCTTTGTACTGTCACTACATGCTCTTGTGAGAAGTCTTGCCTCATCATTCATGTTGCTTTCCTGTTCCTTTTCTGTATTGTGTATGATTTAGCTATTTTTGTATTTCCTTTTTCAATTTCTTTTATTTCAAATTTCAGATACCAGAGAAATTATGTCACCAATGATATGATGTGATCTCTCCCCCTTAGATCTGTGTGCAGGATCATTCTGAATTAACAGGAGAGAATATATAAGCAAATTTAATTTTAAGACTTTTCTACCACTGTGATCTCTCACATTTCCACATCTAAGGTCAGGTTGTTCATTCACCTCTGACAAAGGTTCTGACTCAAATATTTATTTACTATCCATGTTTCTTGACTGCTGGAGTGAAAATACTTTTCATTTACTTTTGAGATTAACAGCTCCATTTTTCTTTCTATACTAGAGATTGTGGTGTTTATTTAGTTTTATAATATGACAAGTGCCCATCTAAATGAGCAAGGTGCTTCCAATGAATACTTAAACAAAATCAATCTAAACAACAACAACAACAACAACAACAACCACAAAAAACAAAAAACAAAAAAACCAACCAACCAAACAAAAAAACCCTGCCAAACCACATCACTTCAGGTCTGTTCACTTCAAAATCATTTTGACTTTAACTCACATAATGTCTCCCATAATGCTGAGAATAAAGTGGGTGACTCAGGGAATGTCAATGAGATAACTAAAACTTTAATCTAGAATTCACTTATTTAAATATTACCATTAATAGTTATGTCACTGTTACTTAGTGGTTAGCTTTTGCTAATGGATTACCTTTGCTAATATCTTTGTAAATCAGATTTTGATATCTATAAGCATCTGTCCAAAACAGTTTTCTTATTCAGTCCTGACAGTGATGCTCGTGCTGTGTCAGAGAGGTTGGAGGGAACATGTGGAAGCACAGTCAGGATGTTTTAGTTCAGTAATTGTGTATATCAAGAGCACTGAAGACACACATGACAGCTAATTTTGTGATGAAGACTGTACAGAGCTGTGGGGGATGCCTGCAAGGACTTACCTACACTGAAACCTTACCATTGCAACAGGTGTAGGAATTGGTACTAATCAAAATGCCATGATCTGAAATTATACGCCTAATTTCAGTCTGAACAGAGCTGTAACATCTGAGCTATTAGTATTCCCCATGCCTATGTATATGGAGAAATGAATTACTTTTCTGTTCTTAAATCAAAATAAACTCAGCTCACATACTGGCAGAACTGTATAATTGTCTCTATGGGAGCTTTCCCTGTGCTCAAAGTGTTTCAGGTAGCTGTTGAATACTAGTGAGATATTCCACTTTTCTGGAAATTAGTTGTCCTTGTTCAGATTGCCTCACAGTCTGTTCAAATAGAAATTAAAGTCTTCCAGATAAGTAAAAATACTAGGATATTTAAGACAAAAAGAATGGTGTTGAGGTGTGAAAATTTTCCCTTTTCTCTTTTTTTTTAAGGAATGCTATTAATGAGAAATATGAGCCTTTGTCATAGAGGATCATGAAAAATCCTCCAGGAAACTATCAATAAA
Source organism: Picathartes gymnocephalus (assembly GCA_013390045.1). NCBI lineage: Eukaryota > Metazoa > Chordata > Aves > Passeriformes > Picathartidae > Picathartes > Picathartes gymnocephalus. The sequence goes on from WEKY01015115.1 coordinate 15,270, forward strand.
TTCTACAGTTTTTAAGGGGAGGCACGGTGGACTAGAATGGGCTGGAAATTGTGCTTGGTATATGACTACTTTCTGCTCTGGTAAACTTTTACTGGACTACCACTTGCACTGTGAGGCAATTGCCCCTTTACTCCACTGATGACAATCATGGTTAGTAAAAGATTAAAAGGCTGCCTAATCTTCACACTCCTGCCAGTGGCAATCAACAGAGAGAGTCCCGAAAGGTGATGCAGGGTGTATGAGCTGAATAGGGAATGGTGTGCACTTTTCAGTGCTAATAGTGGCAAGCAGAGGAAAAAGGCTCTCCACTTTGAGTGATATTAAACCGTGAGCTGCTGAAGAGTGCAGTGGTTTTGGAGTGCTGCTCTCTGTGGCTGCTGGTCGAATTGCTGAGGATGCCCAAGCAGGAGCTGTCTTTGCCTTCAGGGAGCTGTGAATCTGCCAGGGGTTGTGGAGGGGCAGCCCGGAGTACAGGGAGGGAAGAGGCAGCTGCAGCAGCCACAAAGAGTCAGTTTCCACCTGACCTGATTTGAAAGCACACTGGACTTTTTGACCTTTGCATTTGACTGAGCATGCTGTTGTCCTCCCACCGAGCTCCTGAGCCCTGTGCTGATGCTCCGCCTGCAGAGCTGGCACATCTCCCTGTGTCAGTCCTCACGTGTGCACTCCCGCCGTGACTGCGGGGCACTGACAGCTCTCCTACCTCGCTGCCCAGCTGTGGCTGTGTCCTTTGGCAGGGCTACCTCAGCCCTGGGCAGATGCCTAGCTGTTTTTATTGCTGAAAGGGACAATGGAGTATCCGGAGTAGGAGCACGAGACGGCTTTATTTAAGTTCAGTCAAGGCTCTAGACTAATTCTGCAGGAGCTAACGAAAAGTAAATGTTTCCATCTGATTTACTACCTTATGATGGTAGTAAAACATTTGCTTGCAACCCCCGGCTCTATAAACTTTTATCAACCCTGAAGCCATGTAGACCTTGCAATGTATTTGTTCACTTAGCAGCAGCAGTTGATATAGGGGTTTTCTCCCAGTATGGGAGCAAAGGTTGTTGATGATCTTTTTGTGACATTCTCATATTAATCCCTGCAGGAGACATGGTGAAAGTTAGCTTTAAAACAACAATATAATTCAAAGTGTATTTCCAGGGCAGAAGAAGGGCTGCAGAGCAAATGGTGGGGTGTATGCAGCAGAATATACCTTCTGTGCAAAGTAGCAAAAACCAGAAGGCTAAAATTAAATTATCTAATCAGCATTACCCATCAAACTTGCCTTGTTAGGCAGAGTTTCTATTATTTCATTGTTTTTCATGACAGTGTTTCATCTTGTATTCTTTCTTGTGCAGAGTGCCTTTTGAAGTAAATGAGTTCAGGGACTCTCTGTCTCCCTGCCCCATGAGAAACCGTATTTACTGATGTGCATGACCTTGTCAGAATTTATGGTGCTGGCACAGGGAGCTGGGCTGTAACCGTAATTCTCCCCAGAGAAGGCAGAGGAGTTCAAGTGTTTGGGGTGACAGACAGGGCCACGGTGACTTTTCCTTCAGGAATAAGGAGCGGCAGCATTGTCTCCTTTACTCATTGCAAACACTTTTGGTTCAGGTTAAAGATGATGTCATTTAGAGCTTCCTATTGACAGTGTTTTGTTCCCTGAATTATTGCTATACTTACATGACTATATCTTAACCCATTGCTAACACGTACATCTTATTCTTCTCTTGGACAGCTGCCACTGTTAAGAGTAACAAAGGTTTTCTCCTGAGGATTAGAGCTTGCTGGAAGCCTTACAAAAATTTCTTTTTCTATGAAATATGTTGGTTTGTCAGAAAGCAATATGTTCTGTAGCAATGGTTTTTTTTGTACCTGAGAGTTTTCTTCTGGGTTCCCAAATGATCTAAGAAAATGTGGGAAGAGCTGTTCTTGAAGCCATTTTCTATTTATGTGGTATAGAGTTTCAAAGCCTTCTTCTGCCCTCTGTTCTTCTACAAAGGCCTCAGATCACCAAAAGATAAGTTTTATAAAAGAATAAGGAAAATAAATGAAGTTGTAATTTCTCAAAATGATAATAAAATTTCTCAGTTGTATTATTGCAGGAATAGTTATTTCCACCAAAAAGCTGATTTAGTAACCAAAATAGAACTCTGTGTGTGATGAACATGCCGAGTTTTTTATCAGTTGCACCAGGGTAACTGTTTCCTGTACATTCCCAAGGAACACTTCTCTATGGATCTCTTCTTTCAGGACCCAGATTTTGAGACTGAGTTAAGACCTGGGTTCACCATTACCCTGCTTTTGAAGTAATATGGAAGGTATATAACCTGTTCCCTCAAGGACCATCTGTTTTATAGCAATGCATTTGCCTAAATGCAATGGTGGGCTGGAGTATTTCTGACAGTGCCAGTGAAGAAATGGAAGCACATGGAGTCTAGGCAGATCCAAAACCTTCTGTGATAATATCATGTTGCCTTCACTCCATATGCAGCCCATTTCCAGTCTTAAACACATTAGTTATCCCATCCCTTCCCAATCCAGCAGAGCAGTTAAGCATATGCTTAAGTCAAATTGCCGCCAGCCTGATTTAAGTAGCACTTAAACCAAGCACGTTCTTAAATGCTTATATAGCTGTGAAGGGATTGAAACATGTGCTTAATGTTCAGTGCAGACTAGTGTATTTTCCTGGATGGGAGCTCTAAAAATTGAAAGGGACCAAAGACATTTTATTTCATTGTACTAGTGTTTATTCCTTCAAATATGCCGATGACTGTTAGAATGGAATAGCTTAGTTCAGACCGAGTTTAATAAGATTACTCCAAACAATCTACTTTTTGAAGTTAATAAATATTTAAAAGTAGGAAATTCCATTGCTGTGGTGAATTTTGGAGGGTGTGGTAAACCACAGTCACTACAGATGAAAGAATAGAATAAAACAATTAATTTCAAAACAGTATAATTTTAAGAAAATTTTATCTTGGGCAGTCAGTAAGGTCTGAATAATATGATATAAAGGGATAGCACAAAAAATTCACTTGTACCTTCAGCACTAAATGAAGACTATGGTTTTCATGAAGAAAGTATGAAATAAAGAAACTTCAATCCTGTTTTGACTGGAAAAGTTCAATAATTCCTGAATCACTCATTTCCGTGTAAGTTTTCATAACATAGAATCATAGAACCAAAGAATGGTTTGGTTTGGTTTGGTTTGGTTTGGAAGGAACCCTAAAGATCACCTAGTTCCAACCTTCCTGCTGTGAGCAGGGACACCTCTCACTAGAACAAGTTCCTCAGAACCCCATCCAACTTGGCCTCTAGCACTTCCAGGGATGGAGCATCCACAGCTTCTCTGGGCAACCCGTTCCTGTGCTTCACCACCCTCAAAGTAAAAAACTTCTTCCTAACATCTAATCTAAACCTACTCTTTCAGACCTGTGCACACACACACAAAAACGTATTAGTTGTATTTTATATGATATAATTATATATTACATAAGAAATAATGATATATTATGTATATTATATAATATACATAATATAATAAATATTATAAATACATAATATGTATAATCTTTGTATTATCTAATAAAAAACTATATTATTCACTTTGGACCCTCTGATAATATCTTCTCAAAAAGCATTCAAGCATTGTTACCTAAAAAGATACATTTTAAATATTTTTCATTGTTACCTAAAAAGTTACATTTTATTTTTCTTTTTTTTAAGCTCTCTCTTCAGCTATTGCAGTCCTCCTAGAACTTCTTGTCCTTCCTTAGGGCTTTATCCCAGGATTATAGTTAAGCTTAGTAAATAGGATAAACAAAAATAATTCCTAAGCCTTGACTTTATAACAATGTATTTCTTGTAAAGGATAAAAAGACTATGGAATAATTTCATCTTCGGAGAAGTGGGAGTCTGACAGATTTAAACAAACTTAGCGGGACCAGTTGGCATGTTGGCTGAGTGCTAGTGACCTCATCCAGAGGAAAAAATTTCTGGGCAAAGAGAAATGCCATGATTTTCAGCAGGAAGAAATCCAAAGTGAGAGGAACATTGCCATTTACCAGTGCTGCTTGGGAACCAGTTGAAGACCCCTCTTGTGCAAAGAACCTGGATGGATAATGGGTGCCAGATTCCATATGAAGCAGCAGGGAACATTTCTGTAATTAAACCAAGATTCATGTCATTTATTATCTGGAAAAAAAAAAAAACAACTATGTACATGCAGTCATTTGTAGACATTTTTTCTTAAGTGCCTGAGTTCTACACAACACTGAGTCTGTGAAATTACCACTACCATTCAGAATAATAAGTATTATTAAGTAGCAGTTGATAGGGCAGGTTGATATGTCACAAAAACTCATACAGCATTTTCATTCAATGGAGATATTTGATTACCATATGTAGTATCAGATCTGATGCTACTCAATATTTTCATCAATGGTCTAGAAGAAACATGAAACCAAAATGAATTTGCAAGGTGACACTGACATTACTACACTGGCAAATGAACAGTGTGGAAGACTCATACAATCCTCCTGATCACTTGCACTTTTAGGTCCTTTTGAATATTAGAATACTTGCTGCAGTTTAAAACAAGTATATATACCTAGAAAAAAGATATTCATTCCACAACTCAAAAAAATGGAGTTTTGTCTCAGTATCAGTGACTTTGAAAAGTAGAATATCTTAATAGTAGGTAAAAAAAAAAAAAAAGTGTGAACCTTGAATACCTTATTAGGGAAACATAAGTCAGATACAAATTATTATATCAAAATGGAGGGGGGAGTCCAAGGTGAGTTCATTCAGTATGAGACATTATGAAGTTATTAGAATTTTTTTATAAAATGTAGAGGTCAAGAGTTTTCAAAGGGAAAGTAAATACTACATTGTGGAATTTATTACAGAATTGGAGAACACTTCCGTGAAATAATTAAATACTTAAATAAACTTAAAACCTAAACTTAAATACTTCCTTGAGATACTCTTCCTCTTTTGATTACAGTTGTTAAGTACTAAGTGAAGACAGATATGAATACAATAAAAAAGATGCTGTTTTTGAGCAATGTCTCCACCCAGAAATCGCCCTGCTGATGTAAAAATAATATTTCTGTGGGAAGATAATAGAAGATTGACAACACTGTTTGCAAACACAGTCAAGTGACATGAATCTGAAGAATAAAAAACATCTATATCATTCTGTTTTTTCTTTAACCTTGTGTGCTGGAAAAGTAGAACACCTGCAATTAAATTATATAGGTCTGTGATAGACTTAGAGACACTCTACAGAATATGCTTAAGATTCCTGCCCTGCTGTGGGAAAGACCAAAGCACAGTGGTAACATGTGCTTGAGTGAATCCTTGATGTACAGGCAAAACCAGCAGGTTCAGTGATTCTCCAGCATGGACTGAGGTCCACAGTGTCTGCATTCCCTCTTGTGTGCCTCTGTGCAGGTGCTACTTTGGAGATCCCTCGATGGCAAGGTAACAAAAATAAAATTACCCTTCATTTGTGGTTTTTGTGGATGTTCCTGCAGCCTGCCTGTGCAAGCTCACACAATTGCCTCTCCAAAATGTGTTTTTTCTGTGCACTGAATATAATAGAGAAAGCGCTTTATAGTGTTCAGCTCTGCTAGATTCTGTTCTCTAGCCATTTTCTCATCAGGAAAGGGTTCTTTAATCTAGGAGAGAAAAAAATAGAAGCAGTGAAACTGGAGCCAGACTAATTCAAAATGTTGAAGCAAACCCCATTTTTAACAGCTAGATGGACTAGATCAATGGAAAAGAAAAAAATAAAAGTCAGGAGATATCATAGGGTCCCATTTCTCATTTCTCTATTCAAGACTGGGTGTATGTCAAAACCTGTGCTTCAGTCAATGGCATCTAATTCTTTATTAAGCACCAGTAAGTGAGCTGCAGATGTCACTTGGTGAAAATAATTTATGACATCCAGAGATTCAGAATAAACTATTTTATATACTAATATTTTATTTATAATATGGTCATTATTTTATAGTCAGAGCAAGCATTTAACAGGATAAATCCCTTATTTCAGCTGCCATTCTCTTCCTGCTAGTATCCTACCATGTCTCTGCAACTGAGATAACTTTCAATGTTTGACTGATCAATCACCAAAGTAATGTTCCTCAAGAACTCTTAAAAATAGTAGAAAGGCCTCCTTGTTATGTTTGCATCACAGGATTCCAAATTTCCACCGAACAGAAAATATCAACATCTGTGTACAGTTATAATAGTCTAAAAACTAATCATACAAAATTCTCTTCTTATGAAGAAACTGAAATATATTTTCCCCATAATTATGATATCCTTTCAGTAGCAATGAGAATAAAAAATAAAGAAATAAAAATAAATAAATAGTCTCAACAATTAAACAAACAAACAAACAAACAAAAAGCCAAATCCAAAACATATTGTGCTGTAGTACTTAAAGTTCACCTTGTAAGTACCTTTACCAGCTTTTGCATCTCCAATTGCCCCAACCCTTTTATGTCATCTTTTTTTCCATAAGTACATGGGCTTACATTTCCCTGGGAGATTGATGGCCTTGGTGTGTTCAGTACCAAAGTGGCTCTAACTTAGATTAGAGAGAATCCTTGCCAATTCTTTGTGAGCTCACCTTTATTTTTTATCTTTCAAATTTCAAAGGATTTGATTAGCTCACATTTCTCATATCCTCACATCAACAAAAAGCATGTTTTTAGACCAAATATGCTTATCATGTAATAATTAAAATCTCCATTGACCTCTAAAAACAATTACAAATGACATCCATAAAATCACTCTTGGAAAGAAAGGTTTTTACTTTCTACGTTAAAAAAGGAATAACAAATGAGAATTCCACGAAACTAATGTCTTGTGTGTAGAATCTCAGTATCTCTCCTGGAATCATACTCAACAGAGACGGAAACTGAAATGGCAGTCACATTTTGTGACTTAATATATGAGGAAATGTCTTCAGTTGTCTTCTTTTTTAATGTCAAGTTTCAGAGAAATCTTTCAAAGCTAGATTTCACTGATCCTAGTCTGGGCTATGGATATTGGATATGGATATAGTCTGGGCTATGGATATTTGTAAAGGAAAGCATTTGGACTCCTTTTGTTCAGAAATATTGAAAATTCACTTGGATTCAGATCATAAAAATACCTTAAATGATGGAAATTCTTTTATTTTTGTTGCTATTTAAGACTGTGTGAAATATGTACTATGTGGTAGCAATGCATTTTTCCCTATTTACAGTTTGAAATCTCATATTTGAAGACATTCTAAGTTTGTGCTGTTTCACATCTGAACCTATAATTCTTCCATGGATAAAATTAAATCCTGGACTGTGTTTTGACAACAAGATAAATCATTTATTTTATCTCGATTGAGGTACAATATCACTTTGTTAATCAAATATTCATGTTTGAATTTTTTTTTTATTTACACTGCTGCTTCTCTAACATCTCTAAGTCATCTGTGTTCTTTGTATTCTCTCTTCCGTATAGCTGGAATTCTTCATTCTCCCTTCAGTCTGTTTTTCCTGAGCTATTTGGTGTAGAAAAACTCAGATGTCAATGGATTTATGTGATCATATTCCTGTAGTAACAGTAAAAGACTAGATATTATTTTCTTAGTGATTATATGAAAAGGTCAAAACTTTAGATGTGGAGTAAAATACTTCCATTATATCCAGAGTTGTTTGAGTAAATGACTAATACAAAGTCTAGCAATGTGAAATGGAATATGAGATATAATTTGGCTGTCTTTGATTATTTACTCCCACTGGTCCCTAAGAGTGCTTTTTGGTTTGAATGTTTTCATTACACCAACTTGAGACCTATCCAGCTTCTTCTGTGGCAGTAAACAGTGCCTTCTTCTGTACTTTCAGAAATAAACATATAAAACCTTATAATCATAGAACGGTTTGAGTTGAAAAGGACCTTAAAGATCATCTAGTTCCAACCCTCTGCTAAGGACAGGGAGAGCTTTTATTAGCTCAAATTTCTCAGAGTCCCATCCAACCTCCCCTTGAACACTTCTGGGGATGGGATACCCACAAATACTTTGGGCAACTGTTCAAGTGCTTCCCCACTCTCACAGGAAAGAAATATCTTCTTAATATCTAATCTAAACTTTTCAGTTTAAAGATATTCCCACTTATTCTATCACTCCATGCCTTTAAAAAAGCCACTCTCCAGCTCTCTTGTAGGCCCCCTTTAGGTACTAGAAGGTGCTCTAAGGTTCTCCCTGTAGCCTTCTCTTCTCCAGGCTGAATAAGCCCAATTCTCTCAGAGAGGTGATCCAGCCGTCTTATCTTCTTTGTGGCCTCTGGACTTGCTTCAACAAGGTCATGTCCTTGTGTTGGGGACCCAGAGCTGGACACAGCAAGAGCAGAGCAGGGGGCAGAATCCCCTCCCTTGCCCTTCTTTTCATGCAGCCCAGGATACAATTGGCTTTCTGGGCTATGAGTGCACACTGATTGTCACGTTGAGCATCTCATCCGCCAACAACCTCAAATCCCTCTCCTCAGGGCTGCTCTCAATCTATTTTCTACCCAGCCTGCACTAGTGCAGCTACATCTCTTAATCAGCAACATCCCTAACCTAAATTTTAGGCCTGCCCGAAACACTCACACATCACTAAAAATGAGCATTAATAGGCTTTTAACCCAGAGGGATATTTCTGGAGTTCTCAGTACACAGGCTGGGTTTCCTTCAGTATTCATACCTCTAGAAGGTCTACCTATTTGTTTCATAAACTTATATCAGGTTTACTGAGATTATTGTGTAGTCACACACTGCTTTGAAATTGTTTCTGAACCTGGGCCTATAGTTGCTGATTTGCAGTGTTTGCCTATTTAATAAAGAAATAAGTGAGAATAGCAACTATCCTTTTCCTTTTATTTTCTGGAAAACTCTTCTTTTGCTCACTACGAAGCCTCTTCCTGATATTCCTGCAGCTTGCAAGCTTTGAAGCCACTTAATGTCCAGCAGATTAGATTGTTTGCACATCCTAATACCTCCTACAGCTAGGAAATTTGGTCTTTCCATTAATGTGTTACTTAATATATTTTCTGCACAAACTGCCATTCCATTAGTGGTTGTTGTCCCAGGGGAGACATGGCAGAAAGACTGTCATCAATAACACCGTTTGAATCTGGAGTTCAAAGAGTTTTTCTAATAAGGGGCATCAGCCATATAACATCCTTTATCTTTCTGCACTATTTGCAGCTTGAGGCCTGAGCTCTGTATGCTGCTGAGGGCTTGTGCACATGCTTTGTTATAAGCAGCTGGAACTACTCAGAGTGCATCAAGTTAAAGACATACACAATTCTTTTCAGGATCCAAGCCCTTAGAGGACTCCTGACATCTTATAACCTTCTAGCTAGATTGCTCTCCAGCCTGAAGAGCACCCGTGGGATTTGCACACTTTTCTGAGCATTCCACACAGACATTTCCTATTGCTGCTTGTTCCTTGGCTTTCTGTAATGAAATATGCTGTTGAGTTCAGACAGGGAGAGAGATTTCAACGTTGACATGGTTGGGAACTCTTGAGACTTGCCATCTGCTACTCTGGTAGTGATAGCTTTGAAATAATAATAGAAGTTTTCAGGAGTGGAAAGGTATTAATTTATGATGGCAAGCTGATGTCAGAGGTGGTAGACCCTACCAGGGACAGAAAAGCTGTAATAATGAAGGGATTATTTGACTCTATTACAAAGGCTCGGTATTTTAATGCATTATCAGGGGTCAGGGGTTTGAAATGCATTCTGAGATCCTGAGGGCCAGGATCAGTTTTGCCATGCTTAACACAGGCAAGCTGAAATTTCATTAGAACAGAAAGGTGCTGTATCAAGTGAAACTAAAGACCACCTAGCTCACTGACTCCAACAGTGGCCTGGTGTGCATGTCTTTTTCAGAAGCTGAGCATCTCCTTTTGACTCTTTTGTTGATATGGCTGGTGGTTTTCTCAATAATCTAGGTAAAACTCTTTAGCTTTTATTGAGGCAATAGACAGAAATTGTCAAAGACAGAAGTGATGTTGTAAGTCTAAGAGAATAAGCAGTGACAGAATCAGAAGAAGAGCAAAAGGAAAAGTTTAGGAACACAAGGTAGGGGGAAAGGAAACAAAAGTAAAAAGCATCTAAAGTAATTCTAACAATTAATTTTTCCCACTCACTCAAGATCTTGTCAGTCCTTTTGTCTCAGCTCACCTTGGCAGAGCTCTTTCTCCGTTGTCCTAGAACTCAGGATCTCAGGCTATTGGCTTCTCCCATTTTCAAAACTATTTCTTTTAGAAGATCTTTTCTGTGGAAAATCACAAATTTATTTGTAGACATATGCAGACACACAGAGAACCATTAGGAGTGGGGTAAAAAGCAAAATCATCCAACAGATCTGGACTGAATTGTTTAACTATGCTTCTGTAACTCTTTACAGAGAAAACTGAATCTAGAGTCTCAACATTTTTGTTTACAAATTTTTAAAATTCTTATGAAGCAAGTATCTCTATCCTCTTTAGTGACAGGTCCTCATACTTTAAAAATAGTTCAAAAGGAAAATGCTGTCAGCAATTGAATCTTTTTCCATTTTTTAATCATTTAGCTTTCAAATGACTAGAGGATTGTGTTATAGATCTAAAGATCCCATTCCTGAAGATGACTCATATATGAGTAAATATAACCCTACAAGATATTAGTTCTGAGATTTTTAATAAAAAAAAAGGAAGAAATTACTTCCAAAAGTGTTAGTCTCATTAAATCACAATCTTAAAACTTAGGATATGCAAGCATTCTGACTATAGCCCATGCAAATCTAATTAATTCTCCTGACACTAATTATAGAATCATGGGATTTTTTTTTTTTTTTTCCTACACAGGAAAAGAGCCACATTTGCATAGGACAAATAAGTTTCAGGGATAGTTCTGGCTAGGCCAACAAGTATCTATTAAGAGAAACACACCTTATTTCAACCACCATAAATGTTCTGAAGCTTAATTTTTTTCAATATGTAGAAAGTATAAAAATATTGTAAAGACATTATCTGAGGAAAAAAGCTAAAGAAATTAATCATGGTGTCCCTGATTCATGATTTAAATGATATGTACAAAGATGCACAAAGCCCCTCATTGAAAAGAGTTAATTAACAGAAATAATGAATCTCTTAACAAAGTGAATGTTGCATGACACGTGCTAAATGATGAAGTAATTACAGATTGTTTAATGATGCAGAAATACAAGGGAGTGTAGGCAATCCTGCTCAGGCAGCTTTAATTTTGTCATTACCTATCTGAGCACTTGATTTTGCAACCTTAAAATTCCACTCCTGCACCTTTTTTCACTTAATGTGCATGGAAAAAGGACCTTTACTATACAGACTTGTGTCATGATTCAAAATTAGTGACAATTTGTGATACAGTTTATAAAAGCTGGATAGCATCAGAAACAAAAGATGGCCTAGAAAAGTCATTATACAAAGCAGGTCAGAATTTTAACAAATAACATACATACTGTTGGTTAGATAAGACATGTTTCCAGAGGCAAGTCAATAAATGTCCTGATGAACATACAGTGTTTTTCCCAGCCTTTCCCTATATTGCCTTCTCACATTTAGCAGTAGGTAAGTAAGAACTGAGATTGAGTTTGGTCTTTCAGCAGACTCCTACTACTTCTTATGCATCACTATTCCTTGTGGAAGCACTGATTTGATAGAACTCACCTTCAAAAAAAAAAAAAAAAAGCCCTCTCTAGCATCTGTTTTCTCATGACCTCATTTTTGCAAAAATTTATTTCCTAGCTCTCAAAAACCTGGTTTCATTTTTCTTCACAGAGGTGGAAATTTCAGCTACCAAACTGCATAGCCCCTTGAGTGCTGCATGATCCACCTGCCAGTCAATCAATGTAATGATGTGTCACTGTAACCCAGCAGTTGATACAGCCTTTATGGAACATCCACAGGCAAATAGCATGCATTCCTCTTAACGTTAAAGGTCTGAATGCAACACTTCTATTATTATTTCAAATGCAATGCATTTGAAATGAGAGTATTTTCCACCTGGTAGGAAAAGCCGGATGGGTGGAGATGGGCTAGGCATCACTGAAGATGTCTGCTCTGTTGAGAGACAACCTTCTCTCCCAGTCTTTGAGAACAATATATCTCAACTCAAATTAAAATGAGGGTGTTTCTCTGGTATAAGCAGGCTGTCCTTCATTTTAATTACAGACTCTAACAAGGCAAGTATGTTGATGCAAAACAGGAGAAAAAAATCATGCGGCAGAAAAATTTAAATATCTTAATGGGGACCCCTGCAGTTTTGGTTCAAGATATTTGTACAGCAAAACTGGAATCGCGAGCTCAGGATCATGTCCTGGCACCACAGTAAGGTTCAAATATAACTGATGGATCACAAAAAATATGTTTCCCTACTGTTGTTTTCGTTTCACTCTGCTTAACATAACTTTATCACAGGGATGTGGTCTGAATATATGTTCTTCACAATGCCTACTACAAAATGTGGATATGTAGGGTAGAATGGAGGTTCTTTGGGTCAAGAGAAGTGAATTTATTAGAGTTTGGTTACAGCATCATCAATTGACTTGGGGAGGAGTAGAGAGGTCTGATTTGGGAGATAGGAAATAGATACAGAAAAAAAAAAAATTCACTAATTCCTTAGGAACTGTGTGCTACAGTTGTTAGAAGAGAGAAATTTTCCCTGTGTATTATATCTACATGCTAACCTAAAATATTTAAAATCGGTACTTTTGCTGATTATTTCCTGAAATACATGTGCATAACAGTCTGGTTTAATTTGCCACACACTGATGATGGGTAGAATCTTCCATTAATTATAGCAATATTTAATTTTCACTTTTATGGAGGTCTGTATTTAACTCCCCTGCTTCTCTCTGGTGAGACCCCGTTAGAAGCCCTGCATTCAGCTCTGGCATCTACAGTGCAAGAAAAGCATGGATCTGCTGGAGTAATCAGAGAGCAGGAACACCTCTCCTATGAGGAGAGGCTGAAAGGGTTGGGGGTTTTCAGCCTGGAGAAGAGAAGTCTCTGGGGAGAGTTTATGGCAGCTTTCAATAGTTAAGGGGGCTTATGAAAATGATGGGGACAAGCTTCTTATCAGGAACTGTTCTGACTCGACAAGGGCCAACAGTTTTAAACTACAAGAGTGTAGATATAAAGCACATATTCAGACATTTTCAGCTGCTTGCTACTGTTTCTTCCCATCAGATTAACATACCTGATAAATGGTTCTCTCGTTCACCTTAGAGAGCTTTGGGTGTAATTTAAATGCCTATTTTCAGTCTATAGTATGTGTTACAGAAGGTGTACTTGAAGACAGAGAGGGAAAAATTTTAGATTTACAGTATATATATGTATGTGTGTATATATATATATATATATATCTCCACATGGACAGTGCTTAAATACCACTCAGTAA
>WEKY01015119.1:14215-33919 GCA_013390045.1 Picathartes gymnocephalus
AATTATTAATTAATTTATAATTATAACAATTATCTGCTACATTGATTAAATAAAAGCAAAAGTGCTTGCCCTGGATCTGAACAGGAACAGAACTACTGAAAGTGCCTGGTGCTGCTCTGTCTCATGGCACCTACCCATTGCATCCGGCAGGACACACCACACAGGCAAAACCTACTGCACTGAGCACTCCTTCAACTGGTCTAATCCCAAATATAGTTAACAAGGAGAAAACTCATGCAAATAGGGGAAGATGTCAGAACTGAAATCTAGAGTAGGAGAACACAATCATGATCCTGGGTCTCCAAAACTTCCTATAGAGTTTACATAAATTGCATGTGTAGCCATCAGATTTTTTCCAAAATCCATGGAGCTAAAAAAAAAAAAAACCAAACCAAAGGAAAATACTTTCAAGGATTTCAGTGTGTTTTAGAGCCAGATCTGTATTATCAGAACAGTACTAATAGTTAAAACATTTATGTTCATGGGAAACATAAAGTGCTTATTTAGAAATTATTTTCCTTTACAGAATTTTCAGACTGTAGCCTTAAATGCAAATTACATTAGCATAGATGATGAAATAATACAATAAGATACCTTTTTTGTTCAGAACTCTCAGAGTAATAAAAAAAACAGTGGCCAAAAGTGCTTTAAATATATTAACATTTTTTTAACTCTGCAAGCCTTTGTTCTCAAGAAAGAAAACTGCTGTTTCACTTCCCTGAAGCCATTGGTAATATGATGCAAAAACATCAGAGAAAATCTAATCCAAGATAGGTGCAGTCCCCAAGGGAACATGCTCTTCTTTGTTTTATATTTCCATTGGAAATCTGGGAGATTTTGCATGCAAACATCTTATTTCATGGGGCTGCTTCTCAAATTGAGAGATTAAATCTAGCTCAGTATAAAGGCCTTTTCAATAAAGTGGGTTGCACAGTCTTCTGTTTACAGAAAATTGATGCATCATCTGATATGTCTAAAATTGCTAACTTCTGTTTCTGTAAAGCTGAAGGAATTTCAACCAGCCCATTATCTAATCAAGAAAAATATTCCCTTAGCATCTTGTTTTAAGGTAGCTGGCTGGCAAGCAGTGTTTGGACTACTGTATACCACGATTCATTACAGTTGCAAAATGGACTGATTTTCTTGAGAAAGTTGTATTTGCAGAACTATCCATCATCCACAAAGTGTTTATAAATGCCTCAAAAGCTGCAAAACAGATATTAACTCCTAACTTCATTTTGAGTTTTTTCCCCCTTCATACACAATCAAAATTTAAATATATAAGTGATCATTCTTGTTGAGTGCACGTTGACTGAACTTGCAGCAGTAGCGACACTCAGTATGGGCCACAGCTGATTTCTGAGTCCTCAGAGCATTATGGGTGCCCTGTGCCCATTACTAACATACCTTCCACCAAGACAGAAAGCAACTGAGTTCGCTCAGTCCTCAGCACACTGACATGACTGAATACATCCCTTGCATTCAAGTAAAATTGCAACCCACATTTTTCAGGGAGTGGGGGGGAAATGTGTCTGTTAGTGAGACCCTGTGAGTGTAGACCCAGGAGTGCAGGGCCAGAACTTCTCTCCTGCCCCTAGATGATGCTCCATCCAACATGCAGAGTTCAGGTCCTGCCAGATAGTTGTGCCCAGCAGCTGAAGCAGGGGTTCCAACAGCTTTGCTTGGCAAATTTGTCGGGGTGTGAGCAACTGGAGAGGGCAGTGCTGTGTAACGTGTGGGTATGCTTCACCAGGTCTGCACACCTCGGGCAATCTTTTGTCATTGCTGCTCTCAGGCAAGTGACACTATTTAAAAAAGCACCACAGAAACTTTTCAACCCAGAATGCTGAAATGAAAGCTGACACAAGAATGTCTGAGAAGTGGGGCAGGTAACATGGACAGGACCAAGGTCATGGCCCAACATCTTTATAGCTGTCAGGACAGCAAACACTCTCAGCTATATTTCATGTCCTACCAAATAAGAAAGATATGAAAGTTTAATTAACAATGCCAACCTTTTCTGCAGGACTTTCCATGAACAGATCTCAAAGGCCTTCACTAATGAGTTAAGAAAAAACAGTGCGCATCTCCTGTGTTCCCAACCAAGCCTTCCAGCACTGCTGCTTCCTTCCTCACCATTCTTCCCCTCTTTATTTTCCTGGGGAACATTGAGTCTTGTATGCTTGCAGGGTAGGACTGTTATTCCTCCATGCCTGGAAAGGGCTTCAATGTCCACTGAGGCAAGTGGAATAGGGGATATAGCTTTAAGAAATAAAAAACTGATCCCCGTTCCCAGGAGGTGCAGTGAGAAATACATCTGAAGCAGAATCTGCTGCTACATACCTTCTACTAGTGTTTTCATCTCAAGGTTACTTCTATTTAAAAAAGTACTTCCCTTGGCAGAGAAGCCAATTAACATATGGATTTCAAATTTAGATTTTAGATATTTGTTTTAATGAGCAAACCAAACTTAATCCCAAATTCCTGTAATTTTGAACAATTGCTATTTTGCAACTTACAGCAATACTTCTAGGTACCAAAGTAGCACTCAGTCCTTAATGTACTAGGCATAGTGCAAAAACTAATAAAGGAGAGAAACCCTTCCCTGATGAGTTCCTGAGCTAAATACGTAAGTTGAGGTAAAGAGAACATGAGATTATACATGATGTGCAAGACAGGGCCAGTCACCTAGCTGTCTGTCCATGTGCTGACTCACACTGCTTCTTCTCTTGGGAGGACATTTACTTTTAACTAACAAGCTGCTACTTCTGCTAACTGTACCATCTGAAAACTGTTTAATAAAACAGAAATAAACTGGTCAAGTATCTGTAATAAAAGCAATTAGAGCTAACAAGAGTGATGAGAGCGGGCTGTCCCAGAGGCAGTGGGGTCAGGATGGAAGTGCCCCATGTCTTGCCCTTTCTGCATGAGTCCCTCAGAGGAGCAGATATGAGAATGGCAGCAAGACTTCCCACACTGGAATCCCCTAGCCCTGGTCCAGAACAAAGCTTTTTTGTCAGCTTTGTGCTTTTTCTGTACAGCCACTGTGCACAGACACACTGACTGTACCAGAGGCCTGGGAGGCACTGAAGTTCCAGGATATCTCATCTTCACTCCATGACTGGAAATATACCCCAGGCCCCTCCTGGTCCTTTCTCTTTTCTTTCTGTCCTCACTTTTCCCAAACAAAAAGTTTTACATATCTGCAGAAGACAGCAGAGAATAATATGATGATGCAGGTAGTGTGAGGGGTTTCAGGAGGCAATTCAGGTAAACATCCAAACAACAGGGAAACCAGTGTCAAACCTTGATCCCACCTGAATAGTACTCAGAAGGTCAACCCTGGCAACTACTCCTCAGAGTCTGATGGTAAAGAACTCCAGGCTGTCCTCTCCTCCTGCTAGCACCGGGGTAGCCCCTTTTCCATCCCACTGAAGACTACTGATGCTTCATTTGCTGAAGAAGGGCAAGGCCAGACAGGTTTTTTTCCAGTGTAACACAACACTCTTGATGAGTTTCACCTGTGAAAGGATTTTTGTGTAGATAAATGTATACAGGATAGGGGGACAAGGGGTTATGAACTGACTACTACCCAGGATCCTGTCAGCTACACAGGGAGAATCATCCACGGGAACCAGTGCCATGGGCTACGCAGCAAGGCCAAACCTCACACCAGGTTATGCCGTCTATCAGGCTCCGTTTAATCAATTGGAAATCTTTCCGGAGGCAGAACTGAAGTAGAGGCTTAACCCATTGTCATTGGAGAGAACAGCAAAACCTCACAGGGCAAGAAGAGAAAATCCCAGATATGTCTCTCACGGGCAGCTCCTGTTTTGATGGCTGTTAACTTACTGCACATTTTTTCCTTTGTTACTGAAAATGTCAGTGATGTAAGAAAGGCTTATGACCACCTCCCCCTCACACGCTGTAGGGTTTGATCCTTGAAGGAGATAGAAGTGATCCATGAAGAAGTGCCTCAGAGGCCATTGCTGCCGTGAGGGGGAGGCTCCCTCCTTGACTGGGAGGTAACACTATGAGAGCTCACAGGCTGGAAATGGAGGATAAGATAGGAATGGGAGCCTGCAGCTGGGGAGCAGAGGCTAGAGATTACTTTATTATTATTTTATTTTAAACATATGTATTAATCATGGCTCAAAGCAGGGATGGCAATGGGAAACTGCAGCTGGAATGGGTAAGGCAGGAGGAGGAGGTGATTTTTATTTCAGACATAAATTATGTATTAATTGTGGCTTGAAGGAGGGGTCAGTGTGGGAATCTGTAGTGCAGAGAGAACAAAAAGGAAAGATGATTTCAATTGCAAGCATATTTATTGAAGTGTAACTCAAAACAGGGACTGGATGGGAATCTGCAGCTGGAACTGATAGGGCAAAGGAAAATACTGCTTTGGTGGAGTGGTATTATTTTAAACATATGAAAATGTCCTTAGCTCAAAGCAGGCACAAGGGTGGGAATCTGCAGCTTGAGGATGTCAAGTAACACTTGTGGGAGAGAAGATCTTTATGTCTTTTCAGGTGCATTCAGAGCTTGTGAAGGTTGCTGAGCTGACTTTGCTATAGCTGAAACACCATCTGTTCCCAGAACTGGGTAATTCAGGATTCCCTAGCCCTCCACCTCCCTGCTGGCTCTCAAGAGTTCGCTCTGCCTGACAGACGTGGATGTGCCTACCTGACCACCACAGTGGAGCTCACAACCAGAGAGCAACGCAGCTGGTTCTAAACGCAGTGTGCAGCTCGACTCAGTGTGACCAGTTTTGCTCAGGAATGGCTGCAGCCACCATCACACCACAGTACAGCCCAGCCTTCCTGCAGGGCAGCAGCAGTGTGGGTCACTGTGGCCCGTTTGCCCTTTGTCTGGTCTCCAGGCAGTGGGTCACCCCCCACTGTCTTGTTGGGCCACCATCCCTCATGCTGATGATAAGGGATCTCCAGGCTGTCAGCTTTCTCTGCGAAAAATGTCAGATGGAGCCAGCTGGGAGTGAGAGGAGCTGTGTGCTGCCTACGCCCACTCTTGTCTGGGCAACAGGAACAGTCATTCCCCTGGAATTAGCCTAAAGGTCGGCATGTTCTGGAAACCCATTTGGTTGGAGAAGGCATATCTTTGAACTGAAAGGGTGTGCAGTAGTGGTTAGAAAGAGAACGCTGAGCCCATGGAGATGTCACCAGAGTGCTAGTGCCAGTTGATATTCACACATCCCAGAGACAACAGGCCTTTCCTGTCTGAAGCTCTGGTCTGAAGCCTTGTGTCTGGCCAGTGTGTTCTGTATTGCAGTCCTGAGCAGGAACATTACAGCTTCCACAATTTGATGTCTAGAAGAGCCACTAAACATCATGGATTTTTTTTCAGTGCATCATTGCAGAACCACCTGTAACTTTTCACTAACACACTGGGAAGACTGTTAGAGTATTCTGGGAGCTTCAGAACATAATTTAAATTTTTTTTAGATAGTTAGCTTTAGTGTTTGGTTCTTTGCTCCAACAAGTTAAAAAAATGGAGAAATCCTTGATTCCAGGCTTTGCTTCATATGCTTTTCATGAGGCGTACCAGTGTCTATTTCCCATCTGGCTCTACAAAACGTGCCCTAATATCTGTGCTGTCACTTTCTTTTGAAATTCCCACAAGCGCAAACCCTCTTTACTCATACTGTCCCTATTTGTGTACATCATATATATTAGATAGTTAAGCTTTTGCTCTGTAAAAGTGCATACTTCCCAGTGTCTAGCACATTCAGGAGAAGTTATTCCTGAAGGAGATTCAAAGTGGCTGAACCATCAGGGTACAAAACTTCCCAGTATGCTCCAGAGCTTTTTAGTTACCTTATGTGGCTCATGCATGGCATGACACTAAGTGGTGAAGGAGGCAGGAGTTCTTGCCACTTAGAGGAAGATCAGTGCTGTGCTTATCAGCTGTACCTGACTTTGCTTTACACATAATAGACCATCACTGACTGATGAGCTGCAAATGAGAATCTGGACAGAATGTCTGAGGAAATGGTCAGAAGGTTTAGCATCAGGTTATGCTATTGACCACTTGTCATACTAGAGGAATGCAAGTTTTGAGGTAATTGAATGCACCTTAATTCATGCCATCTGTGGGCACTCTGAAGAGAGGCCTTAAAAGGTCTCTTTTCCTCTGAGTGAGACAGCAAATCCTTGTGGCTTTTCTTGGTCTGAGCAGAGATGACATCCATCTTTTTTCCTGTCCTCTAGATCTCAGATCTGCTCACATCCCATTGCTAGGGGTCATTCATTGCCTGTGTTAGTCCACAAGATTATGGCAGGAAGGAATAGCCACAGTTTTCAGGCAATATACTGTGCCAAACCCACAGTCCAGACCTTGATCCAGTGTCAGTCACCCTCAAAAGCTCATCCTGATTTTCTCCACCTCAGTTAGCAGGGCAAGACAACCTCATAAACTCCATATGTCACAAAGGCCTTAGTGTATCTGAGTCCTTATTTCAATGCTCAAAACCTTCCCAAAATTGCCATGAATTCATAAGCATTTAAGCCAAACTTTCTGATGCTATTCTATGTCTTGTGAATGAATAGGGATTTCCAAAAATTATCATCAAACTGTCTTTCTTTTATCCTGTTCTTTCCCCATTCCATAAATACTTCCCCATATAAAAGTTT
This sequence comes from Picathartes gymnocephalus, assembly GCA_013390045.1. Classification (NCBI taxonomy): domain Eukaryota; kingdom Metazoa; phylum Chordata; class Aves; order Passeriformes; family Picathartidae; genus Picathartes; species Picathartes gymnocephalus. The sequence continues at coordinate 20,866 of WEKY01015119.1, forward strand.
GATAAAAAAGCAAAGTCAAGCACTCCTGACTGTGATGTATTCATGGTTCACTATTTGAATATTTGGTGATGTCCCAGGGGTGGCTCCTTTTTCATTCATGGCTATTGTGTAGCTCTGAGCCAGGATGCTTATTCTTCAAAAGTCTTAAAACTGATGATACTTAAGAGATAAATTAAAAGGGGATGTATTTTCACTCGTGAGCCCATGGTACTGGTTTTTTCGAAGACAGTTCAAACAGCGAGAATAAGCTCAAATCAGTGCATGTCTGTATGGGATGGATAAGCAAATTATCTGCTGTTGAAATAGACACCAATCACAGTAGGTGGGTTGGAAATAATGTTTTTATCCTCTGAAAGTTTTTAATATTTTGAAAAAAAGTCTCAAATAAAATGGAGATGAAAACCATCAAATATTGTATTAGGTCACCCAAAATATTCAAACCAGTAAAATTTTACACTGAAAAGGGCACAATTTTTTTAACATCCTCAAAATACAGTATTTTGATATCTTCAAAATATTTTCCCAAATTTTGTCAAAGTGAGAAATGTTCAGAACTGATCTTTTTTCCATGAAACATTGATTTTTGGCTAATGAATGTGCATTCACTAAAAATTCTGCTTCTTAAATTCCTACTAGCCAGTGCTTTTTAAAATTCTCATTTTGAGGATGCTTAGGATGTGAATGTAAAGAGACAGCTCATCCAAATTTAAGTTTTATTTCTTGGCACTCTCATCGGCTTTCTCAGAAAAAGCAAGGGTTTACAATGCAGGCTATATCTTTCTCTTGATTTTTATGTGTACCTACTGTTCTTTTCCCGTTTTCAAACAGAATTCCAAACTAAGACTTTTTCTGTTTTGTAAGACAGCAATCATTGATCAGATATACAACTTGACCTGTGTGAATGCCTACATTTCAAGACACAGTGAACCTTTAATCCCCAAAATCTAAATCAGGACATGACATAGCTCATATGGGTGTGTTCTCCAATCTTCCCTTGGTTCTCTCTGTCATGCTTTTTCAGTTCAGTCAAGTTGTGTGTTGGATCTCACTGGGTTCCCAGGCTTTGAAGCCTTACTGTCCTCCAGTTCCTGGCTCTGCAGTACTCATCCTCAAACCTTTGCTGATCATACTGTCTGTATGATACTTCCCTGGGGCTTCAGACTGCCTATTGATATTTTCTCTTTCAGATCCTCTTCTCAGCTTCTGTATTTCTCTCAAGCTTGAATTCATTTATGGCTAAATTGCTTCAACTCAAAGATTTTAGAGATATGAGGAACTAGAATCTTCTTAGATTAGACTAGTCATGTAAAACGTTATACTCAAAGTGTAAGGAAAGCAAATCATGGCAAAAATTACATTCCCTCCCACCTCCCCTCCAACAGAACCATGATAGTTTTGCAGCATCATCTAGCTAAGAACTATATATGAGAACTAGGCTTCCAAAAAATAGTAAGACTCAGGCTAGCAAATGGCATTAGACGTGGGAAATAACAGGGAAGATGAAGCATATGCTTCCAAAGTGTTAGCAATGCAAACACTTCTTTCATGGTGATGCTAACAGGCAAATAACCCTGCAGAGAGTGTGCTGTAATGCAAAGCTCATGTAGGACTAATGCGCTAATTAGCTTCCTATCCCCAGAACTGCACCAGGCAAGGACTGTGCTTATCACCTCTGTAACTCATAGAAGTTTGTGAGATTGCCAGCACAAACAGCAACACAGGAACATCTAGGTGTACACAAGGAGCTCTTGGTGTACATCCAAACAAAAGAAGGAATCCAGGGCGAAGAAGCATGAATGTTAATAATCTTGCCAGAGATCCTTTCTTCAAGGCTAATAGTTCAGTAACCTCCTTTGATGTGTGACTTGAATATATCACAGCATCTGTATGCCTCCAGCACCTCCCTTAATGCACGACTACAGCCAGAATTAATTAGTAAGCAGGAGCAGGAAGGAGCAAATGACCCCGTATGATGCAGATCAGTTTGTTCTTACTGCTAGTGCAGCACTACCAATAATTTAAGCAGAATTTTAATAAAGCACACATAGTGGCTGGTTCCCAGTAGCCAAGAGTCTGTGGTAGACTTCACACCCTATAGTCTTTAATTATTCATCTCTGTGAACAACAAAAACCAGAGATGCCTAAGGTACTGGACAAATCCCTTGACCTGCTCAGACAAGAGAAGAACGTACATTGGGTTCATTCTTCTATATACCTGTCAGACCTCCACATCCAATTAATTTTGTTTGCACTGAAGGATAACATTATCTTGCAAGTGATCACACCAGCAAAACAGGGAATTCAGCTGGGCTTAATCTAAAAGGTTTCAAGGGAGAAGTTGGATTCCACTTGCACTGCTAGAATTAGTGAAAGCTGAAGTGTAACAACCTTTGCCTATGCTTGGCTGCAAGGTCTGTAACCATGAACTGGGATCTCAAATGAATCCAAATTCTCAGCTCCTGTTGTGTTTTTTGCCTGTGAACAGACAATTTGGTTGACTATGTGTGAGAGAAAAAAATTCCTCTTTGCAGTTTTATGACTTTCCTATTCTGAGGACCACAGAAAATTACCTAACATAGAGAAAAGATAGTTGGAAGGGAAAAGCAACTTTTCTGTATGTAGTCTTGCCGCTAAAACTCTTTGCAACAGCCTCTGATGTCTTTTATGGGGACATCAAGTATTTTCTTCAGCACAGTTCCTTTTCCATTAAAAACTTTTGTTTGTTTCTCCATGCTACCCCATTGTCCCTATTAAGAAAAAGCACAAAACTTCTCTTCCTTCACTCCCTTTCTTAGGGCTTAGGCTTAGGATGATCTTAGCCAAAGATAGCCTGCTGGCCATAGAAAGACCAGTGGTGGTTCTTCCCTTTTTTACTCCTTTTCTGCACATGTTCCCCTTGATTATAACCTTAATTAAAGCCAAAGAATATTTGAATTCTATGAAGCTATCATACCCCACTCTTATTTGTCACAGTATATTGCTGTCTACTGTTTGCCTCTATTTGTTTGAAGAGAAAGATTCCCTATTCTGACATTATAATACAGAGAAAACCCAGTCCAACTGCAGCCTTTGAACAGTATTGCAAATAACAACAACAATTGCTCCTAACAATTATATAAAGTATCACTTTCATGCCTAGGAAAAAATTCCAAAGCTTCTACTCTGCCTTATATGATCAGCAAGATTCTGTGAACCACATTTATATTAATAGAAGTGGAATCACCACCATGTAAATATGAGAGAGAGAACAATTAAATAGTCTTAAACTCAGTTTTCCAAGTTTAAAGCAGACTAAGGAAAAACCACTTGAGGTCAAAAGTATCGTTGAAGCAATAAAACTAATTCCCCAGGCTAAGCTCAGTGACTTATTTCAGTGGGGTTATACTAGGGTGAGTTTGGCCCATTATTTTTTAATTGCTTCCAAATCTGCCTCTGCCTAGTGAACCATCCTGATAAAAATAAAGGACTCTCATGAACTCCTCAGTCAGCAGCAACACCAAGGTACCACTAAGAAGTTATCTACTGGTGAAGACTCATCTTTCCATCTCTATTCACAAAAAACATGTAGTCAAAATGTTGATATTCCCCCACTGCATATCAGACAAGAAAGGAAGCCGAGACTGGCCAGAGAGCAGTATTGCAATCCCATGGCTGATCTCACTATTGCCGTGGAGCAGCCGTGGTGCACAGTAAGGTTAGCTGTCTCATCGAGATGGACTTTCCTTCCCCGTTTCCTTGGTCCAACACCCTTCAGAACTGGAGTCATATACTAGTGTTTCTAGCACTGTAGGTTTAAAAGACATTCTCACCTCTGCTTTCTCTGGAGCTCCAATCAGTCTCCACTTTGCGCCTGCCCCACTGCTTGCTACTGGATGCAAGGTGGGAGAACACTTTTAAGGGCATCTCACAAACACCTCCAATGGAAGGCAGCATGTGGATTAGCTCTCTCAAAATTTGTTTGCAGGATACAGTGAGAGAGGCCTGAAGCTGCAAAACACAAGGCTTAGGAAAGCATCAACCCTAGCCAGAACATGTATACAATCATTTCTGAGATCTCTGGGTTTTGATTTGGCTTCTCTTGTGTTGGGTCTCTTGATCATGCCTGAGCCAAGGCGTGGCTGATCTTTACACTTAGTATTTTGTAGCATTTTGCAGTGAAATCCTCTTTAGACCTGTCAGAACACAAAACAGTCTCCCTTCTTTGTTTCCTACAAATCACAGGAGAAAAAGCAAGGTGGTGTTTTCATCTGGGATTGCACCAAAAGGGGCGCAGTAGAATACCACTGTACAATGGCCCTTATTGGAATTTCTGTTGGGCAAAATTAGAGAAAATTTCTTGCTGTATGCAGTCCATAGATGTTAAACATATGAAATCAAAACAGGAATGGTTGTTTTGTTCCACCTAAACAGAGTTCCTGATCCCACAGGTCTCTGGAATGCTCTTCTGATGGTGCAGGCTTTAAAAATTTTGAAATCCTGTGGGCCCAAGCAAGACTGGACATTATTTTGGCTGTATGCAAAGTTTCATAATGGTAAAAAGAAGACATATAGCACAGATTTTGGTGTTAAGAAGACTAAAGAGATTTAATATGTGGGGATTTTTAATGATGTTCTTTACAATATTTTATGAAAGAATAACGTGCTTCTAAAGCAAACAGCCCAAAATCCTACCTATTGGGTTTTTACCTCACAAACTCTAATGACAACCAACACCTCCTTGATGTCAGTTTTGTTCCCTAAATACTTGACAGCGTCTGCAACACAAAGATGGCTGAATTTCAACTCAAATAAAAATGAATGTCTGTGGGTCCAGGGCAGTTCACCAAATATCAGTGAAGGGATTTAAGAGACAGGTCAGGGACACACGTTACTACTGCCACTGCCCTGAACATGCTAGCTGTCTCTCAAATAACCATGACACCAGATGTTCACACCTCGAAGGTAGGGTGCTATTGCAATGGTGAAACATGGATAGCCATTTCTTTTTGGAAACAGACCAGTATATTCAAAAATTTCTTTCCTCTAGTATCAGTCTAGGTGATCACTGAGATTAATTTAATGAAATCTCTGTAGCACCTTGATCAGGCAGGAGCTGAGCAACAGTGCAGACCCTTGAGGCATCTGTCATGGGGGCTGGCTGGGCTCAGCTGCCTCCTGTTTCTGTTCAGGTTTACATTTGAATTCAGTACTGACCTGACACACAGTGCTGTGAAATGAGAATGCTGAGCCTACCAAGCCAGGCTGCTATAGGCACACACTGTTCAGCAGGGAGACTGCTCTGAGACCATATGTGTGGCTGTAAGTACAGGGAATTCCAAACTTGGTTCAGGAGCACACTGAGACCAGTTCTAGCCTTGCCTGCATGATTCCAGCCTTACTGAGCAGCTAATGCAGGCATACTGCATGTGCATGCATTCAGATGCCTGAGGTCACCTCTGAGTTAGCTGGGCTGCAGGGCCATCACTTCTGGCAAATCCTGTTTTAGAGGATCACTCTTGAAAGCATCCTTTAGAGATACTTTTCTCCATTATTCAAATTCACACATTTTTCTTCTTCTCACATGTTTTTCTGTTTCTATTCTCTGTTTCTGTTGCTGATACAAGGACTGAATCTCTTCACATTGGCTATTTTGGCCCCCTTCAAGTTCATGAGATATGTAATTATTTGGTGTTTGGAGCTACAGAAGCCAGTGAATGCTATTACATGATTATAATACACCAATATCCAGCTGAATGATTTTTAATGTATTAACATAAAATTTGGGAGCCAGAAGTGATATATTTACTATCAGCCTCTCCCCCTTTTGTCAGTGGTATGGAATGAATGTAAAACTGAACAGGGGAAAGTGTAGTAGCTGATACCTATTCCAGATGTTCTGCTAAAAGGTGCTATTTATGAGAGGATATGATTTGGAACAGTCCTGACCTAATACCTAAAGGACTACACTAACTGTACATTACACACACACACACACACACACTCACATATATGCATATATATTCCCACCAGCAATGTGAGAATTCTACAGGTCTGGAGGGGAAAATGTGAAAAACACTGGATCAGTGAAAATGGAATAGTAAAAATATCTCTCCTCAAGTTTAAAGCAGAAATGTAAAGGGTTTGGTTCTCTTGCTAAATGCCTCAAATTACCAAAATAACGCTTGGCAATCTATGATTCTGTGATTCTTAGCTGTTACTAAAATTCATGGAGAGAAGATCTGAACCTCAACTTCAGTTTGGTTCAGTGTAAGAGTCAGAAAAATTACAGTTTATCTGAAAATTTCAATCCAGTCTGCAAAACCACATTGGATATTGCAAATCTTCTGAGCTTGATACTTTGCTGGTGATTGGACACCCTCAATTCTAATCTCAAGTGAAAAAAAGACCAAAAACTGAGAAAAAAATGGAAGCAAAGATAAACATTGTCCATCCCTGAGTGATATTTGCTCAACTTCTAAGTGAGTTCAGGACTGAGTGGAATCTGATGAATTCAGACATAATTAAAGTTTCATCATCCATTTTTTAACAAATAAGGACCAAATGAAACTATTTAAAGATCATAGTGAAAAAGTAAAAGAAAACTCTGATGAAACCCTGACAAAACAGTCAGGGGCAGGTGGCCTCTTCACTTTCATTTGCCACACTTCCATCCCCTTATTAGATATATGAGAACAAAAGTGTGCCTGATGCTTTACAGTCACATAGGAAGATGCTGTCACTCACTGAAATTTCACTTAAGACTCCTAAGGGTAATGGGACTCCATGTGTGTCTGGGCTGCCTGCACAGGACTCATTAAAGATTGCATTCTTTCCTGAACAGCTTGTACCTATTCACACGTCATAGGATAATCTTCCAATTACCCTGGAATGAAACAGAGAAACAATGTTGGGAGATGAACAGTTTCAAACCAAGGGTTTGGAGATTATATAGGGATATGTGTTTCAGATAAATCCTCATGTATGAAAGAGCGTGTTTGTTTTAATGACAACTTGAATACTGCATCACCTTCCCTAATAGAGAAGCAATTAAACCTTCAGATATGCCAATTAACTACTGATGGACTGATTTCCTGTTTGTCAGTGTACCATTAGAGAATCATATGGCTCTGGAAAGTTTCAAGACTGCTGTCTGGGGCTTTTTGTACTTCAGGGACATTTCTTGCAGACATTAAAACCCTGCTTGATTCCTCATCGTTAAATATCAGCTTAAGTCCGGGAGCAGAGGAGAACTTCAGGCTTGAAACCAGCAAAACTGCAGAAAGTGAGCTGCTACCTCATTATGATCATAGAGTCAATAAAGTCACCTGATGGCAGATTTAGAGGAACTCATTAGGAGATGGAATTTGGTTGTGCAGACAAGCTGCTGTGATTCTGGAACCAGGCCCTTTCATTAAGGTCTTCAAATAGGACACAACGCAGAGGGAGGGGGAGCCTGCAGGGCATTGCAGCTTTAAAGCACGGCAATAAGGATTCTATATGCATACAGCACTCTACATTGCAAGGCAAAGGAAGTAAGCTCTTAGGTGAAATTTAGAAGAAAAGAAATGAGAAAGGATTTTAAGACACCTATATCTCCTTAAAAGTGATATTTTGTAATTCTGACTTAGAGTGAAAGCCATGACATCCAACGAGAATACAGTGCAACAGACCTTTTATTACCTAATTTCTATGGAAATTTACTGATATCTTATTCTTGGAACTTAACTTTTTTTTTTTTAGCATAATTGAATTAATCTAAGTCAAAACAAACCCAAAGCTTTTCATGTGGCCAATACATTTTTCCTTTGTTTCTCCAGCCTGATTGCTGCTAAAGCAATTGTTGATTGTTGCATTTAGCATGCAGCTTCTAATCAGTGAGCTCTGTTCCTGCAGCACTTGACCTTACCTCAAAAAGGTGAAAAGATGGAGCTCATAAAAAGTAACAGTCTAAGATACATAAGTCATAGAGGTGTCATGTAAAGCCAGCCCAGAGCAAGAGAAACACAGTCTTGTAAGCAGCAGGCACCCTAGTGAGCTGCTGAGCTGTGCGTGCAGAAGTAGAAGTAGGTGCTATAATTTTGAGCCAACAATTCCCCTTTTGAGAATCACCCATGTAGCAAAAGTCTAGCTATAATGAAAGAAAATAAAGGTCCTGAATTCTTTCACTGCAATTTTGGTTACGGCGAAGTTAGAAAGAAAGTGGATGGAGTGGAGCAGCTTAATTATAAGAGGGCTTGCTGTGGTTACTTAAAAACTTTGGATACCGTGTAGGGGTACTTTTTCTCCCAGACATCTCTTTAAAGTTAAGGAAGGTCAGAAGTGTTCTGGACAGTCCCCCAGAAAGCACATAGTCAGTGCAGTGTGTACTTGAGCTGCTATTTTTTTCACCATCCTACATCTGCTTCCAAAACGTTTAGCATAAAACTTTGTTCAACAGCATTGCAATGGAAGGAAACATTGAACAATTTAGCTCTGCTAGTGAGGAGGGTGCATGAAAACAGTAGGCAAATAATAGATTATTATTGTACCACTGAATAGCTTGAAAAAAAAAATAAAGTAGAAATATGGAGAAAGTAAGTATGCATCTTTTTATGTGCTGGAAGCTCAAACCAGCTTAAACTGTCTGATACTCTGTTTGCTGTAACTGACTTGGCTCTGTGAGCAGTTCCAAAGCCATATTTCTAAAAAATACAGTCTGTGTTTAGCTTATAGGCATGAATATGTAAAGGTCTTTCGCAGCGTGTTATTTGTCTGCCATCTTCCTGTTTCTGTGCCTGGCTGTCTAAACTCGAACAGGCTGTCTAGTCTTCCTTTCTGCACCGACAGAAACCAGCAGGAAGTTTCTTGCAAATGTTCATACAAAATGTTAAAAGAAATCACTCTGCCCTGCTTGCTTATTTGCTTCTCTCTCTCTGTACTTTTTTTTCTCATTTGTGTTACCACAGCACCTTGCAGGCCAAATTGTGGTCTAGAACCACTGTGCACCGTGTGCTGGAGAAACATGAAACATCCAGGCTCTGTCGCAAATGGCTTAAAATAATGTAATTGAAATATAATACCAGTGACCACAGATGGATAAGAATAAGGGAACAAGAAGATCATCCTAGGGGTTGCTTTCCATGCGCCTGTCAGCTAGCCATGTTCAAGTTTTTGGCAAAGGAGAATTTTAATAAGGGATTCAAAGAACGATAACAGTTGGTTTTATGAATGCACATGCAGGCTCTTCTCAAGCCTGAGGGGCAGCAAGGGAGAAAGCACAAAAGATGCTTGTTGGAAAATTTAACAAATTGATCAATTGAAGCTGGCATCTGGAGCCGACTGATGCTGGGCATTTATATTTTGATAGTGAATAAAAAGTGACAAGTTGGGAGTAAGCCATGAAGGGCTTTGAAAGTTAGGAGAGTCACAATAAGCTTGATGTCCCAGAGGAAAAAGGAATCATTGAAAGGGTTCAAAGATAATGGATATAGTCAGAACAACAGGCCAGGAAAGTGATTTATATTGCTGGGGCCTGAAATGAGCAGGGCAAGAGTGCTTTTGTGAGGGCCAGAGAAAAGGGCACTGCGCTAATTGAGATGGGTGCCGGACAAGAACTTTAGCAGTAAGAAGAGACAACAAAGACTTCTTTAGAGACAGCGTGTGGAAACACCGTGTGGGCTGAATCAGGAACATGGGTGAGAGACTCAATGAGAAGACAGGATCTCATGCTTCTGCATGTGGACAGCCAAGGCTGAAATCAGTCTTGCTCGCCACAATCAAAGATAAAGACAAGAGAAAGGATTTGTTAGCATTCAGGGCTTTTAGTCACTGCTAGTATGATACCCAGAGACTTATCAAGACTCTCATTGGAATAGATAGATGTGTCTGGAATAAATTGCTATGGAACAGAGCTCTGATTCTGTATCATGGAAACTGTGATTTGTTTGCATGAGTGCATGAAATTTTCCACAATGGATAGAAGAGGAAGAGAAGGGAATCTTGTGGAATGCTTACAGAACCCAGGAGAAGGGAAGATACTTTGAGGAGAAAAGAAGGGGAGATATTAGGAATAAAGAAAGGAAAAGTGATCAAGAGGAGACTATTTGATGGTGTTAGTAATACTCACAGGGCTTGGAAGGTGAAGGTGTAGAAGGACTATTGAGATTTAGCTAAGGATTTGCTATTTAGGGTTTCTTCAAGATAAAGGGAGAGGAGAACATATGGGGAATATAAGGTAGCACCAGAAGGGAGGAATTGAGGGAGTTATTGTAGAGAGAACCTTCAGCCTGTTTACCAGGAAAAGAGATGGGTGGAAATTATAGATTTAGGTGAGGTGAAAAGTAGGAGATTTTAGCTAGGAAAAGAAACCAGGTATTTTTGTAGTGTGAGAAGAGAAAAGAGCCAAATGAGAATGAGAGGTGAAGGAAAAAGGAAGGGAGAACACTGAGACTGGAAGAAAGGGTAGGATGAGGTCACTGTGACAAGTGAAACGTCGTCTAGAAAGAATGTTGAACAAAATATCTGATTTTTAAATATATCTTACAGGCTATTTGTGGGGCGTGCATTTGGGAATAGATATCCACAAAAATTTGCCCTGAAGATCTGCTTTGAAGACCTAAACACACGAAGTCAAGAAATGGAAACATAGAAAAATAAGACATGCTAATTGAAGCAGCTCAGCTTTCAGTTCAGGTTTCCGAAACAGGACATTTGTAAAGAAAAACACATCTTTTGAGAATGGAAGAATACAGAAAAATAAAAAAGAAGTTCTGTAGGCATATGAGTTTCTCTGTTGGTATGGAACTATTTCAAATGTAGAAGACCATTGGGGGCTTAAGAGTGAGGGGTTCATTTTTCATCAGAATAATACTGAAGACTACATTGTGTTCACAGCAATATTCTGCACAGATACATGTCTGTGGTTTGGATTTTAAAATCTCAAGCAGATCATGGTCTCATCCTTGCTTAAAGTGTCACCCCATTAAATCACTTCTAAAACTTAGTTCAGCAGAAAATTCCTTAAAAAGCTAATGTTTTAAACTTTTTCCAGAAGCCTACCCATTTCAAAACACTTCTGACAAAGCATTAATGACATCCTCATGAAATTTTGCCTGCTTTCCAAATATCTACCCTGAGTGCTTGCTCAGAGAACCAGGTCTCCAGGACTTCTTGCTCTTTGAGAGCAATTCTTAGCTGAAAGAGGAAGGCAGCAAGCTCAGAGTTTAACCTTCCAAGTTTTACCCAGTTTCATCACTTTGAAATGAATGATTTTAAATACCTTCAAGTAGTTTTTCATTCTTTATGAGACTTCTGATGTTTATTGAAAAGTGAAATTATTTTTCCTCAGCATCTTGCAGAACAAAAATGCCAGCTTTCGAACACAAGAAATGCTAAACAACGAATTAAATATTGACACATGCCTTTCAGCCATTAAGAAACCATATGAAATGAGATATGTCTTTCTTGCACATTGTCAAATGTGTTCATTTTGGGGGAAATTCTGGTAAATTAATGAATGACTTGAATTCACATTAAAACTTCCATTGAATGGTGCCTGTATTGCAATACTTAACAAATGTTGCTTGTGTTATATGGAGCAGAAGAAAATTAGCTGCAGTTTGGGATGAGGGGAATGTATAATTTGGTACTGGTAATGCTTTTCAGGGAATGGCACAGACATCTGACTTCTTGGTTTTATAGCTGAATTTGTGAATGAATCATATTATCAGGGCAAGTAACCCTATTAAAATAGCAACTTAATATTTTATCTTTGAAAGTCACATTTTGCTATATGGTCTTATAACAATATGGTATTTTTAAGACAATTCCATCTAAACTGCATGAACTAGGTTATAGAAAGGTATGGACTCAGGAACAACAAAGTAAACTACACTGAAATATGTGAATTAGGGAAATTTTGAGAGCAGGGATTGAACTCAGTCCTGTAGACACAGGTAGGTCAGGCTGCTGTGCTGGACCTCATAAACAGAGTAGTAGTTTCATGTGGCAGTCATTGTAAGTGAGTTGATCTGTATTTTAGGGGACAAAAGCACTGTAAGAATAAGCTACTGAGACAACATCTTAATATTACTATGGTAAATGTATTCTACTCTATATGAAACCATAATATTGTGTGTTGCTTATGAGTTAAGTGCATACAGTATAAAAAGGTGGAGTCATCACAGTAACTTCTAGCTTAGAAACTTGAGAGGAACAGACAATTATCACTGTACAAATTTATATTAATTTTATTTATTTCAAGGTAAGCTGATCCTCAAGTAAAGTAATTTCAAAGTAGCCTGAAAAGCATATTTTATTTTTGAAACAAATTCTGAAGAAAGCAGGTCACTGGAAGGGCAACATCACGGAGAGAGAGACAGCTTGGGAACCACTGAGAGCATACAGCATCTCCTCTTCCCAGCCTCCCCATTTGCTGCATGGAAATCACAGTGTGCTACCTATTATCCACCTGCAGCCAACTTTGAATGAGTCGGCACCTAACGTAATAGGACCTTGCCCCAAACATCCACTTCTGCTTCCTTCATGATAGCCTGTGCCATGGCTGAATGTCTCTTTTAAGTTGCCTCATAAAGTCAGTGTATATATTTCCAAGGGGATATATTCCTTAATGTTGAAACAAATTGGAAAGGCAATTAGGAAATTCTTCTTGCTTGTAGATGATTAGAATACTGGATATTTAGCGTGGCATGTGTGTATAATTGTGAAAATTCTCAGCTTTTATTATAGTGTGTGATAATTATTATGTATTACTGCAGGTTGATGGCACTGTGCAACTAAGGTCTTTTTTTTTTCTTGCACAATGACAAAACTTCCAAAGGTGCAGTCACAACAGTTTTCATAGTATACTTTACTTCCTTTCACAGAAATCACAGCATTTGATTTTTTGACAAACGTAGACAGAGTACTTTCCTCAGATATACACTCTGGGATACAGTTTGTTTATGTGTCTTTTCAGGTTGTGGGTTTTTTTCTGTATATTTGACATAATTAACTAAATGATTTTATTTCTTCAAGTAGGATTGCAGTTTGTAAATTAATTCAGATAAGAAGCTAAAAAAAAGATGAAAAAATGAAG
>WEKY01015120.1:0-60976 GCA_013390045.1 Picathartes gymnocephalus
CCCAAAACCAACAAAAAAACCAAGAAGTACGTTCAGTATTTTCAAATGTTATCCAAAGTGGACTTGTGGTATGAAACTCTCAAAAAATCAAGAAACTCCAAACAAAGAGGGCCACAATTCTGATGTAAAACTTGAAACTAGTTCAAAGAAACTAGTGAAACAATGTTACATGAACGACCCAGATCAACCAACAGTTTCCATAGCAGATTTTGACAGAAAGTAACTGTACAGACACACTGGGTTAGGAAGGCACTTAGCCAGCACTAACCCCCCACATGCTGGGATCTAGGTATCACCCCAGCAAGCAGCTTTCCCTCTTTGTGGCAAGGATCAGAACAAAATCAGACACAGCAAGTCAGATGTTGCCTTCCTCGAACACACAGCACTGTAGATATTTTAGACAGAAGTACAAACACACTTAGTAAAATTAAACACGATTATTTGACATGTTCAGACCCTTCAAAATCTAAGAAAAATGAAATACACAAGCAATACTATTTATACTGTTTAGTGCACTACCAAGATTTCATACTAATGGGGCAGTATTGTACAAGGTGCTGTCAAAATCCTATCAACGTCATTTACAAACTAAATACATTGCAAATAAAATTGAAGTTGAATAAAGACATTAAAATTCTAAAGAAGAGAAATACGATTAGAATATGAAATAGCAATCTGGAATCTTCTGAAAGAAAAATATTCTATCACTAAGACAGCAGCACAATGTTGGTGAATCAAAGGTAATTCTCATTATTGATACTTAGTCAACTGTGAAATGTTTAAATGTATAGAGACTTTGGATTCCCCCACCTTGCAATAGGCTCATTCCTATCATGGTAAACATTTATTCGACCAACAAATCTGAAAGGGAAATATACAAGTAGTTTAACAGTACTGCTAATAGATTATTTAAGGAATATTTTCTAGAAAGTACATATCACAGAGAACACTCTCCAACTAAACAGGATCCAATTATCCAAAACATGAACAAGAATGTAAGAGATACATATAGATATACACTTAAAACATGTAAATACAAAAATACACAGAATGGTAACTTGACATAATTTTTACATATAAAGAGGTGTAAGAAATTATAAAATTAGGGACAAATCTCCTAAGTAGACCCATAAACAAGAAATAAAAAGTCTTATTCCCTGAACTACCCAAGATAAGTCGGTGCAATTACTATCTTTTACAACATCTAAAGCCTATCACTGAATTAAAACCAAAGCATAGAGTTAGTAAATAATTCTCCCTCTGAATATCTGTAAGCATTTTATCTGTATGTGGTGACTTGACCTTGGATAGCAGCTAAGCACCCATCAGCCTCTTGCTCCTTCCCTCCCCAGCAGGATAGGGAAGAGAACTGGAAGAGCAAAAGCAAGATCTTAACAGTTTAGTAAGTCAAGGGGAAAAAAACAAGTGACACAAAGGCACAACCAGTCACCACCTCCCAAGAGCCTGCTGATGTCCAGCCAGTCTCCAAGCAACAGCTGCTTTGCAAGACTGTCCCTTGCCCCCTGGTTTTATTGCTGAGCATGACATTAAATGGCACAGAACATCCCTCTGGTCAACTGCGGTCAGCCATCCTGGCTGTGTCCACTCCAGTCTCTTGCCCACTCCCAGCCTATTTGCTGGAGGGGAAAAATTAGGAACAAAAAGTTTGACACTGTGTAAAAGTTTGGCAACAATAGCTAAAACCATAGTGTGCAATTAATGCTGTTCTAGTCTCACAGCAACAACACTACACCACACTGCCTGCTATGAAGAGAATTGACTTCGTTCCAGACAGACTTGGTACACTGTACTTGCAACACCGCTGTCCAAGTGGGTAACTTAATGCAAAAGGGATTAAGCTGGACATTAGGGTCTCAATGGGGGAAACTGTGGGGGGCTTTGTGGGCCCGTTACCCCAAACGAGAACCTCTGAGGCTCAGAAGAGTGGTAACCTGTCTGCTTAGAGAATATGCAACATGGGAGAGATATGCAATGTGGGAGAGCCACATCTAAAGACAATAATGTACAGCTGGTTATGATGCATCATGATACAATGACCACGTGCCTTTGGAAAAAAAGATTCACCACTGTGTTTTGTTGAGCGATCAAGTAAAAACCAGCAGAGATACAAGCTGAATACCAATAAGCCTTTTCATTATTTGTGAGTCAACAGCTGTCCCAAAGAATCTATAATAGCATGAGTTTCAACTTCCAGTCATTCACTTTGAAAGCCAGGTATTTTTAAAAAGGATCAAGCAAGTCATGCACCCAATATTCTAAAGAACCTGTTCTCAAGCATATTTCTTAACCAGCTTCTTAATCATCAAGATCAGGGAAAAGAGATGCCTTCACACCTCAGCAATGTTTTTTCTGCATCTTCCAACAGTATTTGCTGTCAAAAGAGTGCATTTTAGCTCAACATCATATTGTTTTCTGTGTATTATTTCAGCTATTTTTTACTGTGGCAGAAAAAACAAATGCTCTCGCAATGGTATAAGACATTTTGAATTACTATTAAGAAAGAAACCTCAAAAGAGGCTTCTCAAGATTTATCATTAGATTTAGTGGAATTGTGTACAGTTCTTTTGTAAAATATTGAGTACTGAATGACTTTATACAACCGTAGATGTTTTTCTTCATGTTCTGCATTAAAGTGTTTTGCTCATCATGATGGCTTCATGCTGTCAATAGCTGGTATTTCAAAACCTGTGGTGTGAGGCTCATGGTTAACAACTGCAGATGTAAATCTGTATTTCAAATCGTCTTGACAATTTAAATTTTTTTCTGGCTGACGTCCTGTCAGATCTGATTAGATTGACACTGGCTTTACTTTGTAATGTGATTGATGAAGTTTTCTACCAGGAGTAGAAGTGCTTGCCATTTACTTATTGTTCATTTGTGCTAGAATGTTACTATTATTTTCAATCTGCAATATCTTTGCAAAGAGTCTTTTAAACGTTTCAGTATTTTGTGAGTGTTATTTTAGTTAAAACTAGATAATATAATCTGTAAATCCATTTAACTGGGTACACATAAATGGCAATACTTTGCAATACGCTGAAAGCAAAGGAATGAGTGCCACAGGCAACTTCTCCATATTGTGGAACACCCTCTTCCTCCAGAGAACCTCACGAACTGTATGTGACATACAGAGAGGGTAGGGGTCCCAATATTAGGAAGTATACTATGTATTAGTAAAGCCTAATTTCTTTCTTAATTTTGTATTAAAAAAAAAAAGAAATTGAAGCTCTAAAATTTTTGCCATATTCCCCAGTGGATTGCTTTGTGCCATCTCCCTTAGGAAATCACTATCTCACAGCACACATAGGGAGCTACCTGCACAAAAGGAGTATGGATGAAGACCTATCTGACTTCAAGCTCACTCCGGGGCTCACTCTAACCAGAGAGAAGCAGCCAGTGTTTTTTCATTATGATATTTTTATGATTTATTGCAAGGGTACCTTAAATGAAACAGGTAAATATTATTTTCTTACTTATAAAGATCAGGCTGAGGTTGTTCACATTCAATGGTAGCATGTAGTGCATCAATTTCTTGCTCATTGTGAAATGCCTTTGTGTCTTGAACAGCATAATAAGTCTGGAATGAATAAAAACATGTAAATATAATAAAAAGGGACAGATAAACAATACATTAATGTGTACACATATTTCAGTTCAGCATGAGATTTATTAACTTTTATGTAAGAGCTCATAATTCAAATAAGATGCTCCTAGTTGGGCATCTTCTTACATGGCCTTTTCCAACCATTTTTAAATGATTCTACAGTTATGCGCAAGTACTTTGCAATGTATTCATAAATCAGGTCACCATGAAAGCATTTAAGTAAAAAAGGTTAGTGTATTATCACTGCAACCTGCATGCCTATACTGGACACAGATAAAATCACAAATAAATGTCTTAAAACTTTTCATAAAATAATATTACTTTTAGAGAAATGAAATCAGATGGTAGAAACATAAATTACACAAATTAGTGTACCTGCTCACATATACAAGCATGAAGTCATATTGAGATTTGTCAAAAATTAAAAGTGAACTTTGCCTTAAAAAGAAAATGTAGAACATTTAATTACTTTGTGACTAGATTCACCATCCAAACTAGCTGTTGTAACAAAACATGTTCCATCTCCTCTACTACTCGATAGGAATATTAAATCACATGGGAATTTTTCATCTTCTTTTACCATTACAATATCTCCAACCTACGGAAAAAACACAAGAAAATAAAATGCACGTATGTAGCAGCCCAAATTTCAGATTTCAAAATTAAAACCTAGATTAACACAAATATTTTGAAAATTTAACGATTTTTATTTACACCAGGATTTTACCACAAGAGTAAAGAACTCCAGAGATATCTCTGGAAAACTGAACTATACCTTGTGGCATGACTGAGATCTACTGTTTCTGGCTTTCCACTAAGGATAAGCTCCCTGCAAGTACTGTCTTACTAAGTTTTGCAACATTATTTGAGAGATGGAAGATTTCATCCTTGTTTTAAGACTAAATACAACAAAACTGTTTCAAACCCACCAGGAGATGTGAGCTGCTCTCACTGACTCATGAGGATAAGCATCTAGATCCAAATTAGACAATTACAACTAGACACAGCTGAAAAAGCCAACAATTCCAAGTCTGGTGATGAAAACAGGATACATTTTTAGCAGAATTTTTGACTAGAAGTCCATCCAATTTTTATCCTGGTTTAAAGTTAAGCAAACTAATTTTTATTCATGGAAACACAGGCAATATTTCACAGCACATCAGAATGTCACAACAGAACAGCCAACCAATTAAAAATTAAAAATATTCTTGCAAATCATTCAAGAAAAATGGTTTTTTCTATATTTTTGGAGGTTAAACAAGTGGCAAAGACATACTCCATGTTCTAAGAATATGAGGGTTTTAATAAAAACCCCATCAAAAATACGTAATTTTTGCTATTTTTCATGTAGGTCAACGTCTGTTCAATATACTTTTATGTCATAATTTATTATAATAACACTCAGCTTAATCATTGTTCTTGTTGTATGCTTATAAAGCTAAATTCCACTATCCTTAGCAGTTGGCAGGAGTCACTTAATTCCAGTTAAGCAAAACAGTCTGATAAAAATCAGCAATAGTAACATCTAAAAATAAAATTTTAAAATGATGATATTCAATGAGATTTATCTAACTGTAGATATGAAAAAGGCTTTTTTTTTTCTTAACCAATAGCAATGAAAAACTGCAGATTGTACACGTGGCACAGGAGAACACAAACTCTAAGCATACCTGCAACAATCAGGTATGAAATTCCCATTTTCCTCAACGCAAAACAAATAAAAGTACTAGTACATAGCATCTTAATGAAATTTAAAACGTGTTCCAACGTTTGCCACTACGTCAGCTAAGGATGCAAAGAGGAGAGGTACAGGTTCTTTCTGGTGGAAAGCGATAGGATCTGAGGCAGTGGGCACAACCTGGAACATGGAAGGGTCCACCTCATTTCCATTGTGCGGGTGAGTGAGCACTGGAACAGTTGCCCAAGGGAGGTAGTGGAGTCTCTACCTTGGAGAGACTTAAAACCTGTCTAGGTAGGGTCCTGAGCAAACAGCTCTCAGTGGCCCTGCTGGAACCGGGGGCTGGATCAGAGAGCCTCCAGAGATGCCTGCCAAACTCAACCATTTCTGATTGTGTCAAAAAGAACTCCATCTTTTGGCAACTCTTTTTTTCCTTCTTTAATTGAATGTCCCCAGGCTTTAGGTGCAGAGGGATCTACCTTTATACAACCTAGTCTGTTCTCTCATGTAATATAGATCTGAGAATTTCACCCATTTACAAATACATACAGATATCCCTTGCCATGCAAGTATTTTCAAGGTCTGTCTCTCCTATCATTTAGTCACTCAATATACATCGTGTGAAAGGTAATAAACGGGAGAAATATAAGAAAATATGAGCAACAGATTAACCACTAAAATTCAAAATCCAGTTGCATCGTTCTTGAATATTTTTGTTTGGAATATTTAACGGGTTAGGTACACACCTGGAATTCTCAAGTATGTGATGTCCTAATTTTTTTGATTACCAAGAAGCCTTAGGCAGAAGCCATCACACTCAAACGGAAAGTCACAGCAGAAAGGCTGTGAACACTGTTGGTACACTTATGCGCAAAAACAGTAGAGCAGAAAAAGACATCCCAACAAAGATATTAGAAATAAGAACATTTCAAACAATTATCTATCAAATTTTCTGAGTTCTAAAGAAAATAATGTTAAGAAGTTAATCTGCTCATGAAAAAAACAAAAAAAAACAAAAAAACCCCCAAGCAGCAAAAATTAATTACTGGAACTACACCAAAAAGGGAACGTTGCAACATTCACAAGGTCAGTGAAGAGACTGTGATTTGATGGGTTTTGAGAAAATATTTAGAATGTGTTATGTTTGTACCTATGCATGTATCTCTATACATAGCAATGACTGTCATAATCAAGCTTAAATAAACTATTAATGTGCATAACACTAATTATATCCTGTCCCTGAAAGTGTTCAAGGCCAGGCTGAATAAGGCTCTGAACAACCTGGTCCTAGTGCAAGGTGTCCCTGCCCATGGCACAGAGGTTGGAACAAGATGATCTTTAAGGTCCCTTCCAACCCAAAGCATCCTATGATTCTGTGATAATCACAGTGGACAGAAAATAGAGAAAAGATACATCATGACAGAAATTCCAAGTTAAAGAATGGAAAATTAAAGTAACATTTATGGAAGGAGTTAGTTAATTCCAGTTAAGCAAAACAGACTCCTAAAAATCAGCAATAGTAACACCTAAAAATAAAATTTTAGAATGATGATAATAAATGAGATTTATCTAATCTCATTAGACAGTTTAATTCATTAGGAGTTTAATTTTATAAAAGTATTTTATTCAGAGGCATAAAACTAAAAATTAGTATACTGTAAGTCTAATCTCCATTAAATGCAGTAAATGCTACGTCATCCTAATACATTTCTGTATAACTTGTTTTATGTGTGAAATGTAGAAGAAGGGTGAAGTAAAGTCTGACTCACAAAACCTGTTAAGTCATAGTTACTTACTCTTAATTTTCGGCTTTGTTTTCTAACCAGTTTACCATGCTGAATGAAATGAACAGGGCATTGATTTATTGCATTGTCAGCTTTATGTCGCAGCCAATCTTCATAACCCTAGAAAACAGTGAAATGGAATGATGCAGTGATGCACATTTGGTCATAAAGACACAGAACAGCTCTAGCTTTCAAGAAAAAATTTAAGAATTATCCTTGATCACTGTAAGAGAAAAAAATATTCTCACTAAAACAAATGAAACCGTGATACATGTCAGTACTCGGGTTGTGCTGGATATCTATGAACAAGAGCATTCATGGTTACAATTAGTCAAACAAAACCATGTATTTTAATGAAGACATTTGGATGAATAAGGGTTTCAAAAGCATAGAACAGTTTCTGGTATTTAAGTGATCATCTCTTGTTCATGCTATTCTATTGACTCGGGTAAGCGCACAGTACTTATAAAAGCAGTTGACTTAGAAAATATATTTTGGAAGAATGGGACTTTATCCTGGAAGATGACAAAGAGATGACAGAACAAAAGGTTGTCAGATTTGATGACTGTCATACAATTAAGTCAAACCTTTTAAGCCTATATACATAGTATATATAGTTGTGAAGAATTTTGTTTCAAGAGACTTTGCAGAGTACCCTACGAATTTTTGTTTTATACAAGCAGACAAACGAAACTATAGGGAATCTGCAACTTTCCATTGAAAAGGTCCTGCCATATAACAAAGATTGGGGCTGACAAAGTCATCAGTGGTTAAGAGATGGAAAATACCACTTGTAGTCCATAGCATCTTTACACCTAATTCTCTTGAGGACATTTGGAAACTCAACACAGAACAACGCTAGATGCTCTCATCTGTGAGTTCACAGAGACTTTATACCTTTAGTGTAATATACTTCCAGGGGTTGGTGCACCTCAAGCAGTTCTCAAAATCGACACAAGTTTTTGGGAAGAAAAATCAAGGAAATACAGAGAACTGCAGTACCAGGCACAGCATGTCATGACCCAGCCTTTGGTAGGTCACTACTAACAGTAAGACTTTAAAGTGTGACATTTAAAATCTTAACAGTGGGAAAGCCACACCAAAATATTAGCTCTTGCATGTATCACAACTTTTGCTCAACAAGAAGTGAATTTAACTACAAAATATACTCAATTATGCATAGTTACCACTGTAAAGAAAGAGAAACACAACCCTCCAAAGCTTCTTTGAAGACTCATGAAGGAAAAGTCTGCATTTAGCATAAAGACTGTGAAGGTAGTAAGTTATCTATGAAGCTATCTATTAAGGGACAATCAAAATTATGCTGGTTTGGGTCTATCTGGGGTGGAGTTAGCTTTCTTCACAGCAGTCCTGTAATGCTGTGCTTTGTGGCTAAACCAGTCTTGGTTACACCCCAGTGTTTTGGCTCCTGCTGAAGAGTGTCAGCATCAAGGCTTTCTCTTCAACCTTCTCCCACACCAGACCAGTAGGCTGGGAGGGTGGGCAAGAGCCTGGGAGGGGGCATTGCTTGGACAGCAGACCCAAACTGACCCTACTACCCTCTTTAGTTTTACTTTGCTCACTAAATTACTCACCTGTTTGATAGCTGTGACAGTGATGACAAATAAAAGTGGAAGTCCACTCGTAACTGGACTAGTAGGTGTATCAATAATTAACTGCAACAAAAAGAACAAATATTTTCTGGTTATATTTTTCTGAATGTAAGCAGTCAATCTTTCAAGTCAGATCTTTCAAGTAATTTCACCAATATATTACAAGGCATCAAGGAATTTTAATTAAAAAGAACAGTATTTCGATACGACTTTAAGAATGTGTAATATACTGACAAAAAATTGACAATTGGATTCTATAAGAAGATACAATATTGTAGTTAGATCACATTAACATTCAGATGTTAATGCCTCATAAAAACATTTGTTTACAAGACTTAAGTATTAGAATGGAAAGTTGAGTTTTTGGAAGCAAAATTATGGAGCACCATTAGAAGTTAGCATGGCACTGTCTTTATGTGTTATACAACAGAGCTGTTCTTATGCATACAAAGAGTAAATTCTGAAATACTGAGCTGGGGCTTCTACAAATATAAACAAAGAGGCAGAATTCACAGAGGGAGTGCAAATGACAAAATCTAAGTTGTCTTGGGAATCTGTCCTGCTTTTTTTCTACAGAATCTGGTCTGCAAAGTAATACAGCTTTTCACTTAGTAAGATTTTTATTATTTAACACAGTAAGTGACTGTGACAGGTTCAGAATTAAGACACCTAGAAAGCAGCACACTAGTTATTCATGGAACTCATTTCAAAAACAAGTATTTATGTACCTCCCTAAGCAAGCATCATATCAGCACCTATTATTTCAGTTTCTCATAGGCTTTGATCACAGCACAGTTGGAAAACTGCTGTTGAAACATTATTTTGTTATAAAATATAGTATTTTTCACAAAACAAAGAAAAACTTTATCATCAAAAGAATTTATAGTAACAGTTTTACTGATCTGGATGTTTATTACAAAATAAAAATTACAGACATTCTTTTCAATTTTTTCAAGACACGTCTTGCCATCCAACTAGTGATGGTGTCAAATTCTCTTCAGATTAGATTCACATTGACAACCTGGAAATTAAATAGAACTCCTTTTGTCACATCATCAGTGTAAAAGGCTTTCTAGGGTCAACCATTTACTTCCATGGTCACCAAAATCAGTTAATTTTAAAACCTTTTTCAACTTCTCCCTATTTTAGAAACTTACTGGAAAATGGAGATGGCTTACCTGAACAAGGAAAATGATGAGAAAATAGAAGTTAGCTATTCTTCTGAATTGCTCAAACAAATTTTTTGGTATAAAGTTCCAAAACGTGTACTGAAAACAAATGCACAGATTATGAGCGTTTGTGAATGAAATATTATTCACTTTCAATTTTATCACTCACATTTCAAGATTAAACTAAACAAGAAGCAGGAATGTTTTTGTTACTTAGTTTAATAATTTACTGAATTTGAATCTTAATTTACAAGCATGTATTCTCAGAACAGTATCGCTTTTCTGAACTGTTATAATCTTTGTACTAGGGACTGTAATAATTTTTAACTAGCATAAATACTTGTCCAGAGTTAGTTAGTTATGGAACCGTTTATTTAAAGCCATTAATGGTTTTTAAAAGCACCTTAGTAATTTCAAAGAGCACACTTGATTCACTTTTATGCCGTGTTGATGACTTGAGATAGGTAGCACTCAGAGTTAACTACACAGTAATAACAAGACAACCAAATAAAAGTTGTCAGTCCTTCTTCTGTTCCTTGGCTGGAACACAAAAATACTCCTCAAGATAAACTACAGTGGTGAATAGGAGTAAGTGGCTGCATATTTCTGTACCTATCTTACAAATTATCACAAGTGTTGTAAAATGACATAAGAAACAGTACATAAAGTTGCAAATGGAAAATGCAAAAACTTCAAATTTAAAAAGTCATGTAAAAGTGATAAAGAACCTTAACATCATCTAGTCCCCTTCCCCTGCCCTGCAGCAGGTTTAACTACAGTCTTTTTACACAGCTCACTCTATAGCTCCAGAAAAACATTGCAACGATTGCTTATTGGAACACATGTAGAAAATGTCAGCTAAAACTGTGTGAAAAGGTTTGAAAAATGGCTTGAGAAAACTAGCACTGCATTATCTTATTATCCAAATTATCCTTTGACACACAATAAAATGACAACTCCAAGAAAAATTTCACTTCAAACGAGATGGAATAAGAAGCTTATTCTAACTTATTTGCTCTGTTACAAATGTGCCTTGTCTCCTCTTGGCAGATTGCACTTATACTTGCTGATAACCAAATTATTCCATGAGCTAGACATCTTCTGAATGTGGCCCTGAAGGCAAAGACAGAAAGAGCTCCAGAAGGAAAGTACTTCTAGTGCATTTGAAGACAAAAAGTATCTCTGAGAAATATGCCTTAAATGTACGTGAAACCCCTATTATATAGAGCAATCTTTTTACTTCTTGGGAGTTAAAGCCTGAACATGTGCAAGACACAGGAATGAAATGTTCTTCTATCGTGTGCCAAAAATCAGTATCTACCCTAAATATGCCCTAAGTTACCACTTAATCCGGCATAATAGCTAGTTCAGTATTAAATCACATGTGAGCAAGCCAAAACTCAAGCAGGCAAACATGCAACAGCTAGAAGATCAAGTGTTCTAGTCTTGCAATCGGAACACTTTTCATCAGACAGGAATGCAGCTTGCTCTACCCATTATCCAGCTACGTGGAATTTTCAAAGGGAATGAGTTAGACTTGATTATTTTTCCTTGCACAACAGTGCTGATCATTCAAAACTGCTATTATGATAGATGATCATATAGATTCTATTTGACAACAATAATGTATATTTTCATCATTATCAGGTAAGTTGTCTTTGTTTTCTAATTTTATCTATTTATTTTTTAAGAATCTCTGCCTGCTGGGAAAGAAAAGTGAAAAACATTTGTTTACATTTTTCTGTTTAGCTCTTTTGATAGAAACAGTGTTTTTTCCATGGTAAAGGGTTTATAACCATTAAAAGTTTGATGATTTACATAAGCCCTCCAAATCACCATTCATTAAATAAAAATGTCATCTCTTATGTAATAACTTACACTTTAAATCTCCTAGAGGGTTATTGGACTAAATGTCTGGTAATTGCATATTATTGTTGGACTAGATACTTAAAATATCTGATTGAAGAAGCAAGTAAATCAATTAAAACAACAATCCATAAAAAGGTTATTCACCTTTACCCTTAGTATCTGATCCTCCTCATATTCCAACCTTAGTTCACTGCAATCCCTGCCAAGCTGTGGTCTTTCCCACAGCTCCACCTTTGATCTGCAACTCTCTTAGCTGAATAAAAGTGAATAACATGGGAACAGATCACTTTTATGGTTGAGAAGTTCTTCCCAAGATGCATGCTTCTTTAACACAGACTACTTCTTAAAACTTTATTTTCAAGCTGACAGACTTCTAGCACTTTATGACTCTGGCTTCAGGCATACTAAGCGTGTCTTTATTCTGCCCATTCATCTTCAACAGAGAAGCAATGATTTTTGCAGTTTAGGCAAGAAAGAACACTAAGATGTCTAGACAGACCTTCCCCTACCCAAGCCACCAGTAGCTCAGAGCAGTATCTACAAATGGGCAAGCAATGTTTAATCAACATAATCACTCCCCAGACAAGCAACGGAGGGTCTGACATGCAGAACAAGACTTATCTCATGACTGCTACATTCAAGGCAGCTTCTCTACCCTAGCTAGGCAGGAACAAAACAAAAATTTTTAAAGGAGTCATAAAACTGATAATATTAAATCCATGGGATTACTGGGCCCAGAGTTAATAATATCTCTCTTCTTCAGATAATTTCTAGTCATGCTCTTTGTAAACTCTTGAAAAGCAGTTTATGCATATTTAACTACCTTTTTTTCCACCAGAATTCACTTGGATATATAAGTTTATCCAAACAGTTACACACTATTCAGATAAGGTTTTAAGTTAGGAATGGCTTAATTGATCTTTTCCAAATGCTACAAAAGACCTAGAGGCCAGAGCACACAGTCTGGTGTCAAAACAGCATCATTCAACTAGATTTTCTTCCCATTTAAAATTGCAGTAGCACTGGCAGTGCTGGTGTATTTCTGCACTCATGAGCAGGTCCATAGGATTCCCGCCCATGGCCCTGGCTCCATCTTGCTCTTTACTGATAAAATCTTGCTTTCAGCTATAACACCTCCCTTGTTACAGCCAGTCACACAAATTCAGAAATGCAAAATACAGTGTTCTTGACACTGTATTTTGTCCTTTTCATTTGGTATCAGCATGCCAAAATTTTGGCACATGTTTCAAGCCTCTCTTTCCATCCTGAGGCAGATATTTTCTTAAGGAAAAGGAGAGTTTAAGGAATTACTTTACATCAAAAGCTGAAGCTGTAAGAAAAAGCACTTCATGCTGAGTTTTGTTGACACCTCAGTTTCTTACAGATTGTTTTAAACAGTCACCACCTCTCTTCTAACCTACCCTGATTTCACTCTTTTCACTCAACCTTTTTGACTATTTCTTGTAAGTGCTTAATACTATTACAACAAAAACATCTACTATACTGGTTTAGCCCTCGTTCATAGACATCTTCCTATGATGATTCTCATCCCTTTTGCAAAACAAAATCCATCCTGAGGATAATGAAATCAGGATAACAGAGAAAAGCTGATCTTGCACTCAGTTGTGTCCATGGCAACTTCAGTATTTTTAATGTACACATTTTTATACTATATATCATTTACCAAGAAACAATGCATTCTTAAAGCTGCAGTTTAAAAAATGGATTGCAGGCACGTGTGCATATCGTAGAACAGTTTGGGTGGACGTTCAAGATCTACTCAAGCATCTCATGCCAACACCCTTGCCATGGGCAGGGACATCTTCCACATGACCGAGTTGCTCCAAGCCCCATCCAAACTTGTTGCAGCCGGTTTTAGTTCTATGCATGTTAGGTTTTGGTTTCATGTAGACTTGGTTTGTTCCTGTTATCCTCCCCCCTCAGTGTTTGGTTCAACCCATTTTGATGGACTTTTAATCTCCACCCCTGTTGCTCAACCATCCCTCTCTCCCTTATGTCACTCTCCCTCAACTCCGCCTGTTTAGCCAGAAAGTTCTTTGTTGTTCCACCCCTCATTTGCTAGTTCATACATAACCCCACCTCCCTGTTCTATGATTGGTTGTCATGCATGTCTGTTTTTCCTCGAACCCACCTATGCCCTGTTTTCATTGGATTTTGTATCATGCTCCTCCCATCTCGCTAGCCCTAGTTAACCTCGTGTTTTCCCAGTTCTGTAGACTGTTCGGCTTCTCACCTCTCCGGTGCAGGACCGTTCAGCTAGGCTCCATACCCTCAGCCCCTCCTTCCAATAAAATCGGTTGGATTAACTGAGGATTGGAGTCCCCCTCGTTATTTCCTCCACCTGCAGCCGCTATCCACGCTCTCCTTGCCTGGCTTTGGTAAGCTTGCCACTGCCTTGGGGGCCCACTCGGAGGGGTGCCACCCGAACGGGCCCAAAGAGAGGCAACCTCGTACGTCGTGGCCACCGGCTACCAAGAGGCAGCCCGGAGGAGCTGCGACACAAACTGACCTTCAACACTTCCAGAGATGCAGCATCTACAACTTTTCTGGACAACCTGTTTCAGTGCCTCACCATTCTCAAGGTAAATATCCAATCTAAACCAACCCTCTTTCAGCTTAAAGCCCTTCTCCCTTGTCCTATCACTTAATGCACTTGTAAAAAGTCCCTCTCCACGTTTTTTGTAGTCTCCTTTTAGATACTAGACACAACACTTTAAATATAACATCACCTTACACAGTATTATGTTATTAAAACAACCTAAATATTGCATATATTATATACGTATAGGTAGCCATCTTCAACAGAACAGCTGAAAAAGGTCTGATCAAAAGTTCCAGTTTCTTTAAAGGTACTTTTATTTTTAAAAATATTCCTTTTTTGAAACACAATTTGTCTATCTATATAGAGAACTGGTAGAGAAAACTATAGCAAAGGGTATGAAAAAACAGGAAATCCATAATTATCTGAAATCATAAGAAGTGAGTTGAGAGTATGCTTTGTCTAACTCAAGTGACTTGTTTATAAACTTATAGGAAATTTTTAGTAGAACTCACCTCTGTTCTTTAATGTATTAAACTAGTATCAGAACTTTGACTCGAAGCAAAAAAATTCAGACTACCATGCTTATATGCTACTCCATAGAATTGGAATATTTTGAAAAGTATTTTGCCATATTTATGACAATTTGGAATGAATGTAGAAAGACACAATATCTTAACAAAAGTATTAATATATGCACCATCTGCACAATGCTTATCACTGCACTGAAGGAGGGACTCCTGTTTCTCCACATCACAAGGTCATTCACAACACAGGCATCAGTGGAAGCTCTGCTACATGTAGGGCTTTTACAAGTGAATCACAATCACTAGTACTTTAAGAGAAAGTGCAAAAATGAAACTGATTTGGGGAAGTTAGATCAAACAGTACAGTTGATGAACAAACATACAGATTTTGGCATAGGATTTCTTAAAACCAGTTGCTGATAAAACAAGATTTCTATTACTAACAAGCCTATCTTTAGTAGTCCCTCTTCAGCAACTCTCAGTCTTACCAAATAGAGGCTATTAACTCCAGAAACTCCTCTGACAAAGAAATGCCCCAGCATCTGTAATTATAATTTTAAAAAAGAAGAAAAAAAAAACTTGACGGCAAGGTTGACTGACTGAAGAAAAGTCAGAGAATACTAGGAAAACAGAAGAAAGAAGGTGTGAGAGCAAGCAAGCTTAATTTTCTCACTTGTAGAGAGAGAAGAATTAGACCTGTCTTCCCTGGTGTTAGGTCTGGACCTGTTGTCTTCCTTCTTTCTTCTGCTTCTCTTTTGCTACATGCAGACTCCATACTGATAGAAAAAACTTAAAAGGCTCTGTTAGGGGCAGTACCAGCAGAAGATAAAATAATGCTCATAACCCTGGACTGAGTCATGGGACAGGTAAGAAGGGTAAATGGCTTCTCCTGGGAACACAAGAGAGGTTGCAGAGAACCTCTGACCTGGAAATCCCACGCTGAGCAGGATCATCAAGAGCAAAGAAGAGCTTTTCCTTGCTCTCTCTAGGCACTGGCAGCTATCCCCAGAAGGAAATTGTATTATTGTGCCTGGAAGAAGTGCACACTCATGCATTCCCATCCCAGCTCAAGTATTGAGATCCCTGAGCTGGCCCCTTTGAAAGTCCAAATTGATTCAGAAGCATTTAAGCTTTACTGGCAGCCAAGTCCATTTACTCTTCTCATCTCGAACAGCTCCTGCCCCACTCACTATTTGGCAGGGCTGGGCACACCTGACTCTTCAGCCCCTGCAGCATGGGATCTGACTTCCTGCTTCCCCCAGCGTGGCTGGGAGTCAGGGAATTACCGAGGCAGAAATTAAGAGCTCTGTGTTACAGCTGCTTTCAGAGCAGATCAGTATGTTCACACTAAAAGGCACACACAACACTGCCTGCATTAGTCACTGTCCCATACACATTTCTGTCTACCCACCCTCTATGCCCCCACAGTACACAAATATTTATCAGCTTCACAAACACATGATCCTGCCTCTTCCCACTGTGAGCTTTGGAAGCTTCTCTGACTTTCAAATGTCATTGCTCAGGGCAGTGTTTGAACTCCTCATCTTGAAACTGCTACGTCATGTCCATAGAGAGGCCACAGCCTTCCAGTTGTGAAGTATCTCCTTGGAAAAGTGTGGGACAGCCTAGGTCTCTGCTGGGTTCCAAGTGGTTCATATGAATAGAGGTGGGTGAGTATTTCCTTAAGCTTCAGTATTAACATATCTCCTAAATGTGGCAACAAAATGAGAAAACAGAGCAGACCCAATCTTTGTGAGTTTATAATGGCACTATGAGCGAGCGCCTGCAGCGAAGAGGTACAGCACAAAGGCATGAATTTCTGCTGAAAAAAAGGAATACTTCAAAAACATCTGCTGAAACATGTCAGAATTACTTTACTTTATTAAAGTATTAGTCACTGTGACTAATTGTGAGTCATCTCAAGCAGATTAGCACTGAAGGGAGCTAAGGTTTCCCGTGCAAAGTATAGCATTCTCAACATGCAGCATTATTGTCTCAGGCCACCTATCGCAGAAATCAATGTTTGGATGAGTATTTGATGAAAAGTCCTAAGGAAACAGGCAGACAACAGAAGATTGCATTATCTGTGCAACAAAAACAGGATCCCTTCTAATCCATTAATATAGCATGCAGCATTATAAAGCAGGAAATAATAGTAGTATTGTTCTCCCACCTGAGTTCAACTTAGTAGTTTTCTATAAGGAAGAACAGACAATAAAGCTACAAGCACAACTGAGCACTTCATAATTTCATGTATAATTTAATTCCAGTGACATCTCCTTAGGGCAAATTCTTCAAGTAATATCCACTGTAGAGTCAATCTTGCATTTCATTCAAGAGTCATATCCCACTATTCTTCAGTATCATCTTCTGGGAGCATAAGCCCTGCTGCCTCCAGTTATGTTGGTGATCCAGGCACAAACGGGTTCTGTAGCTGTAAAATTTCTCTTTATAAAACTATGACAGTAAAAGTTTGCAGCTGGACAGGACCACCAAGGCAAAATACTATGTGATGATTACCCACAGACTGAAATGAAGAGTGAAAGCCTTTGTAAGTCTCCTTAACCCAACTTCCTCTAGGGGTGGTATAGGGGGAGGAAAAAAAAAAAAAGAAAAAAAATCTGTATTCCTGCCTAAAGTTTGTGGATTTTCTAATTTTGCCAGGTGTCTCTAACACAGAGGAAATTCTCTTGGCTCTCATTAAACAGGCTATTCCTATCCAGGAATGTCTGAAACTTTTCGTTCTTTCTTGTGGTTCTTTCGTTGGGTTTTTATGTTTGTTTTGCTGTCGTGGGTTTTTTGTTCGGTTGATTTTTTGTTTGTTTATTTTTTGATTTTATTTTTGGGAGGGGGGTTTATTTTTTCCAAAAGCCATGAGCAGTTGCAATTAAACACGTTCCTATGAACTCCATGTTGTTGCCTCAAAAAAGATTTTATTTTCAGTACAATTTTTCCCTCTGTACAAGAGAAATGTACACATTCAATCAGTCTTCAATTCATTGATTCAGGTACAATAGAAAGTGCAAATCCCTGCTTTGTCAACAAATGAGATCCTTGAAGCATAGCAATTTTATGAAGGTATTAGATTAACTTCAGGAAAAGGGAATTTGGATATTGAAAAATATTAAATTAATAACAACTTATAAGCAACATCATGCCACTACATAAATCCATAGTTTTCTATGTATTGAATGATCTGTGCATGATTCCACTGGCTTGGGAAAAGGTACAGACCAAATCTGAGCAAAGGCATGGAGCAGCTTCCACACAAACAATTACTGAACCATTACTCCTCCTGCAAAGGAATATGGCGGAAGACCACCAACAGAAACAAGATTATAAACAGGGGATAACAGTCATTGTCAGATTCAAGGATTTGGAATATGAACTCAAATTAGCAGGAAGTTTTTAAAATGAAGGATCATAGTTTCTTCTGCCAAACATTTCTACAGTTGAACTTCCAGTTCTTTATTCTGAGAATTTACATGGACTTAAAAGGTATTGAAGGAATTCACACAGGAGAAATCCATTAAAGACTACTAAATACAAAATCATATATCCAGCACAATAATATGAAGCCTGAACCTTAAGGAAGTTTTGTAGTAAAAAGTTATTTTATAATTTAGCAGTCTTTTCAAAAAGTAAAATCTTGTTTCAGAAGGAAAACAGGTTGTTTCTCACCAAGTATTGGTAGCTGCTATTGTTGCCTAGTTTAACTTAGTTTCCTTTTAATCTATAAGTTCTACCAAAAAGTAAATAGTATCAAAATGTGTATAATTTTTTTCAGAAAAAAAATCAAGCCACCTCCCTGCCAATTCAATTACTTACTTTCTTCTACATTTTAAGCATTGGGGTTTTTCTACCAGCTGATATTTTGCCATGCTGCAGCAGTGTCATGTGATAAATTCAATCAATGGCACATAAAAGCCACTTCAAAGGCCAACACCAAGGCAGATGAAGTAGCTAAAAGTTAGTTTAACAAAAGGATGACTGTCTCTAGAACGTAAAAGGAACTGCACACACAATCCCAAAGACATGATTTTGTCTTTTACTACTTCAACATACACCTTTTGCAATGTATTGTTAATATCATAATTGCCTTAACACATCAAACCAATAGAATGCTTTTGTCTGGCCAAGGTCTGTGTCTATCATTTTTCACGATCAGTCATGTATCATTAAGTAGACAGAGCATTAACCACACCCTACAGTGACACTGAAATGTACATGAAATATCCCTCTGCATTTGAACCAAAGTAGTACCTTGCTGACACCAGGAAGCCTCTGGTAAAGCACAGTGAAGTCTACTTTTGGAAGGACTAGAAAAGTCTAAGGTTCATGTTACTGCAAGCTGATGTCTTTTTCAGGGCTTTATGACATGACATTTTTTTGTAAAGCAGCATACAGACAAATTGACGACATTTCCCCATGCTTATCAACTACCCTTTTTAGAAACTCAGTTTGTCTTAAATTGCTAAAGTCTGTTCTTGGAAGTTTAGAGTTCCTCATCCTTGAAGAACAATCATACACCTTCTTACATAAGCACTAAACACCTATAAAAGCCCAGCTGAAAGTTAATGTCTGTCTCGCTGGTGAAAGATGAAGCAAGTATCCTTCATGGTTGAGGTAACATTATACAGTGTGCTTGCAAGCATGTATCTTTAACAATTATGGATTTGCCAGCCTAATTTTGCACATTTGAGTATTTAGTAGGAAATTCATGTCTGCATCCCCTTTGCTATAATAGGTGCCCCCTCCAGAGGGTTCATGAGCGAGCAAGGGACAAGGATGGGTGAAAGGGTAAGAGATAGCAGCTTACAGAACCAGAATGAATGCTAGTCATATCACAATGGCACTTTATCCAGGCTCTCTGGAATGGAGCATGGGAATAATAGAGTTTACTTGAAAGGGACAGCATGGGAAGTTCTCATATACAGGCAACAGTCATTAAAACAGCTTTCAGCAGTCTAAGGAACTGTTCAACATTATAAAGCATTTGCGTGAATCCTGTTCCCTCCTGAAATATCACCACTGTATTTACTTCTGCAATGACAACCTACATTTTATTTTTTAAATGAGAAGTTTAATCAATAAACAGAAAAACTGAGAAACATCATGTATATATAAAATATATATTGTATATATATATATTGTATATATGTATAACATATATTGTATATATAAAATATATATTTCCACTAATACTTTTTGTTTATTAAAGGCTATTCACAGATACAGTTCACAGCTAAAGAGTTTATTTAAAATATTTAACTGAATATGCTTTGTATCCAAATAAAAATAGTGAAGTCTCTGTGCTGAAATGGTTGAAGTCATACATATTTACTAACTGCTGGCAGGGATTCTCTAGTTCTATGCAGCTTTAAGTCATACTTAAAAAATCTCACTCTGCAAAGCAAAGCAACTTCCACTAACTTAATAATCACAAAAAGATGTCAAAACATAGTTGAACAGGATGTTTCTATTTCAAGAAAAGTATCGCAGTAACTTCAATGGCTTTATTTACATACATCCCAGATTTAAAAAAGAAAAATGTCACAGGAGTACAAAAATTTGCATTAAGTGTGTTTACTTTTCCATAATTCAAAAGGCAATACAAAATCAATGTGTAGAGCACAGGATTTCTCACTGTACCAGTCTGACAGTACTTAATCTGTACTTCATCTGTCTTACCTTTTGAACATTATATCTAATTAAAGATGCCTAAATACTACACTGCTTCTTAGTGCACTTTCTTTGAATGAAGTATGGAAAGAAGGTAGTAAATACAAAATCTCACATGAGAAATGAATGACACACCATTTGTGAAAAGTGTGGCTTTCATTATGTTAATGGCTGGCAAGTGTTCAGGTCCATGAGGGCAATCATTCAGTTCCTTAAGATCATAACGCTACCAAGGTTCTTAAAATGGCTGGGGATTTGAGACACTACTCAAAAAGAAATTCTCAGTAGAAGATATATTATTTTGAATTGATTATTTCATAATTGGCTGAAGGTGTGAGCTCACAAAGATTAAAATCTAAGTATATTACAAACTAGAGTGTTCTTGAGTTGTTAGCCATACACCACCTGCAAATGTTCAAATTTCTATGCCACTGCAGCATAAACCTTTGGCTAAAGCAAGGCAGGTGGAAAGTACCATCCCAACTGCTCACAAAAAGATGCTGGAGCTTATAGAAGTTAAAACTTACTGAGTAAGGGACAACTGGAAGGTTTCTAAATAGCACGAATGTACCACATTATCAAGACTAAGTATAATGCACTTCCATGTGAGTAACAAAGACTATTGACAAAACCCCACAGAAACAGTATGAACTTTTGAAGGAAATGACGTGGTGGAAAGACAAACAAATTAAAATATTTCTAGTACTTTGAGGTATTGCTTTCAAGTCCAAAGGACATAGCCTTTGTTCAGGAAGATTTCATTTAGTCCCGGATTGCCTCAAATGAAAATTGCTTTTTTCTTTGTGTAAAAGCACATTATTACTCAAAGATTGTACTATACTATGTACTACAGTAAACATGGGAGAAATTATTCTATTTCTGTTCATTTTAGAGGCAACTTGGCAATTAATTTCTCTAGAAGAAATTTGAGATATCTTCAGTTTACCTTTGCTTGTTGTGGAAAGGAAAAATATTCAGGAAGGCTAGGAAAAAATCTTGAAAGAAATAATAAACAAAGAATAACTTCAGCTGATTTATCTAAATGAATGAAAGAAAATATTGGTACCTTTGATGAGACTATTCTATTATCTGGAAATCTCTGTGGAATGTAGGCTTCAGCGCCTGGAGGTGGTTCACGATGCCCAACATAAATAGTCCGACTGTCCACCCAATTCTCTTCTCCAGCACACTACGGGGGGGGGGGAAAAAAGAGTTCCTGTGTCAGTTCACTCAGTATTTCTGCAGTAACACGAGTCACACACTGAATTAATTAATCACATGCCTGACCATCAACTCATACACCAGCACATGATCCCTCACACTTCTCTGTATCAATATCACCAAAACACCTAAAGCCAAATGTCAAAACTCTGCCTTAATTGCACCGCACTTTTCCACAGCGTAATGAAAGAGCATCCATGCAAATCACTATTCTGACTTTTTCATTTACAACTGAAAAAAGGATGAAAAGGAAGACTCAGACAAATTAAGCATTAAGTATTTACATGCTTGTTACTCATTTTACCACTGATAAAAATCTGTACTAATTAAAATATTTTTATATATGACAAATACTTCACATTTTAGAGACTAGCCAGTCATAACTTGGCATTTCATTTGCAGCAAAGTGAAACACTGTTCTCCTGAAATACTAGTAGTAATCATTTCCCCACACATGAACAAGCTTAGAGACTCAGGTTGCCAGGAAAAGACCTCAGCTTGTCAATTTAGAGCACATACACTGCTATGAAAGCTGTAGAAAAAAAAGTAGGTGTGCCAAATGTTAAACTCCACCACACCTATAGCTTCCCCAAAATCAGTATTTCTATGTTCTATTAGCTGTAAAAAAGTACAAATCAATGTAGAAAATAATTTACACAAAATCAAAATAACCAATTTTTTAAATTTAGAAATTAATTTTTTGGGGGGACATGGATTATAAAATGAGCATCTCTTAGTTAATCTAATTCACACTTAACTTATGAAAAACATTTTTGAAGCACAGAACACATTCCTAACACCTGGAGAAGCCCAGGCATCGCAACTTTAATGTCATCATATGGTCAAATCTGGAATAATTTAAATATGTCATAATTTAAACTCAAAATCTCTACTTTATGTTGCAATGATGCATTTACACATACTTTCATTAAGCACATTAGAGGGAAGCTTCTTTTTTGCATCTTCAACAGCCGCATTTACTTAGTACATTAATTATAGCCTGAAAGTGCTCCTGGGCACTGGTGCTTGTCTGTCTCTATAGGTGAACTGTCTGACTGACACTGAGCAAACTAACCCCAAACAAACAGTTGCTAGTTTACACAGCCAACGCATCATCCTCCAAAGCAGTTGATCTACTTGTGCAGTTCTTGACAGAATTTAATCATATAGACATGGTACCTTCTTTTCTAGCTAGTCTTAACGTCAATAGTTACAGGTCCACTTAGTTTACCAGTACACACTTGGCTACTAAGTCTAAACAAAAATATAGTTCTCAAACTTAAAAAACATTCACCCTAACATTTTCTTCACCAATTCATGTCTATGTGATTTTTCCACTGCATTAAGTGCAACACAGTCAAAGATCACTTTCTACATAATTCACTGTTGAAATATATGTATAAAACCTTGCAATACTCTGCAAATTTGGAGCAGTCAAGCTAATAAAACAATTATCTATGTGATGTGCACAACTTTCCTGAGGTTGGAGAGAACATCAAAAATATGAAACGAAAACCTATTGGACTCAGACTACTAGCCACAAAATAGCTGAGTAGAAGTCATCAAGTAAAATGTAGAGTGAAGTAGAAGGATTAAAGAAAAGGAACTTCTGCCATCCCAGAAGTAGATACTAGAAGCAGATACAAAGGACCCAAAATCACTACTTGATTCTTATACATGACAGAAATATAAAAGCATTGTGTTAAGAAGATACCAAAGGACAAAATTGCAATACTAGGCATAAAACTAAAACCAAAAGTAAACCCCATGTTTTTCTTATGTGTTATTCAACTTTCAATAACTTCAAAGAGTCACTTAATACATTATATGAAGCTGTTCAAAAAGGAAGTAAAAATGACAGCCCCTCATATGACACACCAATGGCCCAGTCAGGGCTTGTGCTAAGCTCTGTAACTGCCTCTGGATCAGTGGAGTGCACACACAACATTTTTCCCATGCCACATCTAGGACAGACTTGAAAACAAGGTGTGGGTTGGTATAAAAATTGCATTGATTTTCCAGTCAGGCAACTTCGCTCTTACCACCAAGTGGGCTTGTCAAAAAGTAAAGTGTCATTCAGCCCACTTCTGAAGGCCAGGTAACATTCTTTGAGCAAGCCAAAATAGTTTGGAAGGAAGTAAAGCATGACAATGTTTCCATATTCCACCTTACTTCAACGGCAATAACAAAACATGGTATCTTTTACTGTTTTATTGGTACACAATACCTTTTTATCTTGTCAGTGCACTAAATGTAAAATGCACACAAATTATCTACTGACACTTGTGCCATGTAATACTCCTAGAAATGTAAGAGAATGTGATATTCCTGTATAAGGCATCAAACTGTACATTTTTTAGTTTTTCATTAGAAAGGACAAACACAACACAAAGATTACTCCTGATAAGTAAAGTGCCTAAGTTCAGAGATGATTACATAAAGGGCTAATGGGAATGCCAAACAAACTTTGAACATGAAGAAGAAATCTCTCAGCTTCTACTTCCCTCTATAGAGGCCTAGCTTCACAACTTATCTCATAATTATTATGAGCCAGTCCAAGACAGGATAACAACGTTCTTAGTTCAAAAAAGCATTTTTTTAAAGTTTCACTGTATGCATTGAGTCTTTATCATGACTCAGTTAAAACAGGCCTCTGAAATTACCTATGAATCTGGGAAGACAGAGCTATAAACAGCACTCTCCTGCCATTACTGCCAGTATTTACAGGTCTGACAGCCCTGGAGTATTGTGTCAACACTAAGTAAACCAACCACTCTGGAATTTGTACCCCTAAAGAAGGCATTACTTTAAGCATTGATATCAAACAAAGACACTCTCTTCTATTAGCTTAATTTGATCTGGTTTTATCATGAATTGATAAATTTACCACAAATGTGTAAAACCATATCTAATTTAAACTATCTGCTAGAACAGAACATTTTTTATTTTTCCACTATGTTAATAGATTATAAAAAAATAAATGCACTTTACTAACCTAATTCAAGAACTCCAAACCTCCAAACCACTCACAGTCCAAGTATAAAAACTAAGCACAGAAGAGTAAGGCTCTCTTTGCCAGTGAGGTTGAACTGCAATGCACAAAGTCACATGAACTGTTCAATATGGCAACAAGGCAACTCACTTGTGTGAAGGAGAAAAAGATACTTTCAGAAAAACAGCACAGTAAGGCAGGACATAGGCCACAGAGAAATCAAACTACAGCAACTGAATGTCCGGTAATGCCAGCCTCCAAAGACAAACACCCTGATCTGACAGTTCCTTTAGTGTTCTGGTATTACAACTTACAGAATGACACCAGAGTCACTGAAAAAAGTAATCCGATACTGCTGCCAGAACAATAGTCACTTCTTTCTCTTTTTTCTAAGTGTTATTGCTTAAGCCCATTAAGAATATGTCCAAGAAACCATAAATAAACCTTAGCATTATCTGCTTCTATTTATAATGTAAAGCTAAATGTACTGAGACCTAGTTTTATTGGCACACCAATGAAATGTTACATAGCTTTTACCCTTCCAAGCAGTGTCAGCAACCATGAAAGCAAAGACCAGCAAAACACTAAGGCACTTTTTCCCAACAATAAACAGAGACAGTTAGCAGGATTTTACCTTAGGAGTTTAAATATTTCTGCAGCTTATTTTTTCTGATTTAAAAAAAGTCAAACTGAAACTAGCTTGAGGTTCACCTTCATGCTACTCTGGTAACTTTTATCTAGATATAGTTTAAACAAATGTAGTGCCTGAAAAGGGGCTTGGTATTCAATGGGTGAGAGCGAAAGGATGATAGGAAGATGCTAGTGGTAGTTGCTGGAAAAGTAACTGCCTTCAAAGGATTCCAAGTCTTTTTACATATTTTTAGTAAAGAGTTTTAACGTATGATTTTGAAATCAGTGGAAACACTGAATGACATTTCCTGACTCTCCACTTGAACTATTAACTTGGGCATAATTACCAGTACCAATCTTCAGTTCAATATTATATTTTCCCTCCAAATAACATAAATACAAACACTACTCAAATAAATTAATATGCACTAAGCACAGCTGAAAACTCAATCAATCTGCCCTAGCTAATCTTTAAGTACATCTCACTGAACAGTATTCTCTTCTACTTTTTTCTAAATGCTTTTTGATTAAAAGGCATAGTGCACTCTAACCACAGATTTGACAGCAACAAATTCTCAGCATCAGCTATAGCCTTGTTCACCCAGGCTGACTCCATTCCTCCACACAGAAGTCCTTCACACCCATATAGGCAGCCCTTCCTGACAGCCTGGTGTTTTACTGAATCACTAATATTTGATGTCAATTAAGCAATTAACACCACTTAAAACTGCACACTGAACACACAGCTGCTCACCCACTTTGGAGTTTTAGAATAACAGATACTGACAAGCCATTATCACTCAATCTACAGGAAGAACTAATAGTGCACAGTGTGAAAAAACATTCACACATTACAACAGCTCTGCACTGAAGGCTCTCTGTTTCCAATTTTTCATTCAGTGAAGAGAAACAACTTCAATATCTCAAAGCTGTAATTCACTTAAGTGAAGAGAAAAAAAGTTGTTTTCCTTTCTATTACTGTAAGGAAACCATCCTTATAATGCATTATTGACCAAACCATGAGATCGTATCATGTCATCTTTGTCTTCATTTCTCACATGTACTGAGTACCTGCTCTTTTACACTTGACACCATTCTGCACGAATAGGTGCAGCCACCTCCCTTTGCAAACAATGGCACAGTGTGCAGATTTTTACCTCATCTTTCCAAATCCTGCCAAATCCAGTCCTTTTAAGGGTAGATCAAAAGAAATAGTAATTTTTCAATAGCATTTCCTAAAATTGCTAACCAGTAAAACAGATTAAGCTTTTAAATAGTCCACTTTCGCAAAAAAAATCTCTGATTTGTGTGTATGTCATTGTGGAGATAAAGGGTGAAATTCTCACCCATTTAAAGAAACTTAGATTTCAAATGATAGACAAACTCACAAATATCTATAGAGAGGGCACTTAAGCTTTACATTTTGGTCAAAGCATTATACCAGCCCTTTCTTATGAATAGGCCAAGCTCAGAATGAAGAGTATTAACTTTGAAAGTTGTTAAGACTGTTATGCTTCCTATGAATATAAAACGGCACAGATGAAATTCATATAATTATCAGATAAATACCCTATCAGGTTTTATATTCTGAAAAAGGACTACCTCAATCTGAGACATTTTAAACAAAGTAAATTACTTCATCACCTACAGGTCATGGACATATGCCATTAAATAATTTAATGGAATACCAAAATACAGCTCTTCAGAGGCAACCACAAAAAAAATCCAAAAAACCAACCAA
Organism: Picathartes gymnocephalus; assembly: GCA_013390045.1. NCBI lineage: Eukaryota > Metazoa > Chordata > Aves > Passeriformes > Picathartidae > Picathartes > Picathartes gymnocephalus. The sequence continues at coordinate 27,092 of WEKY01015120.1, forward strand.
CCAAAAAAAAAAAAAAAAAAAACCAAAAACAAAAAAACCCCAGAACAACTCTCTCCCAGAAACTTCTATGACTAATTTACACATCTCCTATGGGTCACCCATAATGGGATCTTTTGCCTCAGAATATTACTGCATTTCATTTCAGCAAATGAATTTTAAATCCTTGGATGATGATTTTTGTCAGAAAAAACATTTGAAATCAAGACTCTCCCCAATCAATTGCCTACAAATCACAGAATATGGGATGTAACTGTATGCAGAGAGAAAAGAAGGAAGATAGGTTAATATTCTTTAACTGCAAATAGATGATTTTATTTATGACTCTGAGGGAAAAGATGTGATTAGAAGCAAAGGTAGGTACATCTTAACTACAGAAAATGGTGCCAGGCCCACAAGTTTCTCAACCAAGCCATATCTCTACTTGGAGCATCTTGGTTTTCTGATCTTTCTTTTAATTTCCTGCAAGGGTCTTGTGCATGGAGACAGAAAGGGAAATGGATTCGTAACAATAGGCTGAAATAAGTTTTTGTGAAATTTTTGAAGAGGAAATGGAAAAGTATGATGATGAAATGATGCAAAGTTCTGTAATTCACAGCTGTGTTAGAACAAACATTGTCACAACCGCCAATGTTCCAGTTGCTGTAAAATACCTAACACTTCTATATGTATCCTTCATATAGATTTTATTTCAGCCTTCCAGTTCATGCTTCCTTGAGCATTGCACTTAAACATTTCTGAAGCTATCCTAATAAAACTATATTCCAGTTGTGTCACACAAGCTGGCACTGGGACACTGCAATATAGCACTTTGAAGACAGTCTATCCTTTCTGATTTCCAGTCTGAACATAATTTTTAACTGAATTCCACACACTCTGTACTTTGAATGGTTGAATCATTTGACCTCCTGGATGACAAAGCCAGTGATGTGTGTTCCTCCTAAAAATGGTTACAATAATTCTTTGTTTCACATACATAAAAAATTCACCTCAGTTGTACAAGGAAGATCTTTTCTAAGCAGTCAATTTAAATTCCAAATACTGCTGACGTACTGGCCCATTAGGTATAGCTATTTCTGATGTCTGTGCTTTCTCTTGGGGTGAATATTCTGTTTATTTCCATGAAAACTAACAATAAAAATGATAGAAATAAAAGTCTTCTATTCCATCCACATATGCAATCTTCATCTAGTTTCACGGGATCACTGCAATGATGGTAACAAAGTAGATCTGTGATGTATATGAATTGCTGGACAGCTGGAAAAATGCTTTTGCTACACTTTTCCTTCCTCTCAGTGTACCAGTTCTGACACATTTTGCCCCTTGTTGCCAGTGGGACAGGGACACCGTGTGCCTCCTGCTCCTCTGCCCAGGCCCAGTCAAGGACTGCTGCTACATGGAAATCCTTGCAAGAGTCTCACTTGCAATTAGAAAGCTAAATGAGAAAAAAACTACATTGCAAAGTGAAGTGGTAAGAGCAACTAGAAGGGAAAGCGTCACATAAGACACATGATATTTGACAGCCTTAGTATTTCAATTAGTTAAAAATCAAGTTTATTTCTAAGTAGCTCCAGACCAGCAGCTGAAATTAAGGTGTGCAGACAAAATTCACAGCTTCCTTAAGTGCCAAGAAAAGCTGTAAAAGCAGAGCAATTTCATTTTTTTAAGGCAGCAAAAGGCCACTAAGATTTACATGCAGTGCCAGTCACTCCGAGTATCTACAAAGATATTTTCAAGATAGTTGTATGGCTACTTCAGAATGCAGGGATTTTTTTTTTTTTTAAACTCTTAGCTGCCAATAACTACTGCTATTTGCAGTAATTCAACAAGAAAAAAAATTAAAGCTATCAAAATTTTCAGGGCAGAAAACTGAATTTTTTTAAAAAAATTCTTTTTACAGAGTCTAAAGAAACACAAGGATGGAAGGAAGCAAGCAGCAGATTGCTTTCATTCATTCAAAAATAAGCAATAAATCCACAGATATGCCACATTATTTTCTTTTAAGTTAACATTATTAATTATTAAGTACCTAAATTATTAAGAAAAATCAAACAAGAATACCTGTTGTGAATCTTTTCCAAGGAACAACAAAATGCATATGGAGACAGTATGCCTTAGCAAGATTTACAAGATCAGATGCAGCTAAATCCATTCCTAAATGGTATTCTTATAGGAGCTGCTGATTATTCAAAGGGGAATGTATTCTAAAAATATGCTTTATATTTAGAACAGTAAATGACTCTACCATCAGTCATGACCAGAACTGGCCAGAGTGACACCACCTCCCACTAAGATTTTAGCAAACAAAAGGGAAAGAGTCAAGTTTCCCATCTGGATTGCAGGACAAAGACAATTAAAATACATGGGCTTCTGTATTCTTCTTTACACTTAGTACAAATGCTGTCAATATGCCTCATCTGCATGTTTGCTGGTCTCTAAATTGTTCTAGTAAACTATGGATGAAAAAAAGAAAGGATAGTTAACTATTTTACTCTGCAGTTTACTGACACAAAGCTGAGCAGCTGACCTCTATTCCTACTTCCACTAGAAAAATATAATGCAGTTTTGATGTCAAGAAAACACCTCCCCCCATTGCTAACCCTTGTCATCACATTTAAATCAGTAAAACAAGTTCACTGCCAAGTAGCAACTACTCACTATCCTAATGGTCAGTGCCTGTTAGACTTCAAAAGGATTTTCATTCCTAAATGGATACAGAGCTAGTGAAGCTATGATTTTGGCAGACAGAAGGTGGGGCAACCTTCCTATATGGTATGATGATACTGCAAAACTAACAGCTTGTAAAATGCTGGTCTTGCAGGCCACCAAGTCAGTGACCAAAGAATGTCCAATGTTATTACATGAACTGTTCTGTCCATAATAATCTAAAGCTTATGTTACATATTTGTACTGGAAAAACACCAAAATTATTACTGTAAACTCACATCTCTGTATGTCTTTACATATCTAATTATTTATACGTACTTGATACTGAACTACAGATTCTTAAAGAACAGTGACTAGCACCCTTTTGGGGGTTTTTTTTGCTATACAAAGACTGCTTAAAAAAAAGTCTCAGTATATATCTGTAGCTATGCTACTACACATACTTGAGGTCAGGCTGCAACCTTATCAGAAGCAAATAACCCAAGATAAAATTGAGAGAGAAAAGCTACCACATGGGTGCTGTTGAACACTGCACTACTAAAGCAATTGCTACCTGTTAGTTTTCCACATTTATAAGAGGAAACCTAAATCCTCAGTAAAACTGGCAGGTGTCACATTTTGAAGATTTTTCAAATTAAGATCTTGCTCATGTAGGCTGGTTCTGAACCTACTCCCGCTAAGGCCAGACTATATTAGTCTACATAACTACTCAGGGAAGTAAACAGGTATAGTACAAGTGTCAAGCTCTCCCTGCATGACTGGGATTTATCAACAGTCTGAAAGGCCTGGAGTAAGTCAAAATAACAATACTAAAAGCCAAATTTCCTATTATGAGTAATTATATTTTGCCATACTCCCTGCAGTGTAATACGCAAATTCTCTCTCTCCTATATGCAATTGGTTTTGGGTACTATTTGAAGAGTCACAATATAACCCCAGCACCCCTACACTTCATCTTGAAGATATCTTGAACGTGTAGTTCAAAAATAACTTAACTGTTCAGAATAATGGACTAATTATGTACCATTAGAAGCTACCTAGCATTTTCCTTCATCTCCATGCTTTTCGTTGCACACCAGCACCAAATCTGATGTTATGTAAATTCAGCTTGGTGAACACACAGGTGTTTTAACAGAAGGAAGGACCCTAATTACAGATGGCTATAAGGTTAATGAAACATTTATTTGGAGCTATTTGAAACATGTTCAACATACTTCTAACTCTTACATATACAATACCATTCAAGTACAGTTCTGAAACATTCAAGGAACATAAAATTTTAACCTATTACTTCTTCCTATACTACAAAGCAATACCATGTGTTGAAGTATTTCAGGGGAAAAAGCCACATGCTGATTCAGGTAAGAGGTCACAAACAGTATTTTTACAGTTTTACCTACTAACACATAGGTGTTGCTTATGAAATGGCACATTCAATCCTCATGCATAAGAGTGAAGATCTTCTAAATTTTCCAAAATTAGCAGGGATCAGGATCATAATTTTGACTTCCCATAACGTTTACACTGATGAAAGAATTTTAAACTTATAAAATAGCATAAAGGACATTCAATACCTTTGAGTGTTCACATCAGGAATATGAGTAAACCTACTCATGACTCAAAAAGTTTATGACACCAGTAACCACAAGATTTTAGAATCCCTTTTGTTTTTACTGCACTTGAGGAATGTGAATTCCATTAAGATTAAACATTATTTTACAATTTTTTTGATGCAGTGAGCTTTTTAATATTTACTTTTACTCTCAAAGAACAGTTTTAAGGACTTGCATTTGAACAATCTGAAGTACAATAAATATTTCACAACTTGGTACTTTTATAAACATCAAAAGACTTCAAGAACTTCTAATCAGTCAAATATTTACCAAAAATAAACTTCATGGACATTTGCTATTAGCTGTGTTTTAAAAGTTAGATATTCATACAAAACTATTTTACATTAGAGCTACTTCCTTTGTCATATAGTCACATACTGAGTAAAGATATGTAAAATCTTAAAAAATTGATTACAATACAAAATATTGACTGCTCAGTTAGAAGCTAGTTGCCAGTTGCTAGTCGAAATAAACAATCTAGAAAGTCCAGAACTGTCATACAAGTAATTAAATCACAAACTTGAGAAATCAAAATAGTCAATGTGTAGCATTTAAAACCTTTAAATGAAGGTTTATAACTTAACTCGTTGGGAACTTAAGTCAGAGAAAGTCCAGTATTTAACTAATCGCTGAACAAGTAGGACACCAGAACTTAAGGACAGACTTTCAGTTTTTATTGCCTTAAACAGTTCAGTCAAGACAGGGTGAATTTTAAACCAAAGTATCATTAATAATTCAGAGGAAACTTCTGATACAGCAAAGATAAGAAACACTTAAATGAAATACTTTCTCAGCATATAGTCAGTTGCCCGTAAGGTAGTACAAGTTCATCTACAATGACTAGCCACCCTGAGTAAACGTTTCACACTTGTAAAATACTACTAATAAAAACATTAATAATAGCCAGAGAACTTACAAGGTCCACACAGGACACCCAGCACAACAGAAGTCAAGCTCCAGTATACTAAGTATAATATGAACAACGACCTCTTGGTCAGAAGCAAAGATGATTCCAATTGTTTTATTTTAGCAGAACTGTAGCTATTTCCTACTCTAAAATGTTGCTATGAGACTTCTATCAGTATAATTATACAATATGGGGGATGTTTTTTTAAGTTTTCAGTGATCCTTATACCTCCTTTTATTTATATGTGGAAGACAAAATGTCCACACTGCACTTCAATATATTAATACTGTTCTGTGTCCTTCATGCAGAAAAGGAAAGATTTTTAAAGATAGATTTTTCTATTAAGTCTAAAACTGTACTGTAGGTTGAGATTAATACATTCTGACTTACAATGATTTTGATTATAAAGGCAAAGGAGGTTATGCAGGTTTGTCTGGGATGAGACGATAAGAGTAATCTCAACCTTCACACATCTGTCATTCAGTGATACAGACCTTTTGATGCCTTAACAACCTTTTGATGCTGCTGGTTTCTGTGCAGCAGCAAAAGCATACATGTAGTGTGGGGGAGGGGTGGCTGGGAGAAGAAATCAGACTACACACGCCCCTCTTGGCAGTGAGCAACAACAGAGAGAGGTTTATTTCTGGGGGCTTCCTTTTATCTAGGGTTCATTCAAAAGCTCCTGGTTTGCCATCTCATTGGCTGGGGTTATAGCCTGAACAATGCTTTGCTCAGTGACGTATATTGTGCCTGACTGGTCGAGGTCTTTGATGGACAAACCAGCCAGGGACTGACACAAGCCCCTGTACTGTAACACATCCATAAAAACGTAAGAGAAGTCACCAACTTTTAGGCTTTGATTTACTGCTGTGACGACTTTGATGTGGGGAGGGATGGAGGCAAGTAGGTACAATACATCATCCCTTAAAAACAACTTGTGATGGGATAGCTTCTTTTTGCCGTAAAACTCTCTCAGGATTCTAAAATCTAAGCAAAGTCACCATTTTCTCTCCCTAGACACACATACTCCACAATATCAACTCATGTCTTTAAAAATCTCCCTGAAGAAATGTTTCTCAGATTTCAAAGGCTGATGTGCCATTCCTTCCCTTTGCAATGGTAAGCAAAGGAAAAAACAAGAAAAAACCTAACCAGATTTTCCCCTCAATACAAGAAGTCTCTCTATCCCACATTTTGGGAAAGTCAAGTAGGAGCAAACTCCCAGTACATATTGGCAGGAAAGACCTCTATTTAGCAAATATGAAAAAGCATACATATACCTAAGGGCATCACAGGCCTTCCAGATCCTTCAGAAACCAAGTTGGTTGAGTATATCCAGCTTTTGGATAGCCTCTATGATAGATTATCTTAGGAAAAAACTGAAAAAAACCAATTCACCTTTATAATAGAAGAATGATTTCTGAGAGATATTACTCCAGCTGAACAAGTATCAAAAAACTTCTGAACCAGAATAATCAGGATTATCTATTTTAATCTGCTGCGTATGACAGGCTAAAGGACCTGCAAAGTGAAATAGCTAGATAATCATAAAAAGCACATTTTCTAACAACTTTGTTTCAAATGAATACACATACTTAAGAAATAGAGTTATTACAACAGCAAAGAAAATATTTTTAATAGATTTTCCTTAGTGTTCTTTTTGAAAACAGTCCAATAGACAAACGTTCTTTTAAAGTTTCAGCTTTCATGCTTAATAAAACTAATTCCCAGAAAACAGTGTGCCCCCTCATGTGTCTTTTCCTGTTGGACTAGAAATTCCTGTAATCAGTCCAAGTTAAAAAAAACCCCAAACTATAAATTCTCAGTTGCTGCAAAATTGAGTTAGGAAAAGCAAGGAGGACTTTTGAATCAGCTTGTTATGCTGTGGGGTTTTTTTTTTCCACATCTGCATGGAAGAAATAATAATTAACTAGAAAGTGAATAGGCAATACTCTTATTATACTGTAACTTGTATTCCAAATATTGCTTATTTCAAAAGTACACAACAGTTCTGTACTTTGTAATCATGTGATTCTATCTATAAATAAGGAAGTGTGAATCAGATTTGACTGACTTCAAAGTTCAATGAACTGTAAAATTGCCCATATTCTGAGCAGAGGTCTAGACCTAACAACTTCCACATATCACCTGATGCATACGCTGACAGACAAATGCCTAGAATTCAGTGATTTTAGGAGAGGCAATTCTATGCACTCTAAACCAGCAAACATGAGTTTATTGATTACCAGGCAATTTCAGTCACAACTGTGTTTGTAAACAAGTCTAACCATTCATGACATTTCATCTTTCAGGTAAGTCTTTACTTTAAAACTTTTAAAATGTTGAAAGCCAAAGGCAATCCCTAAATCAAATAAGAAATCACTGTTCTAGACTAACTTTTTTGTTCCCCCCACAATATAGTAAAATAAGATTCTACAAATCCTATTTCACCTGTAAACAGAAATACAGACTCCTAATGAATGAGGCATGTTTGACCCCTGCAGAAGAGCACATGACCGGTTTTGTAAAATCCACATTTCCAAACGTGTTTTGACAACATGGGGCACTCTTCAGGACATGCATCCTACAGGCAGGATCAGCTGTCCTGTAGGCAACAAAAATGGGACAAGAAACCAAACAGATAGTGCCAAAAATAAAACTTCAGGTGATAGCCCAAGAGTATTACTACAAATGAGATAAGTAATCCTCGGCAGTGCCCTGGTTGGTAGTACAGTGTCTTACAGGAGTTATTTCTGTCCACTTCCTAATACTTTCCTTTTTTTTCCCCTCCTCTAAATGTAAGAAGATACAATCCATAAGTAAAAGAGAATTTCAGCAAGACAAAGTAATTTACTTTTGCCATCTAGAAACAATCTTTCTTGATTTTCAGAGGCATTCTATTAGACAATTCCTTAGAAATAAAATACAACTACATTTAATAAAGATGGAGGGAACACCAGGCCTAGATCCCAACTTGAACTGTCATAGGAGGCACAGTACAAACAGAAAAGGAAACTCGACATTTTTTCTTATAAACAAGCAACTATGACTAAAAGCAAGGAAAGCAGAAAAGATTTTCACATTTATTTTACTTTATAGAATATGACTGCATCTGAGGCCTTGCCACACCAGCCATATCAGTTACCATATCAAACAACCACACTCCTGGAAGCAAGTATCTAGAGCAGGTCTAGTGCAGAGCAAGAATGTGAGTCTACCAGTTAATCTGTTAGTTCTTTTTCTAGTACACATGGCTCCTAAGGGGTCAATTATAGATCGTACATTGAATTCAAATGGAGCAAGTATTCTGATAAGAAGAGATAATGACTTACTTTGTTTCTTAATGTAAGTTGATTATGTGCTTATGCAAGCGGCTATCCGGTGGCAGCTGGAATGTTTCACTTTGGCTGAGCCATGGCCTCTACTCAGTGTGGGCACTGTGAGGCACTGGACCCACCAATAGGACAGCAAAACGCACACCAGTTTGACAAGTTCTGGCATATGCAAGGAGTAAGGATATCATGCATCAAATTCATCACAAGCAAGTTAAATCTGCTATTGTTAACAAAGTTTATGACTCTTAAGGAGATATATTACAGACAATATTCAAATAGCCAAGGACACGGGTTTGAGCAAGGGTTTTGGTTGTTTGTTTTGTTGATTTTTGGTTGTTTGGGGGGTTTCTTTCAGTGAAGATATAACCTTATAGAAGGAAGAAAACTGAATTCAACTGCAAACTTCTAGAAATAAAACCTCCAGATGCTTTTGTGAGGACACTGGCAGGAAGCTATTAGACAACAGTTCCATTTGCAACTTGGGTAAATTTTTACATTTACAGAAAGAGTAAAAGGAAAGTATAGAAGCTATGCTGAAATGTATTTGCACTTGGCATAAATCCTTTCAAATGAGAAGCACTGAAGTCCTACAAAATAGTCCTATCAGAAAACTACACTTCCCAATAATTTTAATATGCTGCAAAAATACTTCCTGGAGACAAATTCAGATTTCATTTGCACATACACCATACACGTACACAGTATCCTCTCTTGACTCACAGTACTAAGCTCTATTTCAAAGGTATAAACTGCCAAAGAACACCACAATTTCAGTTGTATATGTTAGTCGAAATCTTGAGTGAAAACAAAGCAAGTACCATAAAGCCTGAGTACAATACATATGTTAAATCATCTGTATTAGAACCTATATTATCCCTCCCATACACTCTATAAAAAGACTATAAAATGATGCCTCAGCTCTACATAAAACAAAAGGTGCGTCCTTGTAAGGAGTAATGCTAACATTGGACTGGTAATGGGGAAGAAAAACAAAACAAATTGCATGTTCTCACTTATTCCAATGGAGCTATTGTGAAAAGAAAAGCTTGCTAACTCACAAATATAACAGTTACAATGACCTAGTGTCCCTGTAAGAACTGTAGTAATTTTCTTTGTAAGCTGCTCAGATTTCCTTAGTAGTAATTATTCCTACAAGTAAGTCTGTAAATTTAGTATCAAAATTAGCTGGTTTAGAAAATCTTGATTTTGGTATTTGAGAAATAACTAGTGTTTCACTCAAGAACAACAAAAAAAATTACAATGTCTCTACAACAGCATTGTGTCCAACTGATGAAGCTGGTTGCTTCAGCTCTGCTAAGAGCACAGAGGTTACAATCACATTTCCTACTTTACCTTGTTGCAGAAAAAGCCCCTACAGGATCACCCTCTCACAGAACTCTTCTGCATTTGCTCAGGGAACTGAAATACGATGAACTTTAGAAAGGGCTTTCTCTTTGTGTGTGCAAAAGGAAGTGAGCTAGACCATGGAGACAGGAAGGACAAGGTGTCATGAAGAAACTCATGCTGGAAAACCCCTATCATTGAACAAATACCCATGCCCTCCAATTAATGCTTAAGCAAGTAATTTTCCCTCTCCTTGTTACTATATGTAGCTGATCATTTTAAACATCTCCATACTTCAATACTAGTAGAATCACAGAATCATTGAATATGCTGAGTTGGAAAGGACCCCTCAGGATTGAGTCCTACTCCTGGCCTTGGTCAGGTCATCCCACAAGTAGCACCATGTGCCTGAAAGCATTGTCCAAACACTTCTTGAACTCTGTGAGGCTTGATGCTGTGGCCACTTTCCTGAAGAGCCTCTTCCAGTGCCCAACCACCCTCTGGGTAAAGAACCTTTTCCTGATATCCAACCTAAATCTCCCCTGACTCAACTTTATAATGTTTCCTCAAGTCCTGTCACTGGTCACAAGAGAGAAAATCAGATTTAATACCCAGCAACAGTTATATTCAAATTCACTCTTTGGAGTAAAGAGAACAAACACTTTAAGGTTGGTTTTTAACTTTGAAAGTATTTACATCTCATAATACAGTACCACAGAATACGTCTAAAAAATACTCAGATATAGATTTAGAGATGGCATGTGAATTTTACTGGTGTTAACACTGTGATGCAACTTGCATTTGGTTATCCATTATATGGAATGTGCATTGCTTCAGCTGCCTATGGTTCCGTGGTATGAAATACTCATTTCTATGTTTCCTCTCAATTTAATCAGTATAAGGTAATTCTTCTTATTCTTAGACACTATCTTTGTTTCAGTGTTGGAGAGAGTGCAACAGAAAGCCAGTTTCTTATAATGCAGATACCAGAACAAGGAAGAAGTAGCATACTGGTTTTGTTCTTAGTGGTGTATAGAAATCTGCGTACTCCTAATGTTTCCATTTTAATTTTGCATACTTGCAGTAAATGAAATCTTATTTATAAATATTTTTGTGCTTTGTTTATACATCTCCACAGATATGAAACTGGACACATGGAAAAAGATTTTCCTCAAATGTGATGTTAGCTGGAAACCTTATAGGCAACACACAATCAAATTCCACCTCTTAAATATTTTGGTTTTTGCTTTGTTTCCCTTTTAATCTTTCACCTTAGTATCAACATCCTCTGATGCTGAGGAATCAACATCCATTGATGACTCCACTGTGAAAGTCTAAGCATTTCTAAATACTACAAAGCTTAATACAGCATTAGATTTATGTAATATTCAATAGTTAGGAATACTCATACGAAAAAAACATGGTTTTGTCTTGATGTTTTATGAGGTACAAGCTTGGTGTAGCTCAGGTACATCTCAGAGAGGAAGGGACACCAAAGGCCACACCATGACCCTTGTAAGCCCTCCAGGAAATACCTACACTTTATTTTTCTCACTTATTCACAGTGGGATTTGCTAAGCAAATGAAACTGAAGACTGCCTGGTAAAACAGGTGAAGAGCCAGCAAGCAGAGGGGTATATACTGAACGAGTTAGACTTACTTAATAGAGGGGAAAAAAAATAATTTGCATATCTCTGGAAAGAAACCTAAAGCTCATAAAACCTTTGCTATGTGTGAAGACACGCTCTCTTGTACTTACAGTATAAAATGAAAATAATTCTAGATGACAGCAGCTGTTAGAAAAATTAAAACATAGAAGGAGCATGGAGGAAGTCCATACAGGCCAAAGGACTGGAAAACAAGTAACATGCTAAGGCACTGGCTGGAGGAGGCCAGGCTACAGGATAAACCCACCTGGGGATTCAGCTCCAGGCACGGGGCACGAAGGGAGCCACTTGCCATGGCTGTGCCGGGCCAGGTCCTCAGGGCCCCACGCAAGGCCCTGCCTGTGAGGGCCCGGATGGGAGCACCAGGACAAAGCCAGTGCTGGGCTGGAAATGCAGGGCAGGAGCGCCCGGTCACTGCCAGGCCCCATGCACAGAGGGTCCCCAGAGGCCAGGCAGCACCGAGAGCAGGCTCTGCCCTTAAAACCAGAGGTGCGTGTAGATAAAGCTGATACGGTTTCCTCTCAAATGGCTGCAGAGCCCCTGCTGCAAGGTCGAGAAATGAGCAGACAACAACTCCAGCTCCAACCTCATGAGGGACCATCCACACACTAAGCATTCAGGTTCCACTGACAGAAGAGTTTTTGAAGTGTACGCATGTGGTTGAAGGAATTTGATACATGTGATACTCAATTTTCTTATGTTAAACATACTTTTCCAAACAACTTATTTTGAAAGTCTAGCAAAACCAGCAAGTTCCACCTCTGCCATACCCACACAGCTGCTGCCCCATTTAACAGAGCACATGCTCCTAAAATCTGGTCTGATAGACAAAATGGAACATCACTGGAGTTCCCAGTCCCCGGGGCCACCACAGTGGCCACTACTATACAGTGTCAGAACACTGTGACTTGGCAGAGTCTGCTGAAACCCTGGCCTTGACCCCACTTACAGGGAATCCAATCCTTGTTTGGCAGCTCCAAGCACACAAGTAACTTAGTCACCATTGCCTCAAACCCGTGACAGATGCAGGCACATTGATTTCATAAAGTCTCTCAGGAGGAAAAAAAAAGACATGGAAAAATTGCATCTTCACTACAAAACTGCTGGCACATGTTAAAATTCCCTCCTGTAACAGTAGAGCCACGTTAGTGGCTTTTCTGTAGCTAATGGCCACATGGTGCTGCCATCGCCACCAAAAGGGCTGAGCAACACAAATCAAGCTGCTTATTCCACACCTTGTAAGATTAAGATTAGTATCAGCTAAGAAAGCTTCTTCACCACATCTCCATAAGATGCTGTGAAAGCAAATAAAGAATTTCTAAAAAAGATATAGCACTGAAGAGATAATGAATTTCAAACTTTATTTATATGCATGGAGACAGGAAGGTCATCTACCTGAGAAGGTCCCATCTAGTGAAGCACAAAAAAAATCCTAGTGAGACAACCTGTACAAAAATACTGATTTGCACTGGGGATGCAGTCTTGTAGAACTATTGTCACAATAACCTCTTGCTGCTGAAAGACAAGTGTCTTCTCCTTTGGTATTCTGATCTTCTGAAGACAGGTATTTTCCCACATCTAATTCCTGATATGACTATCTCTGGAACCATATTTGCTCTAAATTATGTATTGTGTTAAAACTGAGTTTATACAGAGTTACACAGGATAGACAAAACAATCTTGCTCGTTATTGCTACCTTGTTAACCACCTAATCTATTAGTGGTCTAAGTTTTTTTAATACTGTGGATCAGTTAACACCACTGAATCAGTTAAACTATCAGTTCCGTAAAAGAGAACAGGAAACAATGCAGCCCCCTCTCAGCACCTGAAAAAGACAGTGCCAATACTACATGTTGCATTGATTTAACCATTTTTTATTTCCTGTGGCAAAAGTGGGAAAAATCAGCAACTACTACATGTGCAAAACTTTTTCCTTTAAGGAGAATCACAATTAAGTCAACTGACAGCTGTACAATTTGGTTTGCATTTTCAAAACAATACATTTAACCTGTACTCATAGCCTTTTCAAACTTCTTTACACTGTTCTTCAACTAGCTTTGTTTTTTGTACTGGTAGTCAAATTTCCACAAGCTAAAGAACTCCCTAGATTAAGGTTTGAAGATAGTTGGAATTGTGTGTTACTTTAAAGTACTATGCATCTACTGGATGCATAGTACTATGCACTGGCTGGATAGCATCTTTGATCATATTGCAAAAATCTTGTGTACCTCCCATTTTATACAGAGCCAACACACGGCCAGCTTTCTGGCTTGGTCTCTTCAACATTAGCTAAGTAGTTCCAGTGTCTCTGAAATGATCACACACAAGAAGATCTAAGAACATGCTTATTCTTTTGAAATACCTCCAAAAAGGCTATTCCTCTTTTATTGCTAGCTTGTCATTATTGGTTCATGCCATTTCCTTTAAAAATGAGTGGCTCTAATGCTATTGATTTAAGATGTTCCACTCCAGGCAGCTCACATTAAATTCAGTCAAATGATGTAATGTATTGAATTGTCCCATCATCTTAGTCCAAAAATTCTCTAGGTTATAGAACTATAGAGTCACAGGCTAGGCTAAGAAAAGAAATCACCTTGGCAATTCGTTGGAATTAATAAATAAATGAGAAGGCCCATACTTTTCCTTCAAGTTATAGCAAGTAATAAATCAATACACATCAAATCTATTACTTTAATTATTTTTTCCCATTCTCCTGTATGTCAATAAGAAAGCAGATCACAGCTCTAATTATAACAATTGCTTCTAGTGATGTCAATAAGATCAAACCAAAGTTATGTGAGGCTGTTTTCAAGAGGTTATTACTACTTTTCCAAGACCCAAAATTGAAAAATCAATTAGTAGATGTCTATTTTGCAACACTTTAAAATTCGTATCCTCTCCAGACACTTGCCCCATTCCAGCTCTCTAAAAATGTTCAGCTTTTTTCTTTAAACGTCCCTAGATGGACATTCAATACCAACATACCAGGATTACAGGTCACCACTGTGTCCTGTGGGCCAAATACCATAACAAAGGTGCTTTCACACACAAGCTGTTGCTGCTTTTTCCTTTCAGAAAAATGGAACAGGAAAAAAAAGGCACTGCAAGGTACTTCAGTTTGCTCAGAAATACACCAATACACAAGGTCATTCTTTACAAGTGTTTTCTACAATCATTTAAACACCAATTCTGAGCTTTAGTAATTACTGTGTGAGTGGCAAACATATGTAACTTGTTTTAACCCTAGGAAAAAACTCACCACTTCACTCATCATCACTTAGATCTGCCGAAGTGAACTTTACTGTGTCTCTCCCAGTCCCAGAGAGAGCCAAGAACCAACACTGCGTGTCAGTTTCTGGCATTTAAAACAAAAAGTAAGTTGTTCAGCTCAGCCTATTACGAAGGTTTCCTTCGATATAAAACAAAACAGACAACTAAAGAGAAATGGAAAGTCAAAACAAAACAGGAAAATAACTACACATGCTGAACAAGTAAACCTCAGAGCAGGATCTAAAGGTTTCTGAGCTCGGGCTCTAAAGAATTCAAGTGGATCAATTTCCAAGGTACGAAGAGCTTCAATATTCAACTTTCAAGCATAAACTGAAATCCATCAGGAAAAGGCAAAGGGGGAAAGGTAGTTTAATCACAGATTTCCAAAAAAACACTGCTGACCTTGTAAATTCAGAAGGGTGATGGGTTTTGTCAAACTATATCCAATGCTGTCAGGTAAATCCTGTCTGCTCAATGTGTCTATTTCTGTGTAAAGCTTTGAAGGTTCTGAACACATTAGGCATAACGAACGTGTTTGAACTTGACAAAATGTGGGTAATCTTCTTCATAACACATTGAGAAGAAAGACCTACCATACACAGGTGGAAGGGCATGTTAGGTCACGCTTCCATCAGTTCTTGCATTTGGCTTGTTACTATAACCCAGAAAAAGCAAAAGCAAAGAAAAGACCAAGGCACAAAAAGCCTCAAGCACAGAAGAAATGTTTGTGTTCCACTTACCAACATCACTTCCAACTTCTACTAGGAATCTATATACACTAGACAAAACGAAATCTGATACTGTTCATCACTGAAAATTACTGTAAAGCCAGTCAGTGACAATATTCATTCTCATTCCTCACTGGACCAGAAGTCATGAGAATGACTTACCTATGTCACCATTTTCGCAAATCAAATCTGCATAGACAACTTCCCACTGCACATCACCAAAGGCATAAAACAAGCCATGTTAACTGATAAGTTTTTCGGACCATATCTATGTTAATAAGCTAAAGAGACAAAAATCAAGTAATTTTAGGATAAACAGTGACTTGACAACCACTTTATCATCCCCAAAACCTTCCTTTTATGTAGAACACACACCAATCAGCAAAAACACTTCACCCTTGAAGTCAGGTATTTAAGGCCTTTAGAAAACTTACACATCTCCATTTGTTTACATAGAATAAACAATTACCACATCAACTTTCCCCCATCATTACTTCTCTCTAGATAAAACGTGGTTCCTCCTAACTGTAACAATCTTCATTTCCACATGGCATGAACAAGCAAAAAAATTTTTTTAAATTCTGTAAGACTGTGTGCCTAAACCTACCCATACTGATGTAAAGCAATCTGCATCTCTTGCTATATAAATGAATAAATTCCTCCCTCTCTCAACAGTTAAACTACTAATTCTGAAGCAGTAGACGTAGCCCATAACCAAAAAATATTTACAGTGTAGTAACTGACTTTCATATATTTGTGATAATATAGAAAAAGCAATGCTCTTTCTCTGAGAAGCTTTGCTACCATCCCATGCCCACCATCCTTCGCTCATGACACTGTAGCTTGTCTTATTGGTTCAAAAGGTACAAGACTCTGTCCTATTTCAAGATACATGCAGCGTTATCTTATTGTGTGTAGAGCTTTTCCTAAATATTGCTCCATTTAGAAAACTAAAAAAGTTTCTACCCCTTCACGCTATGTTAACACAAACAGAATAAAAATGCTTTGCCATGCTGGCTTTTTTCTTCTTGGGAAAGCAAAGTACTTGGAAGTACAAACTTCAGTTTCTGTGTTTTACTACTAATAAGAGATTAGAAGTTAACAATGCACCAACTATTACAGAAAATACAACTTATTTGCTGGAACAAACAAGGTATCTACTAATATCCACTAATATTAAAGCCTTTTAAAAAAATCTGCAAAAAGAGAAAAAGCAATCTATTTGTCTGCAAACTGCAAATATTGCAGCTTTTACTCTAGGCATCACAAAGGAAAACTTGAATCAGATTATCATATTAAATATAGAGCTATATACTGTCAAGTTAAAAAAACAGGTTTCAAGTTTCCTGTAGAGCTTCATTCTTAACTGTATTCAAAATAACATGATTTAAACAACTATGGTGGGAATGATTCAGGATTATTTTAGAACAAAATGCTTTTTTAATTAAAATGGTTCCTCTTCTGTGAAGGAAAAATAAGTCACAGCATAAGCTGTTACGTTACCCAGACATGATACAACAAGCAGCATCCTCTTATGCAATATGTCTCCTGCTCCATCTTTAATATAGTTTAAATTGCCACAACCTGGATACGTGGAAAGGGAAATAAAGCAAACACCATAACCTAACAGAAAAGATTTCTTTGTAGGACATATGAAAAGACCTTTAAGCATTTCTTGTAGTTCTAACTTTTGTTCTCTCAAGGCTGCCATACATGAGAACTCTTTCCCTAAAATGTATCAGCATTTTAAAAAGATCCTTCACTGCTGTTCCACTGTTTATATTATCCATTTCAGCTATGAAAAGTTGCTTCTATTGTCTTCCTCCTGGGAAAGCATTTTTCCACATTCATACTGACAAAAGACTTGCATCGAAAAATCAAGCCTCACACTGCGCTTTTGAAACTAAGCCGGCTCATCCTGTTCTTTATGGACATGCAATTCTAACAAAAGAACAAAAAAATCTGTTCATAAACATCCCTTACCTTGAGAACCTTCCCACTTGAGATCAGCATGAGTCAACACAAAAGTAGCTTTTAGGCTATTCTTCAATAAAGAGTAACAGAACCATGAGCTAGGTCCAAGATCAACCCAGCAGCAGGACCACACACTGCATTGCACCTCGATGTGTTATTTCCGTAATAGTCCACCAAAAACGATTAAGAGTGTTATATGGGCTGGTGTGTAGGGGAATGTGTGTGTGTAGGGAGGGTGGTGTTTATATTCCACAGACAGAGATTGTCAAGTCTGTTATCTTTTCCTTTGAACCAGAACAAAAGAAATACACATATACAATATTATGCAGTGCTGGGTTAATGTTGAACTTGACCAGCTTAGACGTCATTTTCAACCTAAACCATTTTATCATTCCATTTCCCTGCACTGTACTACAGGGAACCAAAGAAAATTCAGAGTAGAACAACAAATCTGCATTTTTATGGGGAAGTGCCAGATAATGAAAGTGTGGAAGCTGTGATGTGTCTGGATGACACTCACTATGGCAAGCATGCAGACTGGTCCATAAAACAAAGGTAGACCTACAGTTGGAGACTAAACAGGACTAAGGCCTAGGTGAAATGAGGATCATCCACATCATTGTACAGAAATAACCACAAGAAGGTTTTACAGAATAGTGGTAAATTTTGATGACAACACAAAGCTGGATGCCAAAGAGTACTGAGGTATTATATTAGAACACCTTGAAAACTGTAGAAAAAAAAAAAGCAGTAAAATTTAATCACACAATATAAGCTGAAGCGCTTCTAAGGACTAAAAGCAAAAGCTGTGTCTATAAACTGGCAGTTCATCAGCTGGGAGAGGGCCAGAAGATGGGCCTGTAGAGAAAGCAGAGTACTGATAACATTTTACAGGGCACAAGTGGCATCTAAGAAATTGTACTATTCTGGCCTTCCTTATTTAAAAAAAAGATCAACCTAAATCACACCAGGAACACAGCAGGTCTTTATCAATAATCAGAGCCCTTGGGAGGAGAAGAAACTAACCCTTCTTTGTCTAGGAAAACCTAGGAATTCATTTAAGTGTGAAAAATGTGTGTTTTCCTCTAAAATACAAATAAAAAGGGATCAGTAATAAACGCTTTACTTATTAACAGATATGCACAAATTGTCTGTAAAGTCTGACTGAAAATGAAGGTTCCAAACAAAGTGAAATTTTGGTTGTTTGTTTGTAGAAGGTTTTTTGGGGTATTTTTTTGGTTTGTTTGGGGGCTTTTGTTGTGGGGTTTTTTTTGTTTTGTTTGGGGTTTTTTTTGTTTTTGTTTGGTGGTGGTTTTTTTGGTTGTTGTTGTTGGTTGGTTTTGTTTGTTTCTTTTTTGAAGAGGGATAAGAAAAACTCTTTCCAACAGGGAAAAAAAGTTCTAACAATTCTTGAACTTGGTAAACTGATGACACAAATGCTGGCTGACTGGAATACGGAACTTTATATGAAAGAATAAAAGCCAAAAGGTATCTGGGAGAGGGAAGGTACTGCTCATCATTTGTTCACAAAAACATGCTCATTCACAGAGATTTTTTAAGTCACAACCAATCTGCATATTTCTTCCACTGTTAAATGTGTTAACATTCCAATGAAAAATGCTAAGTCCTAAAATACTGTTCATCACAGAAGCATACTCACTTATTTAATAATATAAAGTCTCGTATTATTTCAAGTCTGTAGAGAATATTTCAGAACAGGGCGTAGAAAAACATCACCTGCCATCTGTTTTACTAGAAAATTCCTACCAACCATAACATCTCAAATTGCTTATCTAGTCTATACTTAAAATGTTCTTCCACCTCAGAAGACTTTCTACTGACAAACATGACAAGACAGATGACTACACCTATACACCTGCATTTACTGGATATATGTATTGTGCAGTCAACAGAACTAGCAATAGTCAGAACTGAAAACTAATGTACTTGTCAAACAAATGGAAGAAGCTCAGACTGTGCTTATTTCAATTATCTAAGCCTAGCAGTCCACAGCCTCAAAGCTGAGAATCAGTACACCTACATTAACAAAACCTCAACACTAAGAAATAGGACAGCCTTTTCTAATTGCCATGGAACAGCTTTGGAAACAAGAAAAACAGCGAAATACATAAGAGAATAGTACAGTCCTAAAATGTTCAAGCTTTCAAGCTGCAGTACAATAACTACACTGATTAAAATATTACTGCCTACCACTGAGGATACTCCACTGGGATATCAGCCACCACAGCTAAATTTAACCTTTTAATAGAAATTATTTTTAAGTTCCTGGGTAAGTGGCAGTATTCAACTGAACAACAAAGCTCAGAATTAAAAGACAAGTCCAAGTGGCATGGCTTTTCTTTGCTCAAACAAAAACCTGTCCATAAGGTAACCAGTGGACTCCTGCCCAAGAAAACAGCGCCTGAAACTGGGAGTATCCCCACAGTATTACATGGGGAAGATGTATGATGTCAGAAGTCTCAAACACCTTCCTTAATTACATTTACACTCTAATTACCTTAGTTTTGCAATAAGATTTCTACAAAATATATTTAGGACTAAAAAGGTGACAAACTAGAAGCAACATGCAAACAGTCATCACTGTCTGCAAGGAAACCTGTTCTTCCCTCCTAATTCCCTGTTAAGAGCACTCATAGCCTGCAACACAGGTAAGTTAAGCAACTTCTGTTCTCACTTCAGTATGATAAAGTCAACATTATGTCAGCACAGATACAGTGAACTTTCTTCTGACTACACAGCTGCTGCTCAAAGATACAGATAACGAATAAGAAGCAATGCCATAGAAGTATCCTCTGCCTCAGAAGGTGATGGTGCTTCTTGGAGGCACTTTGTGTGTGCTGTACTCATTGAATTTTGGTAATTGTTAACAGTATCACAGCCAGGCATCCTTGATGGCTCCCTGGGTATAATAAGCCCCACAGTGCCAAAGCTGAACCGTGTTCAACACTGAAAGGCAGACAACTCTTGGGTCATAGGAAATCAGGGGACATGAGGGACAGGAGATTAAGAAATGTGAGCTCACATAAAAGGATTACCTAGCATGAGGTTGACTGCACACCGTTTCTGTAAAGCAGCTGTAAAGTGTTAGAATTTGTCTTGAAGTGTAAAGGAGGCTTTAAACTCCATCTTAACTGCAAACACAAACATATGTATGTAAAGAACTCAGATTCCTGGCATAGTTTAACATGTATAACAAAGACAGCTGGGAAGACAGCAAAACCACACAGTTTACTGTGAATACATGGCAATAAATATAAAAATTATCTTAATATATTTCTACAGAAGCTTTTTTAGTACTCAACTGAGACAAAGTTTACAAAATCCTGCCTAATTTTATCAGCACTGTATTCAGACATGACTGTTCACCAGAGATAGACATCAGAGGGAAGAATTTCACTCTTCTGAAACAAAAAGAAATAGATGTGACATTCAAATCCAGCTTCGACAAAATACATTCTGAGCAAAGAAAAGAGGTTAGCATGGGCACAGGAACAAAGATACATCATAAGTAGAATAAGACAAACGAATTAATGTCAAGGAAGAGAATAAGCTCAAGAGGTGAAGTGTGCAGTGAGCATAAGAAGATCAGTGTATTCTCATTTTCCATGCAACTCCTGAGCCCTTCCAGGCAACAGTAATATCTGCAGGACAGCACCATATAACTGAATACAAGAAGCAAGAGAGGCTGGAATGAAGAAAATAAATTAATAAAGGAAAAGAAGAGTCAAGAAAATGAAAACAACAAATAGGCAGAAGTCCTCTGAAAAACAATGTTTCTTCTGAAATAAATCTGACGCACTTAGATGTCACCAAAATGAAGTTCCTGGTAAATATGATTCCACTTTAAAAAGGGAGCTACACACAACACAAATATAGAACCTACTCTATTCCTGACAGAAATCCATTTAAGAAAGATGTGCTCTACTAGCAAATTGCTAAGCAGCATTGGCACTTAAGCAATACACAGATAAGGTATTTATTTCATACTCCATAAGCATCTCTAAGATTATCTGTCATTTTCCATGGGCATTTCTGTTTTTTGGAAATAAACATGTAACGTGATTTTTGCCACAACTCAAGAGTTTTTTCTTTCATAAGCACAGACAAATACTGCAAGACACTCACAGGTGTTTCTGTATCTAAATTTTAAAAACAGGCCCTAGAAGATCCCCAAATAATCTGAAACTGTGTTCTTTCCATACATTAGAGAATAGTGACTTCAGCTTTGAGCATATTGTCTAACTGGGAAATACTAATCCTTCTATGAACGACACAATTCTCCAGACAATTTCTGCTGCACTGGCATGAGCAAAACACCATGCAAACCTCCTTCCTTCAATAACAGAACCATCTAAACTTGACAGAATCACCAAGACTTTTTCTTAGTTACAAAAAAGAAAAGAAGTCAGAACCTTCTCCTTTCAGGAAGATACTTTAAATCTCAATTGTTCAATGTATGCAATGTCTTAAGGGAAAAAATCACAAGCATTAAGAAATAAACAATTGGTAAAACCTTGTTTTTCAGAAAGTATAGCAATCTTTCTCTCTTCATATCATTCCTTCTGTTCAGATAATTTAGTATACATCGTTTTAGCCAGTGACCCACATTACACAGCATTAGCTGATTTAACTACACTTAAGTAGAAAAAGGGTTTAAGTAGCTTGTTATGTAAATGGTAAACCACAAAAAAAAAAGATAAAATAAGGAGAAGCAATTTAGTGGTTATATCTCAGTATACTGTCAGACTTAGCAAAGAAAACAATATGAATTCTAAGTATTTAAACAGATTTGAGCATTTGCAACAAATGAGGAATTATCAGGAGTTTATTAAATGAAGCATTTGCCTAGAGACAACACTGGCATGTACATACAAATTGCAAATGAAGTCAAACATTTTTTACCTTTAGAGCAATTATTTTCAACAGTCATAGTCCCTAAAGGAAAACCTGTTCCTTCCCTGTGCAGATCTAATCCTGTCATAGCTTATTTACACACAAATTCTTGCACAAACTAACAAAGTCTTCCTATAAGAATAATTTTTGAAGCTGTAACTGCAGAATAACAATGAACATTTGAACTTACACCCAGAAACATTCATAAGTCTCTTCTGCAATAAACACAACCAGGACTAAGATTGCAAAACTTCATTTTCATCCAAAATCTGGATCTGGTATGGATTAGACTGTTTTAAACTGGAGTTTAAAAACTCTCTACAGAAAGCCTTGAAGAAATTCTATACATTCAAAGGCTTAAGAGCCATGCTGTGGCAGAACTGTTCTTCAAACTGCTCTAAAAGTCCAACCATGACTACTAACAGGAAACATTTGATAGGCTTTTGTAAAAGCTGTTCTCTTGATATAGATAAAACCAGAATAATCTTCACAAGAGTTCACAAAAAATTTACCTTGAGATAGCTGTATTTACCTTGCTTAATATTCAGGTGGCTTTCACTATTAAGATATAGAGTCCAGAGCATCAGTCATTAAGAGGAAACTGTAATCAATTCTCATCTCCATATACAAAATTTGACTATTCTCTCTGTTCAACAAAAATTTAAGTGAAAAAATACATTACACAGACATCCAATTCAACAATGTTAGCCGAGGAAATTATACTAACATTTAAAAAAACCCCACAAAATCAAAAATCCAGGACTTACTGCTGAATGATTTATTCTATAAGGAAAAAGGCTAGTATTTCACAGAATTTCAGGTGATCCTCAGTTCTAGTAGATTCAAGTAAACCAGAAATCCCAACTATAATTTTTTTTCCCATGGGTTTTAATTTGGAGGAGAAAACTCACCATCTTTCAATAGCAGTTCTCTTGTGATACAATTTATAACTCAGTAAATAAAAAATTCTCTATTTCTATCAATTTCCCTTTGTAATTTTGTCCTATGTGCCTCAGCATAAATTTAAACAATGACAACAACAAAAAAACTCACCACCAATAACTCATGTGCAAAACCAGTATAATACTATAGCCAGACTGTCTCTGATGAGGTAAAACTTAGCTTGGAGCTTTTTTTTCCCCCCACTTAAAAGCGACCCACATTTTATCTCCCTTTATACACTTCACTACAGTTCAGGAATTTCTACTAGCAATTTGGGGAAATGAAAGGAAGGGTTAATAACCTCACATCTTTACATCAAATTTAAAATGAAAATCAGTCCTGGCAGCTTACATTGGATGATCAGCTTTTTTCTTCTACTACCCATAATACCTAACAGTAATTACAGTGGGTGGTCAACAACCACCACAACTTACAGGGAGGCAATTATTCTGCTAGTCCATTTGGTGAGTCATTCAGGGTGACACACAGGAATATTTTCATAACTGAATTTGTAACACCTGTATTCTTGACAAAAGCAGCAGTGCTTTAGCCATTAACCAGACCCAGAAACACTCACCAAGGTCTGTGAAGAGGAGACCAGAGCTGTTACTTTGGGCCTGAAGGAAGGTGACTAAATTAAAGCTGCTCCTGTTTTAAAGAATTTTCACTACAGTTTATCTACCTGAAGTAGATAATCAGGGCTGTAGGTGATTAATACCTCTATTAAGACTGTTGTTTTTCAAGTTTCAATGTTCAGATGTCCAAGTTAGTCCACATTTGTATTCCTATATGTAGTTAATGGAAACCCAAATTTTGTAATTTTTACACAGGACACAATCATTCACAGACAGCAGAATTACAGACACTCTACATGACAGCCTTGAAAAGTCAGCTATATTTGCAGTGCTTTATTTTTTTATACTTAGCATTAATTCTTAAACCGATCCGGACTCTTCTCCAAGATCTTCTGTGACCTTCTCTATAAAATCTCTGAAAAGCATCTTTCAGTATCATACAGTAATCCACGCAATGGAAATTATCTTGCAATAAAGTGGTGGGACTCGCTAGAGGAAAGAAAAAAAAAAGCGCAGAGGCACATCCTTTGGGTCCCTTTTCCAGAAGAACCTCATGCTTAAATTTAATCCACAAACTTTCCTCTCACTGCTCAATCCTGTTTAGCTTTCTCAAATGGAAGCCAGGACACAGTGATTATCCCAGCCACCATTACTAGTTTTACTCGTGGACAGGAACCAAAGATGGACACAGCATATAGTACACCAAGGAAGAATAATCATGATCTTTTATGTTCTACTTCCTATTCCTTTCCTAAACACTTCTGCCTTCCAAGTTTATACCTTGAAAGAATTGCCCACAAAACAACAACATTTCTGCCAAAGGGTGACAATTAACTAGGATTCTGTTAAAGCAGACATATAATCAGAACTATTTTCATCCTTCTGCCGCAGTAGGTATTACATTACAATTAGCAGATACTGAATCCCAGCAGCTATATATTGTCCAGTATCTTGCCTATTTTGAAATTCTTCTCGAACATCTCACAATTAACTTTGAATTGCATGATTTTGCAGTCCTAGCTGAATGTCAGCACACTTTGTTCCTTTGCTGAGGGCACATATCCTTGAAGACCCCATTGGAAAGACCTCTGTGGAAATTGATCATTTAGTCTTACCCTCTTCTCATCTTCTGGCCAGTTATTAATACAACAGGAGGTGGTTCCTCTTAATCCACAGCAGCTGATCTCCTTTAAAAGCCTTTGGCAGGAGGTCTTGTCAAATGCTTTTTATAAATCGAAGTGCATTACACCAGCCATATACTTATTCCTCACCCTCCCTGCCCCCTCCAAGGATTCTAACTGCTTTATGATGCATGACTCCCAGCTAAAAAAGGCCATTTTTTTTTAACTCTGTGTTTAAAAATTTTTTATGGTACTCTATTTTCTTGAAGCACTCAGTTCTACTTCTTTCCTAGGTCACTGAGGTATCACATTTGCAGCTTCCATTCCTCTGGTACACACAGCCTGTTGTAAGTGATGGATTACTTACTTCTGACAAAAAAATCAGACACTTCCACATCTGAGGTATTTTACACCTTGAGGAAATTTTAGCTGATTTGCAAGATGTCCAATTCATTTATACTGATTACCTCTCAACAAATTAATTAAAAAGATCTTGTTGACCATGCCTGTAAGAAAATCTTCAATCTGAGAATTCACGTACACTCCTCCAACAGTGAACTCTTCTGCAAAAAACTCCTGTGGCTTGTCTGCTGTAATAGCACCTTCTATAAGAATTCCCTGATATGCTGGCCACTGAACAGACTACAGCCTCTCACATTCTTCCCATAGTCAGTGAGATGTCAGTAATTATCTTAGTGTTTTAATTTTAGATCTGTCATTCTTCAAACAGTTCTGCTCTTTGAAGGATTACTACCATCAGCTTTTTTCATTCTATTTAACCTGTCTGGTTTTTTTTTTTAATTTCTTGACACATTTTACTTCCAAGTCCAGTCTGTTGTCTTGACATGCAAGACTCACCTTCACAGCTCTACCTCTTCATTTCTTCTTACTTGGCTTCACTGAGTCTGAGGCTTGAGTTAGTTTTGGGAAGGGGAAGAATAAGTCTTATTAAAAAATCTGGGAGTATTTTTGTTCATACTGGAGTGCCATATAACAATACAGCACTGGTAATTTCTTCAAGATAACTGGCAAGTAACATCTCAAATCAGACTTCCTGCATTGCCTAAGATTAACGTTTCCTCTTTGCGCATTGAGGTAGACAATCAAACCTTGACAACTGAACTAAATATTGTCTCCAACACCTTCAGTAGTAAGGTTTGCTCCTCCTCCTTTGTCTTGAGTAAATGTACTACTTTTGCCAAAATTTTTCCTTTTGTCTTTTTCATGTCTAGCATTTTATGTAATTGTCAGTATTCTGATTATGTGCCTAAATAGCACAGCTACACTGCCAAACAGTCAACAAGATAGCAACAGTATTAACGCCCTTCTCCTTTTAAGATGTATTTCAATCCACTTAAACTAACATATCTTACTTTATCCCATTTTCCTTAACCATATAGCATCTTTCCTTAACCATACAGCATCTTTCTACTAAAGCCACCCATGTATAATGCAATTCCTACATATTCACACCCAGATATTGCACTGTCATTGCTTTTGTCTCTTCCATCAAGTTTCTCAGAACACTTATAGCATAAGTATGCTCATTTTAAAATAGTTATTTCAGTCTACCACCTTTTTCAAAAGGCACACAGCATTTTGGTAAAGGCATACAAGATTCCATGGTTTATCAGCTTGTCTGTTTTTGTATACTATTTTATATACACCATTTAAGAGGACTTAATTTGGCAATACATTAAAATTTAGAAAAGAGGCAACAAAAAAAAAAAGGGACAGAACTATTTTCCTTGGCCTTTCATCACTCAGTGAAATACTATCCGAAAAAATGCTTTTCTTCTACAGTTTTCAGTTTAAGGAATGATAAAAAATTTATTACAATAAAGCTAGTATACTTTTTAAATTTCATATAGATTTTGACAACAGCCGGAGTGCATCTCCAATTGCAGGGACTAAAAAGGAATCCTTGCATTTTTAATTCACCTGCCCATTCCTACACTTTCCAGTAGTTCTCCACTGAAAAACCTTTTAGCCCCTTTGCCACTTCCTGGGAAGTCTAACTGCATACCACCATCATTCAGCAATCCTGTTTCTCAAATACTGCCCTAGGACAGCTCCTTCTCAGCCATGTTTCACCATTTCAGCTCACTATACCCAAGCACTCTCCATTCATCTTCTCTGACACTGCTAGACTGTTCTTGAGAATGCCCAAAAAGCTTGTTGCTTACCTGAAGCATGTCTTTTGCTCAGTATTGGCTTCTTTCAAGTCCCTTTTTCTACCACCATTGCTTAACCCTCCTCACTGGCAAGCTGAGACACCTGTTTGTACACCGGTCTATATTAACCTTCTGAAAGTCGTGAAATTACTAGCAGCACAGCAATACTACAGCCCCACTCTACTACAGTTCAGTAGTGGATTTGGCAGCATAAGATTAATGACTGGAAACTATGACCTTTTTCAGCCCGGATTCTATAATCTCACATCTTATCATAACAGTCCTGAGAAAACCAGCCTCGGCCAAAACAAAACAGCAAAAAAAGGTACCCGCACTGACAGCAGGTGTTAACAAATGCCACGAGTTCAGCAAGAATATGGCAGCTGGCAATCCTTCCTTATGGTCTCAAACTGATTTTGGCTTAGATGCTCTCTGGGTGGGATATGCTTTCTACATATTTAGATGTTAGCATACAGCAAATTACTGGTATTCCATTTATTAACACATCAAATTAAACTACAGTGCAACCTTTACATTCTGTTAGGCATTTCTGATGTAGCTCACTAGCTGTCAAAGTCAGATGCCTTTTGTTGCATCCTCTTGAAATGTCAAAGTTTCATAACCTGCAGCTATTCTGTCACTTCATCTGACTTTGTATAGGAAATAAATGTAGTGGGCATCAGATCACTGAATTTGGCCTGCTTGAAGGGTGAAAAATTTAAGTCACAGCTCAGGAACAAAGTAATATAATGTGGCAGCCTCTTATTAATAGCATGAAAGGAAGTAGAGCATGGAATAGCTTTCTTATTACACCAAGAATGACATATTAGATTACAGTATGCTCATTTTTTGTCAGATTATATAGTCATTGCTTCTAGAAGGACAGAGTTAGAGTCTTTGTCTAGTTTTTTAAGCACGATAATTTTTTCCAAGAGTAAGGAGGCTTCTTTGTTTTATTATTTTCAAAACTACCATGACTAGCAAACCACCTGTAACAAATATGCTGTTAAACAGAACTAAATTTTCAACCTGTGTTTCATTTTTGTTCTGTCTCTTGTGATTAGAAGAAATACTCGAGTATATAGGTATACAAAGCAATCAAACAGAACCATCAACCTCAGAATTAGAGGAGTTTCATTGCTATTCTGACACTCCTCAACCCTGCCAGTTTCCACTTTGCTCAAAGCAATGTCTTTCCTCCCCTCTTCTATGGAAAAAACACCTTTGTAAGCACAGCTGGTGATACACATACTTGAACACACCCCAACAGGTAAAACCTGCATTTGAGCCACTGAAATCATGAACAGTCAAGAAAAAAAACAAGGTGAAGTCTGAATAGCACTACCTAAAAGGTGAGTAAAGCCAGAGACTGCTCACCAACTCTGCACAGCACCCATACAGAAGGAGAGGACTGCTCCCCCATCCAGTGCAGACTCCTTTACCGTAGGCACTACAATGAAAACAAAAAATTGGATGACTCTCAGGTGCTCACCTAGCAGGGAGGTGTCTTAAGGAAATCCATAAGCCCAAAGATATGCTGCTCCCCCAAACAAAAACAGCTAAAAAGTACTGGCTTGAATTTGCTTTTATTTGTTAGTTAAAAATCAACTACGTGATTTTGGAGAAGGGAAAACTTAGTTATTTTCCATATAAGCATTCTCTGCTTTTTCCAGTTTTTTTCCACATGAAGTTACAGTAGAGCTGTGCATTACCTTATCACCAACCACAAGAGGTGTCACATGCAGCTATCTGAGTACAGTTGAAGTAGACAGACAAATCATGTGTGAGATTAGAATGGTGTAGTAACTTTGACACATTGATGCAAGTACAATACACAATTAGAGTATCACATCACTTATCTTTGCAAACCTTGACAGTCAAAGCTAGACATCCTAAGATTGAGCTGTGCTACTTGCCTGAGCCTTTTTAAAAAAGTGACAGTAGTAAACATGAGAAATGAAGATACTTGCAGCTGATCTGAAATCTCAGCCCGAACACACTACTAGGCAAAGATGTATCTTTTCTTAACTTGTCTTCTAAGTACAGACTTCTCGGCACCAACACTGGATAGGGGTTGAATGGAAATCAGGTAGAGAGAAAGTGGTAGCAGGCAAATAACTGCACAGTGCTTTCACTGCCACCAGAGCTCCAGCCACCCTGCAGCACACCCAGCACTTCTGCCAGTCCTCTCCATGGACAGACCACCTGCTGCTGCCCTGCACAACAGATGGTGCTGAAAGATTAAAACCTTCATTTTAGGTTATCAGTTTTATCAGAAAGCCTAGTGAATGAGAGCATTCACTAGGCAAATTCTAGTTTTCACTGTCACCACTAGATTTGAGGGACCCTGGTTAAGTTGCTTATCCTGTCTAGGACTCTGTTCACATTGCATATGAAATAAACTCCTCCAGCTCAACCAGATCTGGAAACAGACAGCAATTCACTAGCATTTACTTCCTTGGTAAGCCTTCAAGCATGCCCAGTACCGACCTAGCTAATCTCCCAAGGTCAAAATTACAAGAACTCTTGAATGTTATTAAACGATTTACATACTGGACTGGGGTGCGGCACCACACGTGTCTGCTTCTACAAAGCTTTAATTCATCTGATACTAAGTGTATACATAATGGCTTATCCTCCTACGAACCCGGCATGAATAGCTAAATAGATGCATTCTTACAATTTAGTCTACAAGCTTTGACACAGTCAGAATACCAGAAGAAAGATTAACAATCTTGTTTTGTAACAAAATTACAATTGCTACCTAAATATCTAACACTTTTAGTCTTTTAGTCACTGTATTCTTCAAGGTCTCTTGGGACAGTAAAGCTAGTCGTTCTATGCCATTTTCAGCTCTAAGATGCACAGATGACCTGATGTAATAACTCGATCTTTGCTTTTGCCACTTACTCTCAAGGTTTAAACCAGTATAAACCTGTTTTTGAGAAGCAGAAACTGCATGCTAGACCTGAGTACCCTTCCTTCATTATTGGTGTCTTAGATTTGTCTTAGACAAAAAAAAAAATTAAGAACAATTCAGATACAAACCCAAAAATTTCAATGAACAGATGTTTACTTGCCACTGGGAGACACCTGTCAAGCTCCACTTTCTCAGTAACAAGCCTGATGACTGGAGAAATGAGAGAAACACTTTTCCCTTGAAGCAGACTCAGCTAGTGTAGAACACCAGTTAAAAGGAAGGATGCTTCACAGACAGTATCACTGCTGGAGAACACAAAGGCAAGGCCATTCCATAAGATATGAGAAAGCTGTGCCAGTAATGGAGAGAGTGAAGTTACTTTTCACAATGCGTAACCGCAGCATGCAGGATGCATTACAATATAAAAGCCTCAAACATGCACACACAAGAAGTAGACCTTACATGAGCGGCACATCCTGAAATCTCTAGAGTAAAAAGGGATTTGTTTTTTTCAATACACAGAAGTAGGGTAACATCTATATGTACCATCACAATACATTGTGAGGGATTTATCCTCTAAGATTAAAATATGGGGAGTTTTTTTCAAAAGTGCAATAAAGGGCAGTAACTGCCAAAAAAATTACCAAAGTTCCATTCTAAGTTCAAATAATTTACTTAACCACACTTGAGCAACTTTACCTCTTACTAAATGACATGGTAGCTCACAATGCTACCAGATTTGGAAATTACAAAGGAGTGGAAACCTTGTATCGATTTGAGAAAATATTTCCTTTATGCAAGCAACACTTTCTTCCTTCCTCATTTATATCCACCTCTACTGCAGCAATATCAGCCCAAGAATCGCATTACTCCAGGTCATCAATGTTATAAATATGGCACTGTAGGAAGGAGTCATTACTATCTGAGCAGTTGCTTCTACTGATTGGGCTTTTATCATATATCGCAGTAGTAGTAGAGGAGTCTAATGTTAGCACTGCAGTAAAGGGCAATATTGCCAATCAAGAGAACAAAACACACTTCACATCAGGGGGGCATCCTCCAAACTAACTGTGCTGCAACAGGAGCCTTCAGGGACTTGTGCAGAAACAACCAGAAAAACAATCCTTACTTCTTAGTTTCTTACGCTTCCTGACACGCCAATCCTCTCCAGATCCCTTGGTTTCAGAAAGAGTTCTCTTCATGTAGGGAACAGTAACTCTAAGTAAGGGTCCTAATAAACAACTTGTGGAACTGGGTCTAAGCATTCTCTCAGGTTTAATTTTAAAATGTACACTTAAGCTGATTAACACTGCCAAGTATTTAATTCTTCAAACATTTTAAATAGCTGAAGTGTGAAACTAAAGTCCAAGTCCACAACATGATATGCTCTGATAAACAAGTGGTTTGCACCATTTTTTAAGTTTTGCTCCCTCCCATATCCAAGTGTAAGTCTTCACTTACCTACTTTTCCATGAGAACTGTTTTTATTATATCAGAACTGGTAAATGCATGACCCACATTAGAACACAAAATGCATGTAGAGATCTCAAGGACAACACAAGTCTCATGCACCTGCAACTAGCAACACAAAAATATCCAAGAGTACTAAGATCTATAAAAAAAGCATTTGCTAAATGGACAATACTGTCTATAGCTTGAAAGCATAGCTAGCTGATTATTAACCATTTTGGAACAATCCACTTTATTATCCTCTCTCTAGGAAGCTTTTTTAATCAGAAAGCTATCTAAGCTAGTAACTTTAACTGCTTGAAATAAGAAGAGGGAAAACCTAGCAAGAACAGTAATTTGTTTCTTTCTTAACAGCACCTTACACACAAAAAAGAAAACCCATAAAAACCCACACTAAAACCCACAAATAATCAAACAAAAAACCAGCAAACACCAACCAAAAAATCCCAAGGGTTCCACTGAAAGAAGAGCATATTCTGAAGTTATTCTGCTTATAAGCAGAGTAAAACTGGTGGAATTTATGTTTGGCTCAACATCATGAGCATTTCAACACTTCTCTCTCTACAAGCAAACCCCTTTCGGCACTCAGAAGAATCATAAGCATATGTGAAATTAAGTTTTAACAAAAACAACCCACTTAAGACCTTAAGTCAGATCAGTTCTGCTGTTAATTTACCAGATGATAAACAGGCTTTGAGGTAGCCCTGAACAGAAGTGTTCCTACATAAGAAAGAGGTTTTTCCTCCAAACTAGAGGAAATAACAAGCCTTCCTACAAATAGACCAAACCAATAGAGTATGCTAAAAGCCAGGAAGAGGTCTCAAAATTCAGACAAGAAAGGACAGCAGAGAACTGCAAACATTTGCCTATAAAATACTCATGAGCATGAAACTCAGGAACGAAACAGGTTCCTCAGAAGCTCAGACACAGACAAACCCAAATATGGATTCAATCAGACATCAGTCAGAAACTGGCTGTTTCTTTTGTTAAAGCCAAAGTGGATTGTTCCATGTCTACTTCTTTTTCTGCCGTAGACATGAGAAACAACATTAAAAAAATGCATGTAAAACAGAGCCAAACACATTTTATTATTGAGGAAATGGAGAAATTATTTCAGAAGTAGAATGGGTGCATTCAAATAAGGGAAATGGAAAGGGCTACTTAGAAAAGGAATATGGAGACTTTAAACAGTGACAGCTCTCATTCCATTTTCTCCTCTGAACATCTCCATCTTTGGTATCTACAACATGCAATTTATTTCCACAAAGAGTTTTATTTGTGTATGTTTGTGTACATGTACATAAACTCACAGTACACAATTATATCTTTGATGCCCCAATAGGAAACAGCTTAAAATAAATTGTCAAGTCTATTTCATAGAATGTTTCAGAACACAAAAAGTCCAGTAACTCTCTCCAGGTCCAGTAATATTAACACGCACACGTCTACTATCATGTCTTTCATTAAAGATACAGCATGTACAACACATGTAGAAAGTTAACTCACAGACTCTATTTCAATCCCACCAAAGACATCAAGACATTTTAAAGCAAACCACAGTAGATTTAAGTCAACCTAGTGATTTAAAAAAACCCAATCATTAAAGCCTTTTTATTCTTGCAATAATATATTTGATAACATTCATGTCTATTTATTAAGACCACCTAATACTCTAAAATTTAAAAAAAAAAAATCTCTCAATAGCAAGGATTTACTCTATCTTGCCCAAACTAAAAGAAATAACAGGCTCATAAAACAGTAATTATCAGCATTTTCAGAGGTAGCATTATTTGAAGAGAAATACAATGTTTGTGCCTTGAACTACTATTTTGAAAGCTCACCTTCTACAGAACTGGAAAACAGCCAGCCAGATATAAGTACACTAAGTGCTTCAGGGTGGGTTGTTTTAACAGAAAACAGAGGAAGAGAGAACTGCAAACCCACTGAGATGCAATATAAAAGCAGGAACTTGTTTTTTTATGGAGCTTAACTTCCACAGGTACCACTTTGAATCTCTTTGTCATTTACAAAGAAGTGAGTTTGGATAATTTATATTAAAATTTTCAGAACATATTCATGTGTTTTTAAATATAACCATGTGTTTTCTACTCCAGATACACTCAAGCTTATAAAAGACAACTTAGTTCCTTGTTTGGAGCATAATAAGCAAAAAAGAAAATTAATACTAGGAAGTAAAAGAAAATCCCAACATCAAAAGTAAACTGCAAAGTTGAGGTATGTTAAAAAGCTTATTTGAGCTTTTCAC
>WEKY01015120.1:61015-79020 GCA_013390045.1 Picathartes gymnocephalus
GTAGTATTACTCCTCTCACGTACAGCCCTTCTTTACTTGCCAGGCAATATTGTTCATTCTTTTTTTTTTTAATGCTCTAAAAACTACAGGAGCTTGTCACCAGACCACCATTACATTTAAAGGTCTACAGTGAGCTGGGTAAACGCCATCTCAGTAGATGTCTTCCATCACAGACCCAGTTTTGAAATAAATATTTATTATCCCTGAAAAGAGCTGTGGTCCCCAGGGAAAACAAACAAAAAAAACCAACAACAAAACACCCACAATAAAACCAAACACCTGTGAAAATGGTAATGCTGAAAGAAAGCCAACTCCTCAAATACAGGGCCCTTACTGTGAAAACCCAGTAAACCCCAACTTCAGAATCTTCAGAAAATTTCAGATTTCTCCTCTTTTAACACTCCTCATTCCACACAACAGAAATCGGACAGTAATAGTGAGGGAGGGGAGAAAGGACAGATACAGGGTGTCTCAATGGACTAAACATCCAAGGACTTGCACTTCAAGCTTTATGTCTCAGGACAGAGGGATATCCACACTGGTTTCTTTATTTTCCTTTTTTTCCCTTCTTAACAACTTTAGCCTCCTTTACCTTCCATACCTCACTACTTCTGTTACATTCTTCCCTAGTCCCTTTTGCATTTGAACAAAGAGGAAAGAATACTTTTTGCATGTTTCGTTAGATGCTCAAAGCATCAACCACACCTGCTTCACTTTCTTTCCCCTTACACTGAAGTTACATATATACCAATAATCATTTTTCTTTTAATACTAGCAAAGCACAAGGGAAACTCATGTTCCCATGAGAGCTGATAGACTTGCCGACTGTCTTAAAAAATAATTTTTTAGTACAAGTGACAGTTTCATTATTAAGACTTTCAAGCAAACAGTTCATGCTTTTCAGGTAAAGGGCTACAAAGCGAGGTCTCTAAAAACTGAGTCAGCTGAAGTATGGAGTGACAGGAGAATTTCCATCATTCAACTTGTACTACAGCTACCATCTTGGATGAGGATATATCCCTCACAGCCATAAATGCAGGATTACTTAGGTTTTTATCATGTTTAAAACCCACCCACACCATTTATGTCTTAACTAAACTGAGACCTTTACTCCTGCCTCCTCTATGTATAATAAAGCAAACAAACCATATGTCCTTATGTGCAGCATTTCAGACAATTTAAAATGGCAATTTCACTTCCTTTAGATGAGAACTTAGCCCGCTGAGAATAAGAAATCTTTATTATCATTATTAAATATTTACTATATGGCTCTTCTGGCATCCTCACAAAAACCACCACATACTAATATTACGCATTAGAAAAATACAAAAGCTACATTTAAAACATTTAAAAGATGCTGGCAAGTGCACAATAGCTGGGAAATGCAAACAAAGCTGACAGCCCAACTTTCACTGCTGATTCTTTCCAGGACAAAAAGCAGCCACGTGAGACAGCTTAGCCCTTTGCTTTAAGGTCAACATGCATCAAATAGTTTTCCATAAAGTGGACATTTGTCACTACCTGAAAAAAAAATTAAGAAAAATTTTTAGTGAAGCAAAAACACTGCTAGTGTTTTCCCAAGCTTTCTATTGGTGTATGTTACTAACCTAGAAAGGTCACAAGTGTTTACCAACTCCCTGCACGCAATGAAAATGTACCTATCACCCTCTGCCAGCAACATTTCTGTCTTCAGAATTGCAAACCTAACTCACCTAATTCACTGTGTTACAAAAAAAGCACTAAGATGAAGAATGCAGGAGCCTTACCATAACACACTTTCCTCAACAGCTCATCCCCTGTCACCCAAGGGAAGTTTCAGCTTATATTAATCTTTTTTTTCCATGGAGCTTCACAGATCCATTACTAGACTCAGCAATCCCACTGTAACTTCCAGATTTATCCCAATCAAGGAGATAAAGCTTGCACTGCAGCAATAACTACAGTTCCTGGGGTTTGGCAGCCTCAGCGCACACCACAATGCAACCATTTTTCCCCGTGAGTCTCTAGTAAGAGGCCAAAGGAACACACTTCCCTCAGGCTCTTGTTGTCTCTATAAAACTGCTACAAGACAGCTTTATGTATCACAGCTCCTGCAAGAACAAGCTTCCGGATTTTAAGTTTTATTTGAAGTGACCCAACATCAACCAGTCCCTTCACAAAAGCTTCCCAGCCTAAGCATCAGACATTATTTGGATAACCCAAAATCTAAACCAGACCTGGACAGACCAAAATAATGCTGGTGGGGAACATTTTCAGGTGGTTCTCCCAGGTATAAGACTGGCTTTACGGCTAGTAGGCCAGTCAAAGTTCCAAAGCCTCAAGACAGCAAGGCACCTATTTCAAAATATACCTTCATTTTCCAACTCCTTCTAGCAACAAGGAGCCAGGCTGCAACACTGACCATCCTGCAATCCATTTCTCTGAGGGCACAGGGTGAACACACTAACATTTCCCCTTTCGACAGAATGAAGTAGCCCTGAGAGCTACCATAAAGTAAACCCTACTGTCCTCAGTACCAGTTTTCAATCCTCTTTTGCTGCCAGGCTGAATTACCACTTTCAAATGCATCAATCAGATACACACTAAATTAGGAACTGCACTTCTTCCTAGTACAGCCTGCCAAGACAGCTGCAGCACTGTTTTTTGTACTAATGACTTTGAAGGTACTAAAATAAAGTTCTGGCCCTGATGTCCACTAAGAGAAGGTACTCCTGTCATTACTGGAGATAGCTATCACTGTGTTTTTCTTTTTAGTGTTAGAGTGTCATGCAAAAATATATTTAGTAACCTAGTGTGGAATAATCCTTCCAGTTATACACTTCAGCTCAGTTTGAGGGAGATAACAAAAGCAGGCTTTGTTGGCTGTAGTTTTCCAAAGACCCAAAGCAGTGAGATCTTCAAAGGAAGCAAGGGTCAATTTATCCTTCCTGTATAAGGACCCACACAGCAACAGCTGATCTGGTCAGCTGGGGATCAGATGACCCAGAGCAGACCGTGGGCAGGAGGGAGGCAAAGTTTCTGTTAGGCCAGGAGAACCCATCTGGAGTTCACTGTGTTGTTTCCTGTAACTTTTCAATAGGGATGCATACAAGGAAAGAGACAAGCTAGGGCAAAGAACTGCAGAGAGACCCTCCTGGCACAATCTGGACTCAAAGAGGATAATAATTGTGGAACAATGAACCAGGAAATCCAAGCAGAAAAAGACCTTTAAGAAAGCCTTTACAGAAGAAACAGGAACCACAGTAAGGTTATCTCAGGCAGCACTAAAGGGAAATTGAGGCACTGGCATAGGATGTATCTGGACTTAAAGATTAATTCATTATTCTACATAGTACATTGAGAAAAAGAGCATCCTGAACCATCTGTAGAGGAAGCAAAAGCTGGACAAACAGAGCTTCAGCAAGCCAAATGAGGCTGTTAGATGCCCTCCAGAGCAAGGGTTGTACACTTTCAGGTATCTATCCTGAGCTCATGCTCAGTATTAAACCTTTTCAGGAATGTCTCCAGTACTTTAAAGGCTAATAGAAACATCCATGAATGGTGCAAAATAAGACTAGATGTTTAAAAAAACATTTGCTAATAAAAATAAACATTTTTAGGAAAGACTGTTTTATGTAAATGGATTGTACTGAGCTCAATGTTTCCAACAGAGTATCATTAATTCTTCAGAAGTCTAATGCAAAGACAGGAAGAAAAATCTTCCTCCTGGAATAGTCTACCAAAACTTTCAGATCCTCTTTTAGAACCTACCCCTTAAGAGTACATCCCAATTTAAAATACTTAAGCAGGAGCAGGTAGATTCACTTTGTCTTTTTTGTTTTAAGAGTTAACTCAAATCAGAAGCAGGAAAGCTAGCTTAATTTGTCAATTTAGTGGTAAAGTTGTAAATAAAAGTTCGATCAAGCTTCAACTGACCACATAAATGGAGAACAGAGAAGTATTGATAGCCTGCTCTCCCTCACCCACCAGCTCAGAAACCACAGAAGGACACATTAGAACACGTGACTTAAGCACATGATATCAAGTACTCAAGTTTCTCTTCCAGCCAAGGACTCCCACTCCTCTATGGAATATTCCTTCACCATTCTTTTCTTTGATATTTTAAAACAGACATAGAAACCCATTGCATTAACGTGCCCCAAATTATTTTAAGAAAACATGTCAACTACACTGAGATCAAGGAGGTTTTACTTTCGTATTTTCCTTCCTAACAGTCAAATATTTTTCACCACCTTTTCCTCAACTTAAGGCCTGAGATAGTTTCCAAAACTTGTCATCTCTTAAGCCAGTAAGAAGACTTTCAAAAACAGCTTACTGTTACATGCCCATTACCATGATCCAGTATTTTTTCTATATTAATGGCACTGCATAAGTAACTCCGTAACAATGTCTAGAGTTGATGCTATTTTCTATCTATTTTTACCATTCCCACACTCCCCAAACTAAACACATGTAGTTTCAGTACCTAAATGGAGCTCCAGAGTAACTCCTCAGAGCACATGCACCCATCAGTGCTCCATGGTGACAACGATCTTGTCTTGAAAGCTGAGACAGGCCAGCTTAAGTCTCAAGGGCACAAACATTTTCACACTATTTGTTACTAATTAAAGTCTAGTAGCTCTTCTTTTCCAGCCTCTCAGGTCACACTTACAGAAAAGCAGCTCCCACATTAAGTTATAGGCACGTAGCTCTCAAAGTTTCCCATCCACAGCTCCCTCTCCACCTAACTACTCGCTACCATCCTTTTCAGGCTAGGACTTCCTTAGATATTATGAACATCTTAATTAAGGTACATGAATCAGACAGCTTAACAAACTACTACTTTGAGAAAAATCTATTTTTGAAGGAAAAGGGTTTTGGAATAGGCACGTGAGTTAAAGAGAGTAGGGAATGATGATAACCATGTACAGGCTGACTGCAATAATTTTTCTTCAACTAGAAGAAATACTTCT
The DNA here is from genome assembly GCA_013390045.1 of Picathartes gymnocephalus. NCBI lineage: Eukaryota > Metazoa > Chordata > Aves > Passeriformes > Picathartidae > Picathartes > Picathartes gymnocephalus. The sequence goes on from WEKY01015120.1 coordinate 65,968, forward strand.
TCAACTAGGAGAAATACTTGAGCCTGATCAGGTGTACAGCTATGAAAGCCTCAGTTCCACCTACAGTAGTTTTTACTGAGAAGAGGAACACAGGGAAGTTGTTGTGAACTTCTATTGTAGTGATCTTAAAGCACAAATTAATAAATGCACCACATAGTCTAATTACTGCTGTGGACTCTCTGGGTTATCACTTATGGGGGTTACACAGCTTTACCCACAGAGCCTGTTTTAAACTTCAGGATGTCTTATTACCACTATAGGCTCAGCGATGAAAACCAAGATGGCTGCAAAAGCAGCAAGAGTATTTTCTCCTTTAAATTAAGCAGAAGTCAATAGTTCATATTTTAGAATTAGAGCAATGTAGGTTAGAAGGGCTCTCTCCAGATCATCTTGCCACTTTTTATTGAAAGAGAGGTAAAAAGCATTAAGTTTTTTCAGACTAGTCTGATATTAACAAATTTTTTTGTTACTTGTTTTAGAAATGCTGAGTTCAAGTAATTATTTTCAGAATTAATTCATTGCAAATATCGTTAGTGAAACAGATCATGTACACCTTGTCTTCATGCAAAGAAAACCTTGATTTTTAAGCATTTGACACTTGTCTTCACAATAAACCAAAGATACCAGTCTCCCACAGCTGCCTGTGCTACAGACTTTCACAATCTTGAAGTATCCCTGCACTGGTATCCTTATTTTTGTAAAACATGTTCTCAACCCAGGACAAAACATTAGGTATTTAAGGGTTGTTCCATTTCCCCCACACATCACTACGTTTTGACTGCACTTTGAACTTAAAGGTTAAGCCATGTGACACAAGTGCTGCAAGAGCATGCACGTCAGAGAGTTAGTCTGGGGAGAAAAAGGTGGAGTTATTTCCTGGTTGATTTATTTTTAAGTAACATTCCTCCAGTATGTAGTCCACTACACACTTCTCCTCATTCTATAAATCATCAAGCTTCGTAACATTTACACAAATTGTTAACTCCCACCCCTCTTCCAATTACTTCTTTTCTCATGCCAGCTGCTACTCACAAAACAAGGCAGTGTTCCATGGATGTCAGCATCTTGCCAAATCAGCCCCTGACTCATCAGTCAGCACTCTAGGATGTCACTTCATTCCAGTCTGAAGCACTACCTAGAACTCTGGCACTTGGCAGCACTCTCCCTCACAGCAAAACTTGCTACTGCCTTACCCATTTCAGCTTCAAACCCAGAGGGACAGAGCTGCCTCTCCAGGAATGCACCCACATATAGTCACTGCCCAGTGGTTTGTCACTCAGCAAAGTGAAACAGATGTCTCTATGAACAAGCCAATTGCACATTCCAAGAGGAAAAGGAAGCACAAACCTGTCTGTGCAGCCAGAATCCCTTCTGACAGCTCTTGCAAGACTCCAGGAGCTACACACCACTGTCTCAGCTCGCTTAACACTGCTCCTTTGGTCTTTTCTACATCCTACAGGAAACTGAAGGGACATCCAGATCACACCTTTAATCGGTTTAAGGTCGAAGTGACAAGATGCAGCTGCCTGCAGCCAGCAGTCCCACAAACATCCTTTTTCACTCTGGTACTGACCAACTGCCCAATGCCAAGTGGGAAGCTCCCTGTGCTCCAGCCCACAGGGCTGTAAAGACCACACTCCTCCTTTTCCACTCCACATCTCCAAGACGTAACTATGAGTTTGGCAGAGCAGTAGCACCTGTTCCCCTTACCATAATACTGTCAAAGATCAGCTACAAGCCACATAAGCAAGCAGGTGCTACTCTGCAGCAAGAAATAGTTATTATAAGCAGAATTAAGTGGTCTCACTGCAGGCAGCAGGAGAAAGCAAGAAAAGCCAATGCCACTACCTCACTAGCCTTAAAGGTCTGCAAGGATTTGCAGTTGTCATAATGACTCAACTCAACCAAACTCTGGCTTTTGTCACCATTTTTAACATTTAAGAAAGCAACGACCTGCATAGAAGCATTGTTATTTTCATCTTAAAATATCCTTGAGTTTGCAAGAAAATAGCAAAGAAATATTGATATTTTAATTCTACACACCCAGCAGAAAACTAGCCTCAAGTCTTTTTTTTTTTAAAGCCTCTTACATATATATATATATGCTGCCATAAAAGGTCTTTAAACAAGTTACAGCAAATATCACTAACAGAGTAAAAATGCTCAAGGTAACCACTTCTTAGGAAGTAAGTCAGAGGCTTAAGAACCTTCCTTTAAGAAAAAGAGAGAAGCCTTTTAAACTTGAGACCTCCTGGGCTCAAAGAGGCAGGAGATGCAAAACCACAGTCCAAACTGACCTTTATAAACATGTCTTTACACCTGCCTGTGTTCACTGTGCACTGCTTCACAAACCCATGTGAAGCTTTTCTATTGCTTCTCTGTCATTACAGTCAACAAGTATGGAAACATAACCTCTTTGTCAGAGAAAAACTTACAGCATCAAGAAGTCAACATACTCATATTCATGAATCAGTTTAAAGCAATCATGCAGTTCTGGGCTGAGGAAAGTTTTTTTCCATTTCCCTCTTCATTTCTTCCCTCTTAGTGCCAATACACAGGCACCTCCAACCAAATTAGGCCATCTGGTCACTTGACAACTGTAAATAGCAAGCAGTCAGTTAACACTGTTCAGGAGATTAACAATACCACAGCACTTGCAGGTGAAGTTACAATAACCATGTGTATTGGTTTCATGCTTTTTTTTTTTTAATCTCAAAAGGTGAAAGAATTGTGTAGTTGTGCCCAATAACTGTCATTAAACAAATTTCTTAGCCTAGCTTTAGCCCACCTGCCCCAATCCTCCCCACTATGATATTAACAACCACATATTCAACTAGCTATGTATCTCTTATACCAACAATACACAAAGAGCTTAAAGTAAAAAAAAAAGGGGATTTGTTTAGAACCCTGAAAACTGCTTGTTCCATGTGGTCAGGAACTGAAAATCTGATAAAATTTCTGGTTAAAAAAGATAAAAATACTAAATATTCTTTAAAAAGAATTTGTATAAAACATTTTAAATTCTATATACTGGATTTAAAACATTAACTTGATAATGTTTGTAATACTTAAGGTTATGTGGGAAATCTTTAAATTTTTTTCTTAGCTGGGATGAGCAAAATGTTTGATTTATCAGAGTTAAGCTTTCCACAGTTCCTACTGGTGGTGAGGAGACTAGAATATGAAAGATTAAGGTAACTCTAAGCATCATACTTACTGTTAATGTAATTCCATTGAAAAAAAAAAGCAAAGATAAAGGAACTACACAATTTAATAAGAAAGATTTACAGGTGTTCTGTAACACACATGCAACACACCAATAAATAACAGCATGTCAGTGTGTCCTATGTTTACAGAAAAAATGTTGGGTATTAAACTAAAGGACTAACATTAATCTATTAAAATCTGCTTAGAGTGCAAGGAGTCTCTTCAACCAAAGCTAAATGTCTAGCCTGAACTTACTTAGATTATACTTCTGCAAATACCAGCATAAAAGTTTACTTTTTCAGCCATCACTCAGTCAATAAACTGTTTTAAGCACATTTACAGTAACCTCTTTCATACATACCATATTTCAAGACTATATTTCTACACAGACACATTTTATAGTAAGACTAAACGGCAGCCTGATTTTTAAGAACTTTCATGCAGTTAAAATTTAAATAACATCTTCCCCCTCTGAAAAAATAATCACTGAATAAATAGATGTCAAATTCCCCAACAATGTTTCCTCCACATTCCCAAAATTCATCCGGTGATTGCCTTGAGGCTATAGTAACAGAGGGCATGCCAAAGGCAAAAGCAAAGACATGAGATACATTTTAACAGAACGCAATTCTCCTTAAAGTGAGCTCTGGGATCCCAGAGCTAACACTCCACTCACTCTCGTGGATAATGCCAGCCTGGGAAATAACAGTTTATTCGACTCATAGTCACTTCAAGAATAAGACCAGGTAAACAGACTTCAGCTTTTTCCTGACAACACTTCTTCAGATATATTACCATCCCAAGAACAGGATTAGATTCGACTCTTTAGTGTTCTGCAGGAAATAAACGTAAAGAAGCTATGAGTTCCAGTAACCTACCTACAACTGCTAGTAATGAAATTAAGACTGCAAGTGCAATTTCTCAGAGGCAAGTGTCACTCAATTAACCTTCTTTGTAGCTTCACAGCATACTATCCGTGCTTCACGGAAGGCAACCAGTTCTATCATTTACAGGATAGATTCGTAAGCCAAACTTCTCCAAAATACACACAGCCATTTTTCCTTCACATTAATCCTTATACTGTCTTATGCACATCATGAATGTTCCAATAACAGCAGCATTTTTCAGGTTTATTTTCCAATGACCTCTTGACAAGTACAGCAGTTTCATGTCAGTCATCAAATGCCACTGCTGATTCAGATTAATCTCAAGAGATGCTACTTATAATGAGTATAAGTAGCATAAAATAGTTATACAAGCACAGATAATGGAGAGCATTTGTACCTCATTACAATAATTTGTGAAAACAACTCATTAATAGGACTTTGAAAAGAAGTAAAGAACTATGTAAAATGCTTAAGCATGAACTGCAAATAACTAATGCAATTCAGATAAGAAATCCATTTTGGTTCATCTGCATGTCTACTCTACAGTGTAAATTTGAAGCATTAGAGTCAAAAAAAATACTGGGCACACAGTTCAGTACTCCTTCCCTCTCCCCCGTCCATCCATACAACTGTCTCCAGACAAGTACTTCATACACATGGGATTTTTTCTGCATACAACTATTTTGATTATTAACATTAATTTTGCAAAACTTTAATGGCACATCAGCAGATGTTCTTTTCAGAGGATTTCACAACATCCCATCTTAATGGTGAAGCAGAGGAAGAGCCTAATTGTCTTTAATCCTCTATTCAAAATAGGTTAGATGAAATCCTCTTTTGACTGAAGCAAAGAGATTAGTGAGTGTCACCAGGAAAAAGAAACACTATTCCCCCCTCACACTGGCCCGTATCTAGATGAGCTTAATGATTAATGAAGGAAACAGATTCTCCTGTTTCAAAAAGGGAAATTAGTCTACAGGGAAGAACAAAATAAAATGGAAAAAAGTCTGTAAGAAACCTCCAAATTCTTAAGTTTCCATGCTTGTAGTAACAAGGATGATGTCAATAAAAGCATACCAAAGCACACTTTCCCAGTATACATCAGTAACCAGAAAAGAGATCATATGAAGACCATTTATTTTAAATACCAATACACATCTGTATCCCTGGTAAATCTTGGCATAATTTTAGACATTGCTAAATGAATAGCACACAATTTAAGGAAGTACGGAAGTACATGTGCACCCATCTGCACATGAATGCATATGACCCCAAAATACAGTTATTATAGGCTTGCGTTCACACCCAGTTTTCTGTGACACAGTAATTTCGTTACCTGGAAGCATTAAAGTACCCTTACAACTTCCCTCTATGGAAAAGGTGGACAATACTCTCATCCCTGTTCCAAGAAAAGATGAATGCACACAGAAATTAACATCCAGATCCACAAAGATATCTAGGTGATTTATCAGCCTGTGGTCTTCTGTGATCTTCCAAACAAACTCCAGAGCCACTGGCTCATCTTGTCAGTCTCCTAGAACAAACCAAGCTAGGCTGCCAGTTTCTTCCTAAAAAGGGTGCATTTTTAATATAGTATCACAAATACTCAGTACTTTCAAAATTAAAATAAAATTAAAAAACCACAATCAAAACACTTTTCATGATGATTCAAGAGTCTGTGCCACAGGCTTCTCAGAGTCATTACTGAGAGGGAAGAAAAACAGCTTGTGTACATATGATATAGAAAAAGAGTCCCTGGTTTGCCTTGTCTACCTGCAGCTGTTGCCATGGTAATTATAGCAGAGAAGATAACAGCATTCCAGTGTCATTTTGCTTCACAGCTCAGGATGAACTTCAGCTGAAATGTCCCTCAACAATTACACAGATAAAAATAATACATTATCCCGTGTAATGGTAAGCCACTAGAATAAGCAGAATTACTGTGGAAAAAATCTCATCTGTCTAAAAGACTTATAGGAGGAGAGGCAGGCTATTTTGTTCAAATGAAAAACAGCCCAACAAAAAAGCAAACAATAAAACCCAGTAAAGTTGAATCCAGTTGCATAACAGGTTGTAAAACATCTGCTCAGTCTTCTCTGTGACACAGTTTTCTCTTCTTTCTGCCCCCTGACACACCTGCACATGACGTGCAGCAGGCATCCCACAGTAAATCCCATTGGAGCACCTCAGAAAGCACAATGGGTTTCTAGTCACACCTAAACCTAGTTAGATGGACTAAGTTTTTTTATGACCATCTCAACACCACCAACAGTAGCCAGCCACGGTATTTGTGGAATGCTTTACTTGTCAGCCCAGTTACTGTTTTCTAAGTGTTGGGGGTTTAAAAAGCAGACTCATTAGAAAACCCCATTCCATCTTGTCACTTTTCTTGTTTCAACCACTACTGTAAGACAGAAGAAAAAGATCAATGAGAAATGATGATCAGAGATGTTAAGCTATAAATGTGCCATGTTGTACTTTGTCCTCTTCCATTCCCAAAAATAATTTTCAAAAGGCTTCCTGCTTGCAGGATACTCATACTCAGTGGTGCTTGTGAAAACACAAAAGCAGAACACTATAAAACTTTTTTTTTAATCAAACAACATGTTATCATGAGACAAAAGCAACTATACAGTTCTCATCTCAGGATTTTTCATACTAAAAAAAAGATCAAAACTTCCTGATCTATTTTAAGCCACTGAAACAGTTCTACAATTTAGATGCTCCAAAAGCAATGTTTTCTACTATCATAGAGCATCTGATGAGTGCAGATGAGCAATATTTTGTAGTCAATAGCAACCAGCATGTAATATGTACACTGACTTCCTGTAAGTGAACTGTTTCACATACGCAATGTCCTATTTTCATTTGTTTATTCTCAAAAGAAAAAGGAAATTATGATTTTCTTGTGTAAATTAGTTAATTGATGGAGTAGGGGGAGGGGAAAAAACAGAGGCCCATGCAATTCTCTATGTTTATTGCCCGTCAGCAATAAATAATTGATGCAGGAAGGGAGAGTATCTGGGGCCTTTCTGAGTGTCAGATAATACTGAAATATCTTAAGAGCAACTTTAAAAGCAGAATGAACACAAGACTCACTACCAGTACGAAGAGTTAGATTTGCAGGAGTGCCAAACTCTGTCAGCCACATTCAGCAGTCAATGGAATTAACTTCTAAGTAAAGCTTTCAAACTTTGCCTTTTTAAACTAACTTGCTGAAAAGTCAGTAGGAAGCACATGATACAGGCCCCCACTCCCCAAAAAATAAGAGAAAAAGGCAATTAGGAAAATAACAACGCAATGGTGCTTGGGTAAACAGGAATTCAAAAGTTACTCATGCTGTTTGATGCCCTCTGTTGAACCTTCCACAGCAGGAAGAACTGGTACCTGCAGTGAAGCAGAGCTGAGAGATGGGAAGCATATCAAATTTCAAAAAAACATTGTGGCAGAGACTTGCACAAGAGATAACAAAAATGGATTACATATCAGGAATAGACACAAACCCTTAAGAGCTGCAAGTCACTTATCATTGACCCATGAATACATATATAGACCCTTTACAGACCATCTTTTGTACACTCAACACAGCTAGCAGACAGTCTGTCATATAGATGTGTTTATATACAGCTTAAAACAGCTTCAGATTTTGTCAAATTTTACGTCTGAACTTAAAAACAAAACATGACAATGCTTTTGACTTACTTGACTAGGAAGAAAATTGTTTAACAGAAACCTTGACTAAGAAACAGACAGCACCAGTTTAATACTCACCTTCAGGAGTGCAAAGGAGACTGAATAAATTCAGAAGCAAAAGCAAGAACCAAACACCCTCAAATGATTAATTTAGATTAAAAACAATAGGTCATCTGAAACACCTGACAACCAGGTTGTCCTTTAAGACACAAATAACTGTAAAGCGCCAAGGCTCACAATTTCACCAGCTTACAGGTCAAAGCAGTTATCAACCTCTACTGCATCAAAGTTAGATAAATAAACTCAAGTTCAATAATAGCTTATGTCTACTAAGACTACATACACAAGTAAAATATTTAGGAAATCTAATTAGAAAACAGTTTTAGAATTATAATGCTAATCAAAAGCAACAAAATCATCTAAGTCAATGACTAAAAGTCACAGGCTGTCATGAAACTTACTTAAAAATTTGCTAAAAATCCCTACCATAACTTCCTGCTTAGGCTAGTCAAATTTCTTGTCAAACTACGATTAAAGTTGACCCACTTCTACAAAAGTGAAGAGTAGAGCATCCATTCGTAAACGCAATTTATTGCAACCTCCCAAAAAAAGAGATCTGTCAGAAATACCTGCACAACTAATAGGTCAGCAGCTCCCCAGAGACCAAAGCCATAGTAAATCACTGTTCCTTTTGGAAACACGTCTTACCTGCTCCTACATGCATTTAGAGATACTTACACAGGTAACAAATACTTAAAGATCCAGACTTGTAATCCTAAAGTAACAGGAGAACCTGATAGAGGAAAAGCAGTAAAGTAGCAAGATCTCTAAATATACTACATAATCCAGGCAAAACTCTTCAATAATACAGGCCTCTGACCCAGTAGCATTTACTGTACAAGCCAAAGCCATCAACCTGGGGCAGGAGCTTTTAGTGACCAGGGCCAGCTGACTTACAAATACAGAACAGACTGTCACTATAGGTTGCAAGATGTTCAGCAACCATTTACTGTCCAAACAGGCATATGCTGAAGAGCAACATCTTCCCAGATTGCCCAGATATATTCAAATCAACAATATTCAGGAATAGCCAAATTCATGTTCAGCCATAATAAACAGCTACCATGAATACATAAAATACATATGCCCATGTTTCATTAAGGAAAATGTTCATTTTGTGAAAGACATCACCAAAACCTCTTTAAATATTATGAAGTAAATTTTGACTGTGATGAGGACAGACTTCAGAAGTCCTAAGACCAGCAAAAAATAAGTGATCAGAGAAAACTAAAGCAGCTGCATTAACACAGGCAGAACCAATCACCCAATGATATCCACAGTGTCCCAAATAATTTAACTATAAAACAGAAGCTAATCTTGTATGGAGGCAGCTTTAATTGCCATTGTATACTTGTTTTTTCCCCTAGTGTGCTGCTTAATATCAAGCTAACAAGTTTCTCTTGTTACTAGGCAGGTTCTGCATGACACTTACAGGATACCCCACACTAATTCTGTATTCTCTGGCTGTGCAGCTGCCCTCCCCAGGGTAGCACATATCCTCTGGGGAATCCAAGGCGAAGACAGAGAAGCATTTTGTTTGATGCAAAAGCAACATCCATAAAAAAGGTTATATTTTTATAGAGTTTGTGACAAAAAGTATAGTCCCACCAAGTAATGTTCATACTACCTGCACACAGCCACTATTTCCATTATTTGGGAAATAATAATATTTTTGGTGTCAAATTTATCTAACTTATCTCAATGTAGAAGACTTATTCGATTCCTATGATTACACGTAGAAGCAAAGCTGTATATTAGAGTGTTTCTATTTTGTGATTTAAAGATGCCTCTAATATAGCTCATAGACATTCTAAAGCAGTAAAATATACAGATTACCTCATTAGACACAAATAAGAAAATTACAATGCTGTTTACCAGTTTGAAAGATCACAAAGGATTTGGAAAACTGAACTTCATGTCAGCTGTACTGCAATGAAACAAACACTTTCTGTAAAAAAGTTATTTTTCACCATTAGTGTATGGTTGCAGTAATGGCTACAGGAAGCAAGAGGTGAAGTGAAAAGAACCCAAAATTTGCAGGATGACCTAAAGAGGTAGAACAAAAGAATGTCAATTTAAAAGTTTAGGAAGATAAAGACAATTCCCTCTGTCCTTCTAAGAGACTACATCATCACTTGGTGAAGGTATATGAAGTACAGTATGACTGGCACGACGAACATATATTTTATTCAACCTACATCATTAAACTCTTCAATGCCTCGAAGATATAAAAAGAACACTCAATGCAGGTAAAACAGCAAATATTTGAAAATGCTAACCAGGAAGCTGACAGCACCCAGTCATTGCTATTCTTCCACAGCGCAAATATGTGCACTGATTTTGCACTGCTTCAGGACAGAAACTGTCCAGTAAAGGAAAGAGGAATGGGAGGGATATTCCCAATCACAACAAACCCCCTAGTATTTAACTTATGCCTTTATGTCCTACAACAAGCAGGACCAAGAAAGAAAAGTAATGGTACAGAACTGTTAGAAACCACCCTATTAGAAGTCTCCATTAGTACATCACATCACAACTGTTTGTTTTCCCAAGATCCTACTATAAGAGCTTCCAGCTAACCCAGCATCTCCAGATGGCAAGGCTCTCAGCATAATCCAGAGACCAGCCTTCTGTAGCAAGGACCTGCAGCTGAACACCAGGAGACTTGCAAAACAAAAATTTGTAGTTCTACAACCTTGATCATGGAAAAGTTTTTGTATCGACTTGAACTAAACCCAAGCTAGAGCTTGCTTTGGAACAAACACAAGATATAACTATCCACTCCAGCTCTCCCGCAGAAGAGTCATTGCCTTGTCTCCCTTATTAAAAAAGCAGTTTGGAAAGTGGCAAGCACATTTCCATCTGAGTGCCTGACTGGTGCATACAGAGCTTTGGTGAACAACTCCGGAGTGATATCCTGGACATGTACATCTGCTGCTCCTGCAGAGCAGTCAGTTTCAGGCCCAGCAGTCAAGCTAGTACTTTTCATTTCCACTGCTGTAGAAGTACAAAAGTAGTTGAACCGTGGAGATACAAAAAAGACAAAGACGACAAAAACCACGCAACAAGACATAAGGTTGCTAGACCTCAATTGTCTTACTGAAATGAACACAAATTTACTTACAGCATCTTTTCCTTAAAATTACCTTTCCATGGAAGAAAGGTTTCAAAATTAAGACACTGAGCAACTACAAAATAATAAGAAGCAACCGGTAAAAATATACAAGGCAGCATGGACCAACCTAGGCAATTACCTAGGTACAGCCTATCAGCATATACACAATACAGAAGGTAGTGCGACCTAGGAAACAGGAAGCCTTCTTCACATGGGATATAATAATGTTTCGTTTATCTTTCAGACTCCTGCATTAGTCTCATCAGCAGTGCAGGAGGGTTGTGACAGTCCACAAATCAACAGCTCAAGCCCCTTACTTTCAGCATATTGAGTTCTCATGTATCTTTACTGCAGCAGCTCACAAGCCCATTTCCTTCACATTTGATGCTTAAGCCTACTTTGGAAGAGGTCAGCAACGATGTTATGCAGAAGAGACTTAAGAGTGTGCTTGCTCTGTGCAAAACCAACACTACATTTGTACAGGCTCCACATGTGAGCAAAGAAAGAAATTGTAAAGTAAACCAAACAGCTAGGTCAGCACTGACAAACCTCTACACCCAAAGTGATCCTACCTCTTTACAAACAGACCTCAGCACAACTCACCTGGTCTCTATATCCACAGAGACCACTGCTTCTCTTATACCTCGTTATTAGTGTTGCTACACATTATTTGGACTGTTCTCTTCCTTCTCTTAGGACCACTTTCTGAAGATCCATATACAAATAGCTGCTTTCAATACTAATCTCACTACTCTCTCCTCATCCCACATATATCCTGTTGTAAACCAGAAGTAAAAATATAGTAATTTTTCATCTGTGCTACTTTTCTTCATTTATACTTCAAAAAGACCCACTTCAGCCTGTGTTACGTGAACACAGCTCTTGGCACACACAAAACTAAGTGTATTTACTGTAAGTGAGAAAACTTGAGCGCTCTGACCAAGGCAAAAGTACTTCCTGCATAGGAAGAAAAGCTATTTTTATTTGAAAATCCCAATTATCTCTCCCTGTATTTTAAAAATTACTTCTATACCCAAAAGCAGAAATTTGCTATTTCCTGGTATTGGTGGTCCCCATGCCTCGTCCTGTGCAACTCCACACCTATAGGCATTCTGCTAATCTAATTAAACCATTAACCTGAGCATTTATTAGGGGTTTCATGGCACTGGAACCGCACTCACTGACGCACCTCAGCCTACACTTGGACCCCATTCTAGAGCGCTGCCAAGTTGCTCTCTCGGGCGATGCGAGTGGGTTTTCACACGCTGACCAGCAAGCGACATCAGCCCTCTTCCCCCGGAGTACTCCTCAAGTCTGGCGTGTTTGAATCTTACTACGTACACCTACAAAAACTTGGGACCGTTCCGAGCATTCGTCAGTATACTTAAATTGAACAATTCCACAAAAAAGTCGCTTGGCTGAAACAACACAGCGAGGAGAAAGGGAAAAAACAAACATATTAAAAAAACCCCCCAAAACCTAGAAAGATAGAGGTTTTATCTGCCCTGCTAACTACGTATCGCACTGTAAAATACAGTGCTCTGAACTCAGGTCAAGCCGCGGAGGTTCAGCGAAGGACAGTCCCATGGGCCGGGCGGGCTGCGGGGAGCGCACGACACCCGGTGCCGCCACTGCTGCATCCCCGCTTGCACCGGGCGTCACGTGCGGCGGCCCCGAGGCGGCCCCGATGCTCCCCCGGCCGCCCAGCCGGTCACGGGACCGCCCAACTCCTGACCGAGCCCTTCCTGCGAGCCCGGGGCCACGGCGGGGGCCGCCCCCCGCGCCCAGGGGCGAGCGGCACTGGCGGTACTCACGTATCGGCTCACGAGGGTCCGCAGGAGGCTGCAATCCATGGCGGGCGGGCGGCTCAGGACCGCGCCGCCGGGTGCTCGCCGGTGCCGCCGGGCTCCCTGGCTCGCCTCCTCACTCCCCACATGCAGAGAGCCGCGCTCGCCCCGCCGGACCCGCTGTGACGCCGGCCCGGCGCTCGCCGCCGTCCCCTGGCTATGCCATGTGCTCGCCGCCGCCGCTGCGGCGCGGCGCCCCGCAGACCCGCATGCCCCCCGTCGCTGCCGCTGCCACTACACTCCC
>WEKY01015120.1:79855-129615 GCA_013390045.1 Picathartes gymnocephalus
CCGCCCCGGCGCCTCCCGCGGGCGCCCGCAGCGAGGGGACGCTGCCCCAGGGTGCTGGTGGAGCCCGGCGTGCCTCCTCCGCCCGGGCTGCTAGAAGTGCTGCCGGTGCCGCGTGCGGTCCGACCTGTGCTGGACGAACCCCGCTCAGCCCGCTCCCGCTCCGGCCCGGCCCGGCCCGGCCCGGCGGGCGAGGAGCGGCAGCGCCGGGGCGCAGCACGGCAGGGAGCCCGGCACGGACAAGTGGGACCGGCCGCGCTTGTAAAGCGCGCCAGGAACAGATGAACTTCTGTGCGCTGACAAACCCAAACATCACAGCCCTGCTAAGCCCGTAAACAGTAGAAATTACTTAGTGGTAGGTAAAGGGATAAGCAGAACTTGGCAAAAAATGCGCACGAAAGAGAGGTAGAAGCGTATCATTATTCCTTTTTTTTTTATCCTCAATGCCTGAGACAACACCTCTTAGGTATTTAGGCCTTTGTTTTCTGCAGCTGTTGTTTTTTCATGCCATTCATACCGAAGAACTCGCTCACGTTCGCAGGAATCTTGTACGTAGTCTCAGATTACTCTGTACAACTTAATACAAAATGAAGGCTCTAAACCAAATGCATTCTCAAAAATTAATTGGAACTTCTAGATTATATAAAATGCAATCTTTTACTAAAAAAGTGGATTTTAACAAAATCAGAATTTTATGCTTAGGAAAATCAATTCCCTTCTTTAGCAGCAATCACATAAGCTGTCCCTTATTGTCTAGTTCATGGTTAAAACAATGCAGTTTTTGCTTATTTTGGTTTTTGTTTTGTCATGGTTACGTAGTTTTCTCTCTCAGAATATTCTACCACAAAGAATGCACAAATTTCTAATACGACAGACACGTAGAAAAAATAGAAATTGAACTATTTGAGATCATTACCTAAATACTAAGAGAAGGGACATATGACTGTTTCTTTACAGGTCACCTTTAATGTAGGTGCATTTTATATATTCAGCAGTTTTTATTGCTGGTTAGATTGCAAAATGTATAATTTATTACACACTAAGTGCACCGTGGTCAAGCTAATGTTGCTGTTCAAAGTCTAAAGGGACGTTGGTCTAAACCCCAGTTTTCATCTTGGTTACGACTAATAATTTATATTCATTTTCCAGCACCTCCCATTTTCATGCTCCTATTTACAGAACTAACACTTCTGTGACATAGGTTTCTATACATGCATTTCAGTTTCAAGAAATCATCACTGAAATGGAAAGGTGAAAATAAAAAATAATCCATCAAACAACAGGAATTTTTCTCAAAATTAGCAATCCTGCAAAAACTACTTTATTTCCTGATTGTTTACAAGAACAGTTACATATTAGAATAATATGTGTGCATGTCATCAGTCTTCAGGAAATTAGTTTATTATCAAGAAAAAACTACAGAAGAACTTCCTGAATGTAAAGTGATAGTTTCAAAATAAACAGATTGCAAAGCTGTAACAAACAGGAAATTGCTTCCATTGATTTTTAGCATACTTCTCTGTCTAGCTATTCCAATTTTAAAGAACTTATGGAATATTCATATTTTGTAATATTTTTACAAGTTATTCCACTTTTATTCAAATGGTACCATTTAATCAATCCAGTATTTTTAATGACATTGCTTCTTACCTGGGTTTGGAGTGAAAGCAAATTTTCAAATTATGCAGCAAGTTGCTTTCTAAAGTTTTCTTTTTTTTAATACTTTCAGTAATTTCTTTCATCCAAATGCCACAATATATTTTTTCACTTCATTGAATGTCCCTGTGTGCAATGCCCACGTTACGTGGTGCACCTCATGGAGCATCTCTGAAGAGAAGGAAGTTCACCTGGTGAGCTGGGAACAGTTAATAACAGTTCAGTTCTGAGCACGACCATCAGGGAGATACTTCTGAACTCCTTGCTGTCTCCTCAGCTTAGGTAACCAAGGTGGGGCTGCAAGAAGCATTTTCCTCAGATCCAGAGCCACTCATAGGTTGGCTGCATTCCCTGAGGTGAAAAGGGGACCAAGGTTCCTGTCCTCACTGACTCTCAGTCCAGGGCAGAGGACACACACATGCTCAAATACAGCCATTCCCAGTCTACTGCTCAAGCAAAGCTGAGCCCTTTTTCTGCTCTTCCCTACACTGCCAGGAAAAAGAGAGAAGCAGCACAGCTGGATTCTGGGCACATACTGAGAAATCCCAACCTACATAAGTCCTTTGTGCCCGTATTTCTTCAAAAAGGGCACCAAAATGTGCAACCCCAAAAGGGAGCACTGGTAGGACACTGAAAGTTTGCACAGTTCCTTGCCAACTGAGCTGTGTTTGTGCAGGGAGGACTGCACAGCAGATATATATGACTTCTTGGAGTGACAAGCTTCTCCAGGGTGCAACTGAGGAGGGTGTTGAGGTCATACTTTTAGACTTAGGTACCTCAAATCTGCCTAAGTCAGGCTTAAGGTGCCTGAATCCTTTATTGGACCTATCCTGAAGTGACCTGCTAAAGGTCACATTGTGACTTAGCACTCAAGCCCAATGAGGAGCCTTGATCAGATTGGTCATGGATCTGTTCTGCCTATTATGCAATGTTTCACTTTTAAGCAATTTATTAAACTAATCATCTTTGTCTTTGAACATGCCATCACATTTATTTCACTCCTAATTTCTCTTTAAAAAATTCCTAAAATTACCTATATGCTGTATTTTCTAAATTTCTTGCATCCTTTCTGACTGCAGATTAGACCTTCTGTTCTACTCCTCCCTGTTTCTCCTTCCTATTCTTCCGATTGATTCCTTGTGATATATTACTGGCCTTTGAGACTACTCCTACCCACCCAGCTGAATTACCACATTTTCTTGATCTTACTACTTACCACAGAATCTCACACTCCTTCTGATTTACTTACTGTGTCAGCTCTGCTTGAAATAGCACGTTCATTGTTTAAATAGCATTAGAAATCAAGGTGAATATGTTAGCGTATAAAAGATTTACTTTGCTTAGGTACAGCTGTATTTTCTTTGCAACCCTTATTAAGTTACTCCATTTCATAATTGCAGTGAAAATGTTGAGAGACTGGTCCAAGGGCAGCAGCTCATATGCTGGATTCTCTTTTTGAGGCAGTAATAAATGTTTTGCAGTTTAGTCCACCTTGAGTTTGGAAGGTAGGAAGGCAGAGTTTAAAGCTGGGCTCTAATGAAGTGCCACAGTTCTGACAGGCACACTAGTGATACAGTATAAATGGATAACATGGAAATGTCAGAGGATTTTTGTTCTAGATTTTAGTTTAACATCTCTTTCGTTTCCTGCTTCCTATTATGGTAGTGACTATATACCTCTAGTAGTTCTGGCCAAAGTTACTAAATACTTCTTGAAAAAACTGTATGTAGGTGATAAGTGTTGACTTAGGGCATGTGTGAGAATAGTGTGGGCAATGGGAAATGGCAGAGATTGAAAAGCTGTTAATTGTGTGCAGCTTATCTGCTTGAGAAACTGGTATGTGCTTTGAGTGAAATTGTTTATCCTGCAGTGTTCTTGGCTTTTTTCCTACAAATACATCACTTCTTAATTGTGTTTCTCCATCTGTTATATTTCTGAAAAGTTAATGAAAAGAACAACTTCTCATTCTTGAGTCACCATATATTTAAACTAGTTAATTTGTACTAATAAGAGAAATTATTGCCTCAGTGGAATAGTTTATGTTTTTGATGTTTGTGTTTTGATCTACTGAAATAGTATTTTCTCAGATCCTTCTGAATATTGTTTGTGAAAAGAGATACCAACAATAATTCTGAAATACGCTTTATATTAAAAACATTTCACTGCCTGGAGTTTGTGACAAATGTACTTCATTTGAGGAAGACTGTAATTAACAGTTACTGTGGTACTCTGAGACCTTACCTGCGCAGGACAGATAACAAATTGAAGGTGAAGAAAAAGCAAGTAAAATGACCAGCATCAAAGCACTCTGATGATGATTTTAGTAGAAGCAGAGTAGTCCAAAGGACAGAGGGAGACTCTAAAAAGCACTGGACATTGAAGATCATTCTTGCTTGACTTTCTTTGTCTTTTCTTTTTTTTCCAGGAAACATGTATGTGAAAAAGAGACACATTTCTGACTCTTTGACCATCTATTTCTAACCTCTGGCCATAATGCATAACTTCCACTATACTCAAAAGCTAAATACACTGTCATTATGACAACATATAATTCCCACATCCTTGCTAACAAAGGTGACCTTTGTTAAATAGTTTCTTAACAAAATCCTCTAAAAGAACAGAGTATGGCTTCTCAACAGATGCAATCAAACAAATGCACGAGTTAAAATAATTTGGCTGCCATCTTCTGCCAGCTCAGGCAGTCAACTGCAATTACAACCAAGATTTGTTCATCTACTTTACCTGATGCAAGAGATCCAGTCCCTGGCTGCTGCAAAGTAATCCTCTTCACCAGGAAAGGCACAGGAGTCAGAAAGGTCTTACTAGTGACACAGAACAGTCACATGGACCATTTGGAAGGCTTATCCCATCACTGTGAAACAGTGTATGAAACTCATTAAGGGGAAGCCCAGCCTCCACTAGAAGAAGCTTCTCCTGGGATGAAATGCTCTTGGCTGCTATGGTTACTAATGTGATTTTCCATTTACTTCGTTGTTCACTCACCTGCTTTCTCATTCAAACACCATGCACAAGTACCTCCAGATATATTTGTTGTTGGAATAGTGACAAACCTCATTAGTGTCAGCCATGCACAATCAAAGGGGAAAAAGATACAAGTGATCAGCAATTAAAAAGAAGAAGGGAAAGTGCTGGAATCTATGGGTATTGTGAATAATATTCTGTCCTTGCTGCTTTGTGAACTTTGTGTTCTCTTCACTTTGGATTTGCATTAATGTTAGTCTTGCCTTATGTCTCTATTTTACACCTCAGTGCTTCGATCCGGCAGAGAACTCCCCACAGTCAGACTCCTGTGACTGTAGAGCTGAGTGCAGGATTTAGATGAGCAAAATATTGTGGTTTATTTTTGGTATCTTAAAGGGAAAAGCACATTATTTTGCTATTTTATTTTTGTAGTGCTTCACAGGTCTTTTTCCCACCTTTAAATACATTTTTTTCACCTTTTACATATTTCTGATGAGACAGTCTAAATCTGTAGTAGTTCTACGCTATGAAACTGTCAAATTCCAAATAAATTGCATGTCTTAAAACTACTTCTTCCCCCCTCCAAGTATCAAGAAAAGAAGAGATAACTTTTTAAAAGTGTGTGAAAATTCCTGTCATATTGCATGGTAATAACCAGATGGACTAGTTAGTATAACAAATATTCATCATAAGGCACATCCAGGTTAGGAAATACTTTTTGACAATGCTTTATAGCCATAAAAGCAAGCAGTTGATCCTTCAAAAGAGTAGTAAATAATAAGGATATCGCTTTCTGGCTATGTTAATGTCATCTGTATAATTACTTTTGTTTTGATGTAGCACTCAATCGAAGCTGGAAGAAATCTTTCAGTGGTTTGCTCTTTCTGACCAAATAAAGCACTAAATATAGCAGTATCAGCATTCTGGGCTTCAAAAAAACTGTGGTTCAGGTTTCTCAAGAATATCTGCTTTTTCTCCTGACTGTGTTCAATTTGTTTTATAACTGTTTATTTGGGAAGTATGCATAACTACAGATCGATACATAAAGTACCAGAAATATTAAACGCTACAAAAACGAACCTTTCACTTAGATAATAATGATGCAGTGATACAGTCATCAGCTTTTCCGGTTTGAAAGTTACAGCTATCTGGAGGACAAATTCCTGAGAAAGGGACACAGCAGTGCAGTCTAGGGCATTCTGACCTGTCCCACTGCCCATGTACCTGTGCATCGTTCTCTCTTCCCTTCTCTCTTTGTTATTCTTGGAAGCTGGTGGTGGTGGCAGGAGAGTGTCCGAAATAGGGTCCTTTCTTCACCGTTTTACGCCTCCTGATGACCCCCCACAGGCAGTAGGGGTGGAAGTAGGATGGCTACAGTCCTCTATTTTTCCTGTAGGTAAATCCCAGGTGACAGTGACACAGACTGTACCTCTTCCATTTCCATTGTACAAAAAGCATCAGCATTTCCTCTCAGATTATCAAAAAAAGTCAATATTCCAATATATATTTTCGAAGTAATTTTTGGCCATGTGTTCAGTATTAATGGTCTATACATGTTTTTTTCATCTGCCTGTAGCAAGTGTCAAAACTGCTTTTATGGTGACAGCTTATTAGTTTGAGAAGTAGTTCTTTAAGATGCTGCTATGTTTTCCCTTACTACAGCTATGTCTGTCTCATCTCCTTGTGCACTGCAGAGGTTGAGCATGATGAGCGTTTTGTGGACTGGGAATCTCGCTGTGAGGGAACATGGTGAGACTTAGCATTTTGTAGATGGAGTCAGTGAAGTGTGTGAGATCCCCAAAGCTTTCAACCATGACAACATTCAATTCCATCATGTCACTTGCTGTGAAATATGTAATGGCCATGGCCATTGCTCTTTTTTTTCTTATGTAAGAGTTTTTGCCTGTAATTTTAATAAAGTTGTGTAGCAGCATGGAATTGGATGGTGGANNNNTGGATGGCCCTCCCCCCCCCCCCCCCCCCCCCAAAAAGCATCTCTTCTCAAGAAGCCACTCGGGTGGGCACACAGGCAGTCACGCTCGTGCACTCACACGCACCACGCATAGCTCAGCGAATAGAAGGCAGGAGGGGTCTCCTGTATAGAGTTCCAGTGAGGTTTACTGCTCCACATGCCGAAAGGTTCCAGTGACAAAAGACAAGGGAAAGTGGAGTGCTTAGGGTTAAGTATGGGGTCACAGGCCAATGGTCAGTGGGCACAGAGGTGGTACAAGGGCAGGGCAAAGGGCACTGACCTATAGGCAACATGAGAGTGGACATTCAGCAGTGCCAAAACCAGTGGGGAAACAGGGAAAGAAGAAACCTCTAGAACTAGGGACATATATGAACAATAGAGGTGGGCAAAGCCCAGGCCAATGGAAAGAACAGAACTGGGATAGATTAACATATTGCTGCAGAGCACCATGAGGAAGTCTTTTTCTCACCCTAACTGAAGAAGCATTCCCGAAGGATATGATAGATTCCTCCAGGGCATTGCCCTGGAAGTTCCCCTTATAGGCTCAAGGGCCTCCACAAAGTTGCTGTTACAAATTTTTTCCAATTGACATTTGTATATTAAGAAAAACTGCTTTAGTTAAGTAGGCAATAATTCTAGGAAGGATGTTTCCTCCTGACAGAGACGTATTATCACAAAACTTTACAACTTTACAAAAGAGCTTATAAAGATATAAATTAGTTGCATAAAAGGGCAAGAATAAAAATTATATTAGCATTTTCATTGTCTTATCTTTCCAGAGCACAGCCTATTATCTTGCAAAATATCTCTATATTATATATAATTACGGAAGTTTCAATTCTGTATTCTCCTTTAACATTCCACATATTTAAATCCTCTAGAGGGGAGCAGGAAGGGTAGCTGGACTCGTATATAGGCTGGTATTCACTGTGGACAGATGTATAAATTGGCAAATCTAGTTCTGGTCTGCATAAATTTTATAAGCATGACAAAATTTTATGTAGCTTGCTGAGAGTGTGGAGGTAGATTTGTGTGACTATGAAAGTAGCTTGCTCACAGAGGCTGTCTCACTGTTATCCCGGGGACAGCAAGGAAAGCGACATAGACTTCCAGAACACAGATCACCATTCCATCACCTTTATCACAAAACGCATGTCTTATATAGAACAGTATGCACAGGTATTATACTATTGGTTATTAGGATGAACACCCCTTAAGACTATTGGCTAATTATAAATAACTCTATTTTCTAACTCTCTTCTGGACAAAACACCAGGTGCAAGAATGCTTACATTTTTCTCCTGGTAAGTTCTCATAACAAACTCTCAGAAACATGAGAAAGTTTGCTCTCTAACAGACACTGCTGCAAATATGCCTGAGACTTTCTCTGCTCAGGCCCTGTCAGTGTCCACACAGAGTGAAAAGGCTGGTGAAGGAAAGATTTTATCAAGAGGCTGTAGTTTGCAAAGCAGCAGTCTTTCCTGAGATGTTCAGTCTGTGCAGACTGAGGTGGCTTGTTCTGAGGAAGCTCATATTTCCATGTAACTGGTTCTAAGTTCTGGTTAGGCAAAGCTCTTCCTGATTTTGTGTTCTAGCCTGAGAAGCCTGTTTGCTGGAGGAGGCTGTCCTGGCAAGGGACATCAGTTACCATCCTGCCAACAGGTGAAAGTTTCTGCTGGACCCAGGCAGAAGCTGCTAACAGGGGGTTTGATCTTCTAGTGTCCAGAAATGTGGGACAGAAACAAATATCCTTAGCTGGGAATTAATCCAGGGGAACCGATGTTTAATAGTAGTGAACTTACAGCAGAGATGGATAATACAACCAGAAACCATTTAAGAGGGATGTATTGATAGTAAGCTAAGTACTAAGATTAAGTGCCACCAACACTATTTGGTACTCTATAAATAGATATGTCTACTAGGGCAGTCCTGCAGCAGCCATCCAGTGTTGACTGATTTTAAGACAGTAAAGGCTGCAGTTGCTTTACTCCATTTTGATGATGCAGCTTCTGCAAAGCTGGCTGGTGCTGGAAAGGAAGGGACAAGCTGTGACAAGTGCATGGTTGATATCTTCTACAACTAGTGCTTTAACATCCCCAGGTGAAAGAGGAGAATAAAAACTATCTTACTTTTTGAGTATGCCTCTTTCCTTTGCTTCCTCAAATAATTGCTTACTGGCAGTTTACTGCCTAAAATTAGGCCACTATTACAAATAATCTTCAGTGTTACTGTAGAAGGATGAATGTAGCTGAATTTTCCTATACATGGAGATGGAGCTGTGATTCAAAACCACGTAAAGTAGGAGTTCTGTCCTGAGTGGCACAGGCCTTCCCTGATGCATCTGGACTGGGGAGTTATGTGCCTGTGTGACATTTCTAGAACTAAAAATCCTGGCAGAATGGGTCCTATAATGGGTATTGATTTATAGCTGGATGTGGGACGGTTTGTTCATGTTTTCATACTGCTGTTGAAATGGAATTCTACAATTAGCAACTACTTTGCCCCCTCTATAGTGAGAAGCACATGAGCAAAGAGGAATTTCCAATTTTTGCCTTAGTTTTCCATATTACTTAGAGAGGGGAGTAAGGGAAATGTCAGTTTTTCCACTCTTCCCTGCTGTGCCCTTCCTCCCCCATTGGAAAGAGAAGGTGGCTCAGGTTAATCATCAAAGGCAAGATATTAAGGGAAGAACCCAGTAGAGGGATAAGTGATTTATGAGGGTTTCCATGCTTTAAGGTCATGAGTCAGGGATTCCTTCCTTGAAATACTTAGCCCTTAGGCAGCCTTCCCATCTTTGCTTGCTACTGCATAGTCCCATTGGCGTCGGTGGACTGGCATGTGGGTAACAGATGAATTTGCTCCTAATGATCATCACACTGAATCAACCTGAATGGCTTCTTGCATTTCTGTAGAGCTGCTTTGAGCTTGAGGGGTGATGACAGTAAAGACAGAAACAAAGTCTTATGAAAAAATTTGACCAAGTCTTGGGCAACTGCTAGCCAGAGAGAAGGGAGATGAGGGGAAGGGAGTAGAGAGAACAAAGGTGGGGTGGCTATTTGATAGCTCTTACCAATTAATTCCTGACATAACTATTTATAAATGTGTACATGGTCACATGCATACAAAGTCCTTTTTTTCTGTTTAACAGCATGATTATAGTGAGGCCCTTTAGTACTAGTCACTGCTAACATACACACACAGAGTAATACAAAATCATTTTTTTCACCTTTCTAACAGTGCATAACCCAGAGGCCGATTCATTACATGTTTGTATATATAGCACATACACAGAATGATGCAATGCATATACATATGAATTAGACTGTTTGTAGAGATGAACTTGCTGCTAAAAAAGAATTGGAATACAGAAGCTGAAACTGTATTACTACAGTGTATTACATATCCCTTAAGTGTTACAGTTATGGGACATAAAAGCTAATTTTAGTCAAGAAGCAGCATATGTTGTCTGAGTTCCATGAGTAGACTGCTGCCAGTATGCTTTATGCTAGTGAGCCTAAAGAGAATTTGGATGGCCCCATTACAGCTCTGTAGTTTTTAGAAAAGCTCTTAATGGCACTGAAACCCTGGATAATAAAAGCATTTGTTAAGTCATAGAGTTTCTATTCATTCTCATACCCAGTGAGCAAAAGAAGGCTGTGGGAATACTGTGTTACACTCAGAAAAATTTTAAAAGCAAACAAACAACATTTTATCTAACGATTGTGCATCTGCTGGTATCAGGATATATTTAGCTGTGTTTATACAGAAAGTAAACAGGTAATTGGACTTCAATGAGAATCAGTGAAGTACTCTGATGGGATTTTTTTTAAGAAACACTTTATTTTACAGTGAAAGCATGGTTGGACATTTTTACTGCCTGAATTTGGAAATTGCTTGGAATATGAGTATTGACGTGGTTTATTCTTGTGTTCATTGCATAAACAAAATGCTATAAAATAACTTTACTGAATAATGCAAGAAAAGAACATTTAGTAATAAAACTGTTGTCATCTTCAAAGGCCTAAAGAATTACTGGGGTGCTGCATATGCATATAATGTTTTAGAAATGCACTAGAAAGCTTTGTCTAGAAACCTGGACAGTTATTTTACAATAATTGGTGGAAAAATAGGAAAGAGCAGATAGTAAGACACCCCTAATTCCATGACACTTTCAAAGATTCTCTTATTCCAGTACACAAACGTTATTACTTGAAATAAATACTTCTTATTGCAAATAATGCTTCTATTTAAGTATGATTTTTGCTGAGAAGACCATAACTGTGCTTCCTTTTTGCCCAGTAATTTTCCTCCTTTTGTGATATAATGATACAGTTCTGCATAATGTCCTGCACTGTACAGGGTTTCCAGTCACTGCTGACAAAACCTAACATGTCTCTTTTTTATGTAGTCTGTCATGATTGTCAGGAAAAGGTGAAAACAATGAACTTTCCTCCGTGACTAAGGTTAAAAAAGTGCTTTCTGATGAAATACCCTTACCTTTTGCAATAAGCTTAAATGTTAGTCTTCCTACGCCTATAGGCTGCCAAGGCTTTTATTAAAAGCTGGAAAATTTGGCAGGTTTTCCCTTCAGACCTGAGTGGATTGTTCATATATCTGATGCAGGCACATATGAGTCAATTGATTTACCATGCTTAAGTTTTTGTGCCCTTGACAATTATATCTTAAGAATCAAACCAGCCTGGAACTGCACAGCACATTGCAAACTGGAGGTGTATCCCTGCAGACTTCAGCTACTTAGTATTAGTTTAGTGGTAAGGGGCAAATAGCTGTAAAGCAGCATAATAGTGCTCTATGCACTTATATGTCATATTTAGGACCCTGAACATGTGTTCTTTGTGGTAGGTAAGTATCAACAATATCATAATTTGATGTCTGTCACACTCAGATTACTTTTGTTATGATCCGCTCCAGGGCAGGATTCAGCACCAACCTGAGAAGGGTGAGGTAGGGGACTCTGGTTGTAGCAGCTGCAGAATATACCAAATACCATGCTAATTATTTTTTAGCTTCTGTTCGACAGGTGAACGAATTCTCAGACTGTCCTAAACTACAGTGGTAAACTGTGGGAGGGGGAGGGGAAGTAGGGACAATCAGATATGTCAAAATGGCTTGATTTCTCCAAATCTGTTTAGTAAAAGTACGCTTTTGTATCAGCAAAATATTCTGAATGTTAAGCAACAAGAAAGGAGACCCCAGAAATGCCTCAAAACACCATTTTGTTCCTATTTGTGGAAGAGGATTATAAACAAAAGTATGTCTCCACAGTAGACAGAGGAATGGAGCGACTTTCTAGGATGCTCTTAGTTTGAGATCACAGCGCTTAGAAGCACTACAGAGCCAGGAAAGCAAGCTCAATGAAATTTTTGGCCAGATTTACAGAATCACTTACCAAATGTAAATCTCTGATGGAAGGAAACAACAAGAAGGGAAGAACAGTTTTCTGGCATCTAGTAGGCACTTCAGTCCCTGGAGAAGTCATTCTTTGTGTTAATATGATTTATAGGATGCCATCAAGATCGATTATGCTAGAAAATCTGATACTAGAGTTGTGAAGATTCTCATGTGAAAGGAAGAGGCCAAAATGAATCTATGTATTGGGGACAATAAAAAGGGGAAGAGTCAGTTCTGTGATAATATTCTAGGAATACTGATGGAATTTTGTTAATCCTGCATGGTGTTGCTACTGTGCTTTGTCCAGAATGAATACACTACTCCTGTCTAGAAGAGACAGGTGTAATGATAAGCAGTTATATAGCAAATTGCCTGTCAGGTAAGAATTTTATAGCATATAGTTAAAAGACAAGATTTTATTACTTTTACAAGTTTTTATGTTGCTTCCATAAGTAGTGCTACCAAGGTTTTCCAGTGACTGGAGCTAGAGAACTAAACAGCTGAAAAGAACCTGTTCTCTGAGGAGTGAAGGTGATCAGTCTTCCCGAAGAAGACAGGAAGATCAGGATTATACCTGGTTTTTTTTTTCAATCTCCGAAATCACTTTCATTATGATGAAGTTTTATCTGCCATCTTATTTGAGGCCCTTTCCTGTATGAAAATCTCTGGTTCACAGATTTTAGATATTAGAGAAAGCAATCATAAAAGCAATTATTTTCCAAGAGAAATAAATTCTAAATGTAGTTGCTCTACAAAAGAACATAGTATAACTGTAAAGGACAGATCTTTTCCTTTCTCTGAAATTTCCTGTATGGAAAATGTCTATTTCTGTTCATCTTAGTTTGTGATTACGTTACACTGAGATATATTTGCTTCTAGTTTTGCTCCTATTCTTTCTGCAGATTTCAAAGTAAGTATATAGCTGCAGCTTTCACATATTCTGTATTCTTTAATACCCTAGATATTTAGGTTCAAGAAAGACTTAAAATCTGGGCATTAATTGTTTAAAACCAGGTTAAAACCTGGCTGGATGTCCAGGCCCAGAGAGTGGTGGTGAATAGAGTTCTATCCAGCTGGTGGTGAGACACAAGTAGTGGTCCCCAGGGCTCAGTTTTGGGGCCAGTTCTGTGTGAAACCTGCACTGATGGCCTACACAAGGGGATTGAGCGCACCCTCAGTCAATTTGCAGAGAACACGAAGTTGGGCAGGACTGTGGATCTGCTGGAGGGCAGGAAAGTTCTGCAAAGAAATCTAGATATGCTGGGTTCATGCCATGAGGCCAATGCCATGAGGTTCAACAAGTAGAAGAGCCAGGTCCTATACTTGGGTCCCAACAACCCCATGCAGCACTACAGGCTGGGGGCAGAGTGGCTGCACAGCTGCCCGGTGGAAAAGGACCTGGGGATGCTGGTGACAGCAGCTGAACAGGAGCCAGAGTGTGCCAAGGAGGCAAATGGCATCCTGGCACAAATGGTGTTCAGCAATAGTGTGGCCACCAGCACCAGGGCTGTCCCCCTGTACTCAGCACAGATGAGGCCACACCTCAAACCCTGTGTTCAGTTCTGGGCCCCTCACTGCAAGAAAGACACCGAAGGGCTGGAGCCTGTCCAGGGAAGGGTAACAGAGCTGTGAAGGGTCTGGAGCACAAGTCTGATGAGGAGCAGCTGAGAGAGCTGGAGTTGTTCAGCCTCGAGAAGAGAAGGCTCAGGGGGGACCTTATCACTCTCTACAACTGCCTGAAAGGAGGCTGTGGGCAGGTGGGGGTTGACCTCTCCTCCAAGGCAAGAAGTGACAAGAGGACCTGCCGTCGAGTTGCACCAGAGGAGGTTTAGATTGCATATTAGAAAAAATTCCTTCACTGAAAGGGTTGTCAAGCATTGGAACAGGCTGCCTAGGGTGCTCAAAAGACATATAGATGTGGCACTTGGGACATGGTTTAGTGATGGAGTTGGCAGTACTGGGTTAATGATTGGAGTCAATGATCTTAAAGGTATTTTCCAACCTAAATTACTTTATGATTCTATGATTATTAAGGGACTGTTTTCTTCAAGGTAACTTGTTTTGTAGTATTTCATGTTGAGTCTACATGCTCAGATGTAGCAAACCCACAAATTTTGGTTGTGTTCCATGTATATCATTTCAGCTACATTTGACTAAAACTAGATCACTGAATTCAGTTCAGAAATTTCTGCCTGTTCACCCAAACTACAGTTTTGTGAAACCAATTTAGAAATATGCTTGTAGTACCAGCAAAATGAGGGTATCTTCACTGTTATGTATACTATTGAGGTTTTTCCTTTTTTTTTTTTTTGGCTGTAATTTAAACTTTTGTGACTTTTCAACGTCGTTCTTCTCTCAGTTGGGTATGATTTTATATGTTTACCAGTTTTCCGTTGATATCATACAGGAGAGAAGCTCTTCAAGAAAGTCAGGGTAACAATCCCTGCCTGGAATTTCATGAGATATGTATGTCTCTTTGCAGTTTGACTTAAACAAGTAGCAATTTAACAAGTATTCTTTACCATAACTAAATATGCCTGGTTTAAATAAATAAAACCAAGAAAGATACTAATGCAATTACTAACCTCATTGTGTGTTAACGCTCTTCCAGTACCTTGCTGGTCTCCATTGATAGGGAGGTAATTGGTTTATGTGCTAAGAAAGCTGATTATGTTGCCCAGAGAGAGCAGGAGAAGAGTCTGAAAGAGGTAGAAAATATGTAGACCAGAAGGATCCCCACATGGAAAAATACCTATGACCTGTGCAAAACCTTCATGAGTTTAAAATCTGTTTCTCTTACCTAGTTCCTTGCCCACCATACTCTATTACTTACAAATACTGAAGGTGATGTGCACTGCTGTGTTATCATCCAAAGAAAAGGGAACCAGAGGAATGAAATATGTATACAGAGGCTGAATTCACTGAGACTGAGCATGGAAACAGCAGCCTGAAGCCTAGACAGAGGGAGGGAAAATCATGGACTGCAGCCAGTGAAGGCTACAGGTAATCAGCAGAGGTCAGAGTTGTAATTAACCTAGTACTTTTGAGAGCCAGAGTCTCTCCTTTTCTTGATCTGTTCCCTTACTTCCCTTACAGACAATCCAGAAAGGAGTAATTCTGTAAATGATTGCCTGAACAAGCAGGACCACGAACTGCTGTTTCCTGCAAAGTTCCAACATAACACAGAAGGAAACCAGGCACACCTCTGCCCACTAACTCAAGTAAGGCCCCACTTGAAGGAATTTATAAAGCAAATCAGACCAGACACTCCACAAAGCAGAGGAGGTCTTATACATTTATATCCTAGCCATTGCCCTTCTGTGGCTAAGTTTAATCTGTCAGTCCATATCTAGTTAAACTATGAAGGAAAATCAAACACTGTTGCTTCAAAGGCAGAGTGAGCTTGATACTGCCCGATATGTCAAGCCAGAATAGCTGACATGCAAATTAGGATCCAAAGCATTCATTCTTTTATGCTCAGCCAGGTGCTGGCAAGATCAAAGGGACCCCTAAAACCTTTGAATTTACTGAAGGGAAATTGGGGAATTTGTCTAGAGCTTACAGAGGGGCAGAGAGGACCCTAAGTAGAGACATGGGCAAAACTGCAAAAGACACAGTGATAAAAAAAATCCAGACATCTTTTTCCTCATCCAGATGATATCTCTTAGTCAACATCGCATTAGTGAAATTCTGATGAATCTTTGATTGACATCTTTGATATGGTGATGAGGTCTCTTAGAATTCATCTTCAAAATTATTCAGAATATAAAGGACTGGGATAAAAGGGTCTTTGAATACTATAGGCCATAGGCTTTTTCCTTTGGTTGATACTAGATGTCCTAGGGAATCTGAATACTAGGTCTGAAAGCTCCCTAAAGACTGTTTTTTAAAAATTGATAGTCCATCAAGAGAAAGACCTGGGGAGGCAAGATAAATATTTCTGTGTAATAGAATATCTGAATTTTCAACCACCTCCTCAAGTGATATAGAGCTCAAAATAGGTGTATTTTACTTACTGTTTCCTCTAAACTAACAAGACTTCCAGTCTTTTAATAAACATTGTCTTGAGAAAACAACTTGCATCATACTCTTGTATTTTGGATTTACAAGTAGAACAGTGTCAGGAGTGAAACAGCACTAAATTTCTAACAGGGTGAGACCTTTAAAACATTAAATCCTAAAACCTTAGATGCTAAACCTTGGTGTCTTCCAGTGGGCATTAGGCAAGAAAGCCTAGATAGAGAAAAAAATGCTTTCTCTTCAGTATCTTGTGGGCTAAACAACATAATTAAAGGTTTAACCAGCATTAACACGGGATATCATACTAAAAAACTATCAAGAATGCATTGAAATTGGCTAGATTGCTTAGCTTTTTTCCTCCTAGCACTGTCAACAAAAGCGTCAGAACTGTTCAGCCTTGAGAAGAGGCGACTGAGAGGGGACTTTGTCAATGTCTATCAGTATCTGGAGGGAGGGTGTCAAGAGGATGGATCAGGCTCTTCTCTTCTACCAAACAGTGGGATAAGAGGCAATGCATAGAAACTGAGGCACAGGAAGTTCCACCTGAACATGAGGAAGAACTTCTTTACTGTGGTGGTGACTGTGCACTGGAACAGTTTGTACAGAGAAGTTGTGGAGTCTCCCTCACTGGAGATATTCAAGAACTGTCTGGATGCAATCCTGTGCCAAGTGCTCATGGATGACCCTGCTTGAGCAGGAAGGTTGGACCAGATGACCCTCTGTGGTCCCTTCTAACCTGACCCATCCTGTGGCTCTGTGATTCTGTAATGTTAGGCTCTATTGTAGCTGCCTAAGAATAGGCTTTTACTGGAAAAATCAATAAATGGTAACCAACAGTTTTCATCCAAATGCGCATTATATAAATTTTTACATAATGTGCAAGGACTAAGAAAATACACTAGAAATTTCAACGCTTCCCTAAAGTAGTTGTCCCTTCTATCTGTAAAGAGGAAGTTTATTAATAGACATTTTTTCTTTTACCAGTGCCTGTAATATATTTTGTCTTTCTTGTCATAAAACAGCACAGTGGCCCTACATCACATGTGGCACAGACAGCTGGGGTCTGTAGGTTGCTGGAGCCCAGGCAGCCTCATCCTCTGATCAAGGTGGTCACGGACCAGCTACTGAGTGAGGCAGATAAGGAACAAAACTGTGTCAGGAAATATTCTGGCTGTTATCCCACCCTCTGCCCTATGGGATAATACAGATATAAACAGCATGATTCAGACCAGATCCCATGGGAGTCAGGCACTGAACTCCTTTGGGATTTTGTCTCCACATGAATTATTACAGGTTACAGAGGAAGTCTTTGAGGCAGAATATAAATGAACTGTGGCATGCCAAATCTTAGGCTAGTATTTTACACCTAAATAATCCATCTGAAAGTGTCTCATGATTATTTTTTATTTTTCTGAAGTACATTAATTTAAAATATTTCTATGAGATATAGAAATAAATTTGCACTGGCTGCTAACTCTTTGTATCTGTTTTCATTGAACCAAAAATAATTTTGAATTCTGCCATTTTATTAAGGAGCTCTGACATGTCACAAGTGGTGTTATATGTTGTGTTATATGTATTTTGTGCCTTTGAGTAAAGGTGCTGAATTTGCTCAGTCTAGAAAAAACAGGCAACAGGTATGCTGGTTGTAGCACAGGTAGAGAGAAAGAGGGTATGCCTCTGACTTAGGATGGGAGGGGTATGGAAAGGTGACTGTGATGGAATGTGTGAATTCAGTGCAGTCAAGGATGATATAGGTGTTTTATGAAATTTAGTTTGTGTATGTTATATCATGTAAGGCAGATGTAAAAAAAAGGTTTAGAATGTGCAGCAATGTCTAGATAGACTGTTATTTTATGTAATCTGTGTTCCCCAGTGTTGCACAACACCTTGGGTACCTTCTCCTTTCTATCGCTAAGGGTCTTCTCTTGGCCCTTCTGGACCCTGCCTTTCTCCCAGCTGGATGTTCCTGCCCCCAGGCTGTCCCACAGCCTCCGTCCCTTTCCCTTGCTGGCCCCACATGGTCGTTCTTATGCTGTTCTTCCCACAGCAAGCACAGTGCTGTGGTGGTGGTTCTCCTGGGGAGTGACCAGCAGTGGCCGAGACTGACCCTTCCCTCTCCTGTCTCCCCGCCTCAGCTGTGGTGTCTGGCTGGCCCGAGGAGACCCACGAGGGACTGCACAGAACAGTCAGCACAGAGCACTCCCTGCATGCCCTAATCAGCGCTGACATTGTCCACAGAAACAACAAATGGGACAGGGCCTGGGGCAGCCCCCGAGGTCACTCGGGGCACCCCCGCAGGGAAAGCGGGATGGCGGCAGTACCAGCTGCCCAGGGGAGGGTGCTCATCGCAGGATCTGCCATCCCTCCTCTTCTCAGTTGGCTTTTTTTTTCTCTTTCTCCTCCACTCTCGTCTCCCCAAAAAGTAACACTCAACATGAGAAGTACTGTAAGCCACCAGCTGTGAGTAATTGCCCTTGACAACAACACTTTTTGCAGGTGACCCTGTCTCAGCATCCTCTGTGCAACAAATGTAATCTTGGTCAGAGCTTTTCAGGCCACTATACTTTGATCACAATGCATTTAATGATATTGATGTTGATATTAATGTTATTGATGCCATAATTATTGAGAGTGAAAAATACTGCTTTTAAATCCCCCACAATATTCTTTTTTTTTTTCCTCCTGCACCTTTACGTAAATGCATCCCTGCTCTCACAATCAAGTCTAACAGGTTTTGTACAGGAGGAAATACTGTCTTCACCTAACACTAGGAACATGGAGTTCCCTGTCTTCAGTTATGGAGGAGATGTATTTATGTAATATGTAAAATCTGTTATTCCCTGGATTGCTTGCCTGGCTAATATTGGAAGACCAAGTCCATAATATTTGCAGTCCTGGCAT
Organism: Picathartes gymnocephalus; assembly: GCA_013390045.1. Lineage (NCBI taxonomy): Eukaryota > Metazoa > Chordata > Aves > Passeriformes > Picathartidae > Picathartes > Picathartes gymnocephalus. The sequence continues at coordinate 98,799 of WEKY01015120.1, forward strand.
TACTTCAGAAGAAGCTGAATCCCAAATGAGTATAAACCTCCAGGGTAAGTATAGGTTAAAGCCATTTTCAAAGTAACTTCATGCTCTCAGCACTGATTTTTCTATCTACTTCTGAAGTCAACAGATATTTAGATCACTGAAGATTGTATTTAAAATCAGTTTCATGTGATAGAAGTTCTATAATATGCATAACAGGGAATTTCCAAAAGTCTTAGACTAAGGCATCTTGATTTTATCTTCTATATTAACTATTAACTGTGATTTTTTTAAAATTGAGAACATATATATTGTTGCTATAGGAATGTGTAATATGGGCCATTATAAAGGCTGAAACCAACCATGTTTCAGATATTTCAGATAAGGTTATTTTCCTAATATTTGAAAAGTATTACATTTGAAAATATACAATATGTTATATGTAATAAAGTAAGAAATAATCACACCTATTGTTATGTAATGTCAACTAGTTTTGTATGTAATATCAAATACAATTATTCAATAAAGTCTGTACTATCAAATATATGCTGACATTTGAGAGAATGGTGGGGTTTTTAAGGACAAACAAACATGGTTATTTGGAATATTGTTTTTAGTAAGATAAAAAGATTGAATTAGTCATCCATGAGAAAATTTTTCTTTTCTTGGATATATTTTTTAAAATTTGTTATATTGATTGAAAAGACAACACAATGGCAAAGGCAACAAAAATAATACTTTAATGCAAGGATTCACTTTAATAAAATTATTTAGGTTTTTTCCCTCCACTACAGCTCATACGCCACACCTAGCATGAATAATATTCTATAAATATCTGTGTCAGTTAAAAAAAATCTAGGAATTATGAGAGCTATGCCAAAATGGTGAAACTAATGGAGCCTGCTAATTCATTTTATATAATGATGCAAAGCCAACTGACAATTTGACTGTGCATTTTAACTGAGTACTCATTTTTACTTCTAATTCATATGAATATCCATTTAAGCCTCTAAAGGAGACTACTGTATAGAACAGAATTTCAAATATTTGCTCTCCTGTAACTCTCTTTTAAGGAGATTTTTTTCATCTTGCATTTTAAATTATGCTAAATGTCAGTGTATTGCCCATTGTTTTATTTAATATGTGCCACTTCAGCCTTTTTCCTAATATATATTTTGTTTACCTGTGTATGATACAGATATATGTTGTGTATCATTGAGCTGCATACAATCATACAGATTTATGGTCTGGATATTTGTATCTCACATACATAAAGTTGGTTCACTTCAAGTTACTCCCTGATTTAAGGCATTCTGCTTACGCTGGGAGTTTGTGCGCTTTCATGACATCCCAGGGCAACTTTTATTTCCTTGCACTGAGAAGGAAAGTGACTCCAGTCTTGATCATCTTAAAAAGTAACACAATCCAAGAAAATTTCTGTGAATCCTTTTAACTCTTAGAGGTAAGACTGTGCTACTCTGGAATGCTACTTGCTGTAATCAAGTCATAGAATCATAGAACCTTTTAGGATGGAAAAAACACTTTAAAACGTTCATCAATTTCAACCATTAACTCAGCACTGCCAAGCTCATGACTAAACCCTGCCATATCTACATGTCACTTAAGTGCAAGTGATTGCATTCTTGATTTAAAGTTGAACACAAATCATGCTAGTGTTACAATAGCATACCTGTTCTATACACCTCATGTCACAGAAGCATCTCAACTGACTTTTCCAATGCCTTTATGTGAAGGTGAATAGGAAATCATAAATATAATGTAAAGGAGGAATTAAATTAAATGTTCAAGACATAGGTCTGCTTGAAACCATTTAACACCTGCTACTAATGACAGCCACCACTAATCTTGTTAATTATTTTATATTCACATGATATGGTTCTCTTTTCCCCTCTTACACATTTTGTCTGTTTAATACATGAATAAATCTGATTAATAGTTTGAGCACTCAAATAGCACTTTTCAGGATCAGAAGCCCTATGCAAGAAATGATGACTTTCTGTGGCAACAGGGCCAGAAGGGGTTTTCCCCTCTTTGTTAGAAGTTTTAGGAATTACCATAGAAGAAGTTTTAAGAATTACCATAGTAACACTTGTGGTCACCTTTATTTCAGTTCAATAAATTCAGTGATGTGCATTCAGTTTGTTGATATGGAATTGTAAGACTATCAAACAATTCTGTATATTGAATATGTGTATCTTCTTCTTTGAAACATGGATGCTTTGCTACTCATATATTGACAATTAGATCCTAGATAAAGAACTGAATCTCAAGATACTGTGATGGGCTTACTGGAGAAGATTTGCACAAGTGAATAAATGTAGTTTTTCAAAGTCCGAATTATCTCCTTGAATTGATCTGTATTTGGCTAACCTTTTTATCATTAGAATATGGTTTTAGAGGAAAAATAGAATGTTTTACCTTGTTCCTGGTACAGAGTGGACAATGGGCTGTAAAATTGCCATATGCTCTATTTTTCTCCTTTGATATCTTTTCCACATTGAGAAGTTTTTAAAGGCATGCAGTTATGCAGATATCTATTGTGGACAGTTGCACTCTGAACTGTGTTTCTAGGCAGGAGTAGATGAGCAACAAGAAGACATACAGCTCTTATAAAATCTCCCTGGGGTTCCACAGATTCCTGTGGAAGCTGAGAGCTAGAACCTGCATTACTGCTATTCCTTCAGAAAAAGGTATAAAGTATTTAACCTGGGAAAACTCCTGCAGGTACTGACTCCCATGACAGAATTTTTGCTTTAGTGGAAAAGAACAACCTGGTCCTTTAAGGAATTTCTACCTTGTCTTACAAATCGTCTGTGCTGAGTTGACAACTTCTTTCACGACATTTACAGTGACATTAAATAAGGTCGTTCAGAAAGTGGAGTTGTACTGGTGTTAAGCTAAGTAAACCTTGATGAATTACAATACTAAAATATTGCAAATTTAAGAATTATTGTTAGTTTACATTTTAAGACAGAAAACTAAAATCACTGCTAGATTATCATATAGAAGAACTGTGTGAGATGCATTATATTTTCCTCTAGATTCTAATAATAAAATACAGTTATTCTCACTGATAGGCTTTGTTCTGAGTATTTTTAGACTGTGGTATCTACTTCTGAGTATTGTAACTGCCCTAGAGCAGTGTGGGTGTGTGTGTTCACGTGGCCAAGACAGGAAGGAATATATACTTCATAAGAGGATTTAATATGTTGTCTTCCAAAATATAAAGGATAGATACATGTTCTTTCAAAATTCTATCATAATAATCATGGGAAGATGTTCAAAATTAATTTAATGCAATATCTTTCTATTAGGTTGAGACTTGTAGAAGTTGGAGCAGGACATTTTTATTTTGTATGAGCAATTCTCATTCTAAATGAATGGAATGTGGATCAGTGTTTCCATATTAAGAGATGGCTCTGCCACAGCTCATCTTTTCCATCAATAATAGATACCTGTCACCCCTGGCAGTTAAGAAATCCTAACTGGTACTGACTGTTTTCAGATGTAGTTCAAAATGTGACTTAAACAAAGGTTCTTCTGTTGGCAGTTTGAATCATTATTTGACTTTACTCAGTTTGCAGATGCAAACAGGCATGTTATAAATACACAACCATTTTTACAGCATGCTTTATTAATTCTTTAAGTTAGAGATTGTCTGTTCACACCTGTCAGAGATAGATTTATTGGGATGGGCTAAAGGACTTCTAAATCTTTTCTTCTCATAGCCTACCCCATTCATACCGTCAGCCTTCATCATGATGGTGGAAAAAAAATACCTGTACAACATTTCATGACAGTTAAAGCCTATCCATAGCAATGCCTTAATTTACTCAAATATTTTTAAACTTCAATTAAAACCTAATGGTACTTCACCCAATCTTGTCTTAGCTCTGACAAAAGCATGACTGTAGTTCACCAGCTAAGCAATTTGTAGGAATTCCAGAAATACACTTATATGTGGTTGACATTGTGTGGTGTTGTTTTGCCAATGTTGGATGTCTTGCTCCAAGGTTATTTTCTAAAGAATTCCCAGCAAATGCACGCATATAATTAAGAATCAGTTTTGCAAGCATTTTCGCTGTCCTTGTAGCAACAGTGGTGTTGTTCTACCAGCCCCTAATCAGGGCTGTCAGTGAGCAGCAAGGGCCAAGCTGCAGAAGTCAAACATCTTTAAGGACAGGAATGCAAGTGGAGACTCCAGGACACTTGTCTATCTTAAGAGGTATTCCCTTCAGGAGGACTAGGTCACAGCAGAATTTTAATCAAACAAAATGTCCCATATGCATCCTTTACATAAGGGATAAAAACTATGCTGAAATACATGGAGTTGATTCAGCATTAAATGTAGATCTCATGTGAAACAACATGAGATAGAGTGCCATAAAATGTTAAAATCAACTTGTGTGGTATGTAGCTAGAATCTTTGTGGCAGCAGTTGTACATTCCCAGGAAAATGGCCAAGGATTTTATATAAAGATGGCTCTTGACTATGTGAATCAGATGAGAAGCTCTTCCTAGCAGTAAAGAAACTTGCTCATCTTGTGTCTGAGTCATCAAAAGTGGTCTGTCCATGACCTCTAATTAAAGGTCTTTTAATGCTTTGTCCATATTCTTGCCTACTTTTCCTATTAATGAAACATAACAAGTATGTACAACTAGTTAAAATAACAGAATAATACATATGCAGAAAAATGTATTCCTATTTTTACAGGGAGAATCTGAAGAAATTATTCCTTCCTGAACTTTCACCTGCAATGATATTTTTACTGGTCAGCTTTTTTGCTTTTTCTCATGCATGCACACAACTTCTCAGAACATGAAAATTTCAGACCTTAAAATAATGTCACCTATGTTACTCAGCACAACAGTCTGAAAATTCACGTGAGAAGAAGTACATTTCTAATGATGTGAAATGCTAAGACATTTATGCTATGGATTGGCATGCATGTCAAAACAAAGGTTTGGGAAAGACAGAAGGCTGCTGTTGTGCTTTTTGATTTCTGACAAATTAAATTTTTAACCAATCCACACTTTTGTACACTGATGTATATAAAAGATTTACATACCTAAATTGTAGAGGTTAAGGAGAGAGACCATAAATCTTGTGATAGAGAAGCTGATGAATGTCTAAAAGGACATATTCTCCAAGTACCTTGCAGATCTCAAGACCAACACAAGGACACAGTATTTTACAAAAGTGAATTAAAATGTTCCTCTCTTTTCTGCCTGCTTTTCCAATTGGAAGCCAGAGATGTTTTTCAGCCAGAAAGTCTTTGCCTGCAGGGGAATATAAGATTATGAATCTGTTTGGTCATGAAAAGCCTCTGCAAAAAACATGTATTTGCTAAAATTCCTGAAAACAAATGGTGACGGATTATTGTAACCATTTATTTAAATTTGTTTTGCCACGATCACATCATGAACAACAGAACATTGCAGTGGAGACATACACACAGCAGATTGTTCAAATATATAGCAGGCTTGTTGAAGGTGAAGGAAGTTTGCTGTCCAGAGTGCTCAGCTCTATTGACAGTTTGGGATGTGAGCAGTGCTCAGCCTGTGGGAAGGGGGAGTGCTGCTGCTGAAGCTCCCTGGGATAACTCCTGTGCTGCACCGTTCTCTTAGCACACAGCTACACCTGACATCATTGCTACAGATGCTTCTTTGGACAGAATTCCTGCCAAGAATTTTAAGGTAGCGTTTCCTTGCAATCAGCTGGTATAAGAACATAATGAATGATAACTTGCAGCAGACAAGTAATCCATTGCCAAACTGTAACAGGAAAAGATGGTATTTGTGAAGAAAAACTACGTATTACATTGTGATGGTTCTTTATTGTTACATGTTTAAAAAATTAAAGTACAAATGCTTTGATTGGTGGTGTTGCCCTAGACTGTGTTTTTGTGGGGTTTTTTTCAGTTAGCATTAGCTGCGTCTATTAAGTATAGGAAATATTATTAAAATGTTGTTTAAAATTATTATAGATTTAATTTTGTGCATCACTGTGATGAAAGTGTGGTTCTATCTATCCTAACAGGCAGTTTTTTGGTAAAGACTCAGGGTATTAAAAGAACTGCTTCCGAATACATAATTTTAAAAAAAGTGCTTGGTGAACCAGGCATCACAGGGAGTTGGATAACAAGCACATACACTTCTCCATGGTGTGGTCTGGGCTGTATTGGAAGCATGTTCCTGTACTCTGGGGCTCTGAGTTCAGATACCATTGAATGTGGGCAGATTATAGTAAGATAGCTAAATAGTTTCTCCCCCTATCTGTCTGTTCCACTTTTTTCTGAGGACTTGTATTTCCATGATAAGGGTAAGTAAAGAGCCTAAAAGTGCCTTTAAAATTTCATGGGCTGCAGGTGGAGAAGGTGTCTGAGGTGTCTGTATTGCTTTGTGAAACGTGTGTCACTAGACAAAAGGGAGGAAGCAACTGAAAACCAAACGAGGTCTGGAGTTGTGCACAACCTTTGTTCCCCCTCTGGTACAGGCCACATAGATCCTATTTCATATATTATGAAACTCATACTGAACTTCTGGAAAGTGATACTGGGGAAGAACATATTTTATGGGGAAAAGTGCTGTAGAATACCAGTGAGGAGAACGTGACTGTGAACCAACAGTGAAAGAGTTTTTATTTCATCTAAGTTTGAAATAGGAGAACACGATAGACTGCTGAAAGCAACTCTAGCAATGCAATATCCAGTATCAGGAGAACAAAATCCTTTTGTTTCCTGACCTCGGCCTCATCAAACAAACCAAGAGAAAAGTGTTATTGAGCTGGAGGAATCTGTTTACTGGAACAAATACTGAAGCTCTACGCTGGTATCTTAGAGCACAAAAGACATTGCAACAGAACAGTCCTATTCTGGAAAGAGAAGCAGCAATCATGCACAGATGACATCATAGTCAACAGAAAATGAACTTGAACTACAAAGTAAAGTCTGTCAAACATTTTGTTTCCTTTATTTAGCTGACAGCTGTACTTAAAATTGGTCTCAGTTATAATGGCATAAGATGCTTTAAGGACTCTTTAAGTGACATCAACATTTAATTCTGTTTGAAGTGTTCAAATTAAATCTGCTTGTGCCTTCAAAAATGCATTGGTTGAGTGAATAATGGTGAAGAATATCTATCCAAAATTAATGTCAGTTTTCTGTATTGTAGAGTAAATGAAGCTACCTGTTGTTTAGTGCATTCCTGTAATGAGCTCTGGAAGCTTCTGATCAGCTTGCTGCAATACAAAGACATCGTTTACTATTGTGTTATGCTTTCCCTACGAAATAAGGTTCAGTATATCAACATTCTTCTACTCTATATCTTGATATGCATTCTCTGGTGTATGTACCTAATAATCTAAACTATGTATTTTGCTTCTTGACTGGATGATATGCTTTCAAAATAGGAACAATATGGTGTATCATAAATAATGCCTTTTAACGTTAGATTATTTGTATTAATTTCTTTATTTTTATTAAGCTTTATGATTTTTCTGCAATTTATGGCCACTTTTGAATACTTATGGATTAGTGTAAGTCATAGCAGACAACCGAATTCTCTATTTCTTTATTTAAAATCACTTATTAGTAAAAAAGATAAATACATTAATTTAATTATGATCTTACAAATTACATTCCAATATATTATCAAGATTTTTCTACAAGTTTATTCATGTTTCTAAGAAGTATGTACAAAAAGACATGAGACAGAAAGAAATTTTTGAATAATAGCCCAGAACTTATAAAATGCACTTCTGGTTTTTATCTTTAGGGGAAAAAAATTGCTATAAATGACAAGATGGAACTTATTATCTGAAAGCAATGATACACTTTGAGTTTTCATAAACCCATTTCATCCTGTGAGTGAACTACACACACCAAAAAATCACCAATTTCAACAAAACATATGCAATAAATCATACGACCCTTCCTCACACCTGCAGAGAAGAGCTGGGTAAGCAGGTGAATCTTGCAGGGAGTCCCGAAGGTCATCGCTTTGACCTCAAGCCCTTGTGCACCACAGCAATGAAAGCAGGTGTCCTGCACAACTCCTCTTGTTCTCCTGAGGGTGACATTGTGCATTTTTGATTTGACTTTGTTCCTTTGGCATCCTTGACAGTGTCATGTCCTCTCATACACGTGTGGAATTTGTTCATCTAGGAGAAAAAAAATAAAATCTATTATCTGTAGCTCCTCTGCAGCTCCCCGAAGGACTAGGACATGGTATGTTGATGGACTCAGGGGATCAACCCAGTCTAAGCAGTAAGTAATTTTATTAGGAATCTAAGAAAAGTGATGTAGGTGTACAGTTCTGTGTTTTCTATAGTTAGATCTGACTTCTGCAATCCCTTTTTCAGTGTCTGAAACTGATCATCCTCTTGCTACTTAAATTCTGAATGTTATTGTCTCTCTTGACCAGCACTGATATAATGAGCTGAAATCTCATATACTGCTGAAACAGCCCCAACAATTCACTGGATTCCAAACAAATTTTAGTTCTACAAAATTTATTTTTGTGTTTATTCTCTTTTCACAAGCTGTGCTCCTCCCCTACTGCTACAGAGTCCTGTTATTCTGGAGTATACATGGCAAAAGAACAGAATGGCAGATGGAGCTGCTCCATATTTAATGCCTTCAGGGAGAAGAACACAAGGGCATGCAGAGCTCATGTGTGGTCCAACAGCAGTCTGTCAAGGCAAACCCTCAGCAACGTGGGAACTAGTGCCCCAAAAGTGAGAGTCACAGAGACAGAACAGCTCAAACAACACTCCTCTGGTACAAGAAAGCTTACTATTATTGTATGAATTTATGAAGCATTCAATTTGATATTTTATAAGTCAGAAATTTTGCTCAGAAGGCTGGGGAAGTTTTCGATGAGAAGATGTGAAGGGGGATACCATCACCTGTGTCTCTGGGAGATGATCGTGTGGAGGGGCACTAATAGTATAAAAACTAGATCCTAGCTGTTTGAATCTTAGAAGCTGTACCTCATGTGATCTCTGTGCTCATTTACAGAGACCCTGAGAGTAACACACTTTGTATAATGACCTGCTTTATTATGTTCATATATCCCTTATCCACGGGTCGTGTTGTATTGTTTAGTGATCACCACAAAATCTATTTTTTGCCTTAAAAGCAGTGATTTGGCTCGTGGGACTGGGTAATGCAGAACCCTGAGCAAGCCGTACAGGTCTTTCCCCATTCCAATACTCTTTTCCAACCTTTGAAGCAGTCTCACTACTGAACTTTCCCTGGACCTCAGACTGCTCTCTCTGGCTAGCTCTCTGGCTGTGAGAAAAGAACAGGACTTAGCTTCTGGGCCAGTGATGGAGGGGATGACATGGATTCCTCCCTTAGATGAACAACACTAGAAAGGAAAGAAAGGCATCTGTCTGCTGCACCGCATGGGTTTTTCTAACAGCTGAGATGCTTACGTGTGAACCTGCAGAACTGAACTGCTGCTGTGGCATGTGCCTGAGCAGAAGAAAAAAAGCTTTGGGATGTGCCTGTGCCCTGCCGTGCGTATAGCGAAGTTAGTTTGGTTTCTGGGCAAATCTGGACTGTCTCCAGAGTGTGCTCGAGCAACAGCAGTCTCAGATAGCGGGCAGAAACCAGGAATATGTGCTGAACAGTTAATGCATCCTGGGACAGCAAGGCAGAACTGAACAGCCCTCTTCTCCCAAGTGAGAGCTGCACTCTGCATTCAAATAAGAATGCCATAGAGGCCCTTTATTAAGGGGTGTACGTGCTCTTCGTTTCTGCTGCTATGCAGTTATCACTGCAGTTAGCTGATTAAGGCAGCTGATGACAATCACCGCGGGCAGAGTCACCGAGCCCATGGCCAGGCTGTCGCAGCAGAGCCCGAAGGGACACTCACAGGGCGCCGGAGCGAGCGCGGCTTTGGAACAGGGACTGCATTTTCTGTGCCTTCTGCAGTGACACCTGCTGCCGGCTCCGGGCATGGCGATGGATTGCAAAAGCGATGGATTTTTTACAACGCGCTCTGATCTTTTGTGTGTAAGTCGTTTGAAGACCCAAAAGAACGGCCTCCGAACTGATAACTTCAATAGTGTATTCCAAATGAACCTGCTTTCACGCTCGTATGACATTCTCCTAAGAACAAAACTAATAGCAACACTACCAACTTTACTGTTTCATGCTGACTAGCAGCTGTAGCAGGTTTATAATACATCTTACCGATATGAAGCCCTGCCAAGCAGAGAAAAGGACTCTGTGAGATCAAACTTGAGCTCTGACTTGCTTTAGTGTTGTTCTGCTCTTCATAGCAGCAGGATATTAGATTCAAACTCTGGTGCTTGTTTTACTAAATGCCATGTCTCAGCATTTATGTTTTACTTGTCTCACTTCTGCTGTGGTACTCTTGGGTTCTCAGGTTGCAGTTTTTCAGCTGCATCTTCTGAAGCTAACACAGACAGAAATATAAGCTGGACAACTCGCCGGGAGAGATCTCTCCCAACAGTCTATAACTTGTTCTTATCATGCAGCCAAACGACCTCATTTTTTTATTATTAAATTACATTGTAAAAGACCTACTTGCTTTTAACAGAAATCTAGAGTTTGTTGATTATTTGCTCTTTCCAACATTTTCGGCTGAGAGTTGTAGTTTTAAAAATGTTAACTTTCTCTAGACAACACTGCCCATTTCCAAACAAAAAGTAATTTATTCTTAAAATGGAATAGGGGATTAAAATGATAGAAAAGCTATGATTACCAGATGCACACAATATATTAGCTGAGCTGGTACTTATTATCATAGATAGTTCCCTTATTACATTAATTTTACATGAAGATATGTGGAGTCTGTCATCTGGAATTAGAACTACATTGACAGACAACACCCAGAGTCACTTCTGACAAGCATAAGCCTCCAAGTTTCCCAACCCTATACTGCAACAAGCCTTGGGCACCCAGTAGCCTCCTCCTTATGCCCCTCCTTCCATGTAGAGGTAGGCAACATGTGGGGCCCACCTGTGAGCAGTGCTGCACCCCCAAGTAAACAGCACTCCCTGGTCTGCCAGCAGTCAGCTCTACAGCTGTGCTGCAGCAAATGCTGATGCATAGCACAGGGAAGGCAGTGATACTGGGGTACATCAGGAGGAAACATGTATTTTCTCCTTTTTACCTAACCTTTTAAAGAGTCAGTGCCAGTGCAACAGAGGTAGTAAGCAGGAGCTAGACAAATGCACTGGTGGTGGTCTATTGTCTTTGTTAAAGAATGGCTATAGCTCCCTGTAACATAGGGCCTTACGTAGTAAGAGCAAATGGAAATTGAGGCCCCTGAGCTGAGGCTGAATGTGTGGCAGTACTCCTGCCTCACACATGCAGTAGTCTCTAACTGCACAGTCAAAGGCTTTCTATTTTTCCCAACAGATTCAGATATTGTGAAGTCCTCCCACAACAAACATGACTACTTTTCGCTTAGGCAAATATAACTAGGCATCTGGAATACTAAGGTGCCCATAACTGAATTTAGGTGCTTCACACTGTATCAGACAATTGAGGAAAACTTATTCTTTTCATCTAACACTGATTTTTCAAGTATTAGCTGGTATAAGGTTTGTTGTTGAAATTCTTTCTCTCTTCAGTGAAGCTGACTGTGTTGGAATGACTCAATGTGATGTTTTCCATCTTAATAGTTTGATAAACAGCTCTGTCTGGTTTGTGTTATGTATCTGTCCAGCAGAGGAAGTGACTGGGAAATGAAATGAACCTGCACAGTTTCCTAGACTGGACTCTGTTTTGTTTGCATATCTGATCACATATTTAGTTGTCTCATAGTGTCCCTATAAAGCAGGACAATAATCCTCACATGTAGTTCTGTAAGAAATCAGAAAAAAACAGAAGGAAAATTTCATTTCTTCAGATTGCCAACTCATTTTGGAGAAAATATATTACTAAAAAAGATTATTAGAATACTTTTACACAAAGATTATGCCACTGTTATTATACTCTCTCCCTCATAAAGCAATAGCGATAACTATAATCATAAACCAGTGAATTCCAATCTTCATGAGAAAAACTATTCTTTCTAAATTATCTGGAATATAGTGTTCACTATCTTTTCTTATACTGAGGATAAGAGGGTTTTCTGACTTTCAACTCCATATTGGCCCTAGAAAGATAATGACTTCTTTCTTCAGGAGGTTTGAGAAACCTGAACAATCTGTTCTTAACAAATATATGCTGCTGTTGTGCCTTCTAGAGAAGTACTGAGTATATATGTCTGTCTTTAAATAGAAAGCAGTCAAAGGATAATTACAGCATTTAAAAACACTGAGAGCATTCTAAGTAGGAAGGAACGATAGTTCCATAGTTAAAGTATAAGAAAAAGAGAATTTCTGGGTTATATTCCTGAACTAGGCAGATTTTTCCTTTTAACCTTGGGCAAAATGCTTCATCTCTGCCTGTCTACATTTCCATATTTTATTCTGTATAAAATGGGGATTATAACCCTTTTCTGCCTCAGACAATACTAAAAATATATGTGCAGGGACAGACATCCTGAGATGGAAGGTGTTATCTGACATTATAAATGGAAACACAGGATATGGCTACACAGGCTCTCAGTTTAGAGCTGATCTAATCACACAGAGGAAACCCACGAAATAGAGTCAACAAACCTCATTCTCAAAGGCTCCAGTTACTACCTGATTGTATCGCTTGTGTGTATTTATATGTCTCTGGGAGCCTGATTCTCCTAGAATGTGCTTTTAACTGCTACAGATCTTCAGGAGGGAGGAAGTGTTGAGATTAGTTTCTAATCTATGAGATATTATATTTAAGAAATCTTTGAACAGTGTAACACATAAGAAGTTACCTACAGAAAAACCACGTCGCTGCAGGCCAATGAAATGCTCCTGCACGTAGGAACCAAATGTGGTTCCCCCACCAAAGCACACACCTAAGAATTGGCAAATCTTTGCAGCCCCAGTGCTGCTCTTTTTGTCCCTCTACTACTAGCAGTTCAATACTGGTAATAATAACATGCACTTGGAAATTCTACAGCTTTCTCTAATCTGAGCATGTGAGAGCATGTAATGTAGGCTTGGATTCACAGATGTTTACAAGCCTAAAACCCACCAATGCTTTAAGAGCCATAGGGGCATGTATTCCTACATGCCTTTATAAATTCAAGCCTTAAAAATCACTTGGTTAGACCTATTTATTGCCTCTCTTAACCTAATCAAATATGGTAGTTTTTTAAGCAGGCATAGAAAAATGATCCAACAGTTTAATGCAGGAAACAGACAATAATGCCATATTCACTAATGTAGATACATGGGATAATAACCACCAGGCTAGAATGTGGCAGGCAGGAACACTAGGAACCGTTCTTATTTTCTTAAGAAGACTACGGATTGAAGTTTATTTTTCTTTACAAATATATAGTAATATACACAGACTCCTCCCAATAGTGTGAATGAAGTCAGTAATCTTCAAGAGCTGTAATGGAAAAAGCTCAGGCTGGTATGAAGTGGGCTTTAGGAGATGGATATCCAGTTTCATAAACACAAAGAGTTCACTAAAGTGAATAGCAACTTTTCTTCCAATATTTGTAGGAAGATGAAGCTGAAGATGTATTCTGCAGGGGATATTGTTGCCTTGACAATCATTTTTGTCTGAAAGTATGGTACAGGTTGTTACGAAGTGACTAATTGCTATACTGAAATCTGCAGGAAAGAAAATTAAAATGTTTCCTTCTATTTTTAAAACTGTTTACCCTATACGTTTAACACAGCTAGGGACACAGCTAGTACATCATTTTCTTGACTAGTTCAAGGAAAAAATGAGCATCAGGATAAATTCTCCAAACACTGAGAGGAGAGCAGAAAGATCAATAAACACTCTGAAAAGCTTTACAGAGTGAAACCTTCAGACTGACCCCTTAAAGAGTACACGATCAGAAAACTGCCTAAATACAGCTAGCTCAAGCACAATCACAAGATGACATTTGCTTATCAGTTCATGAATATTTTTGACATTTAAAACAAAAGTACGTGCGGAATTGGTTCCTCCTTTGCCAACTGGTTGCTTTCTCTTCTTCCCTGTGATGTAAGGAAAAACCCAAACCTTGACCTTGAGGCTTTCAGCTCACATAGACATGAGAATTGCTACCGGAGTGAGAAATATGTGCCTGGGGAAATGAATAAACAAAGTAAGGTTCTTAAAATAAAATAATACCATAAAAACCCCAACCCTGACTTTATTGCTTTATAATGAAACCAGATAAAACAATGACACCAAAAAACCACAAAAACAAACAAACAAACACAACAACAACAACAACCAAAAACAAAAACAAAAAAAAACAAACCAGGAAACTCCAATTATTTTGTCATTCCTGCTTGCACAGTATCACAATGCTTTGTAGAGCTTTACTATTGATTTATGTTGTATTTAATAGGTTATATTTGCCCAGTGATATTATTACATATATAGAAATAATTTCCTTACAAATACATTCACAAATTTTTTTTGATTGGTTTTCTACATGCCATTTTTTTACTCAGTGTCTTATTTTGATAGTTTCCCCCTACACACCTTTTTCAAGGACTGATAAAAATCAAAAGTCTTTGCTCTAAAATACTGAAGCCAGATATGGTCAAAACTATTGAAAAGCTGATGATCTGTTCAAAATGAAATATATATATTTAGAAATATTAACTCAGTTTTATTACAGGCCTTCATTCCAGGCTCCCTTCCAGAATTATTGCTCTGCTTTCTAAAATTAAAAAATTGTCACAAAGTTGCTTTAACTTTCAAAAATATTTTGACAGTATTTTAGGGAGTTTTGACAAAACAGAAGTGTTCTTGCCAAATATTTTCATGGAATCACTTGCTGGTAGAAGATGATTTGATGTGATTTTTTTACTGAAACACCATATATGTAATATGACTGTGATATGACAGACATCACAGGAACTAAGCAAATGTCAGGTAGTTTTACTGAGCTTGTTGAAATCTGTTTGCTGGCTGCAGCTACATTGTTCTTTAGAAAGTCATATAATGGTGTCCACCCCTGTGTGATCAATAGCATTTAATGTGGAGTGGGCTTCAATGTGCATCTGTCTGTGTATCTTCCTGTTGGAAAGGAATTCTGTTTATGACTAAAGAGTACTGGAAAAAAATGAAACTTCTCAGATAGCCAAGGCACCAGCAGAAGAAAGACAACTGTCCTGATGTGCAAAACATCAGTACAACTTCCAGTTTATAGGAGAGCTAATATTATTCATCTAGATAGTTAATGTTATTAATCTAGATCCTGCCCCTCTACTCAGCTGTAGTGAGGCACATCTGGAGGGCTGTGTCCAACTCTGGGCTCCTCAGAACTAGAGAGACACTGAGCTCTTGGAGCAGGTCCAGTGGAGGGCTACAGAGATGGTTAAGGGACTGGAGCATCTCTCTAACAAGGAAAAGCTGAGCGAGCTGGGCCTGTTCAGCCTCAAGAAGAGACAACTGAGAGGGGACTGTGTCAAGTCTATCAGTATCTGAAGCAGGGTGTCAGAGGGTGGATCAGGCTCTACTGGGTGGTACCAAGCAATGGGACAAGAGGCAATGGGCAGAAAGTGAGGCACAAGAAGTTCCACCTGAACATGAGGAAGAATTTCTTTACTGTGTAGTGAGCATGCACTGGAACAGTTTGTACAGAGAAGTTGTGGAGACTCCCTCACTGGAGATACTGAAGAACTGTCTGCACACAGTCCTGTGCCAAGTGCTCTAGGATGGCCCTACTTGAGCAGGAAGGTTGGACCAGATGACCTGCTATTGACCCTTCCACTGTGACCTATTCTGTGACTCTGTGATGTAAAACTGTTATTTTATTGTAAATATTGAATAAAAACCAAAAAAACAACAACAACAACAAAAAAAAACCCACCCCAAAACAAACAAACAAAACCCACAACCAAACCAAAACCAAAAACAAACCCCAAAAACCCAACAAAACGTCCTTAGTTTTGCTCTTATATAGCTTAATTTTAGTTTCTGGAATCTCTTTCAGTATTGGGAAATACAGGCTTGTTTTTTGATATACTAACAGCAATTCAGTAGACTTTCTGTAAGTATATGGCATTATCGAATGTACTTTAGGCTCCTCAGTCAACAGAGGAACACTTGAAGTGAAGAGTTTGAAAATGGAGAGGTGGTAGTAATATTATGAAATTCACAACAAATAGGCTGCAGAACTAACATGAGCAGGAGGGTTAAACTGGATCAAACTCTCTCTTCATCGGAGCCCCCCTTGTGCATAGGGACATCTACCTGAAATTGAGTCTCAGAACATCATCCTAAAACATGGCCTTTCAAAAATTAGATCTGTTTAATAACCTTTTAATGCTGCAGACTCAGCATAGCAGGGCTCTAGGCCGTTATGAGGCTGCCTGTGTGGAAAATATATGCTTAGGGACAGAAGCCACATGGTGCTGGAGCCAGAAGAGGCCCAGCTGCTGTACTTCCAGGGCTGCCATATGCTAAGTAAGGCACAGACAGTATCCGTCCCTATTTCCAGCCACTATAATTCTTAACATTGGCTGCATGACACAAAAAAATCTGTCCAGCACAGTGAAATGCTGGAGGTGTTACCATGATCTCCTACTGCTTTTGGTGTGCCCCACAAACAGCTAGAGCAATCTAAGGAATTGTGTTGTGCCCTGCAGGCATAACCAAAGAGGAGTTCACAAAACCAGCACAATTAACCTGTAGTTTTTTTGTAAGGATTTTTTTCTTAGTGCTATTGATTAGATTTAGACAATTTAAGACTAAAAGGGCCAATGATACCTTCCAGACTGATCTTGTACAGAATGTAAACACAACTCAGTAGCTCCCATGTCAGTTCATATCTGGTCACTAGGCCTGTACCAGAAGACTGATTTAAAATGTTTCAGATATGAATAAAGTGTTATGCTTTTAAACATCTTTCTCTAGTGACTGAATATCCTTCTTGAATTAAAACTGTCATTTGTTTCTAGCCTTATTTTGGCAAGCTTCAGCTTCTACCTCCTGCTGGATGGCATTGCATGTTCTTTTGTTATAAAGGTATTTGCGATCAGAAATATGGTATTTAAGTAGCAGATCTGAAACACAAGTCCCTTAAAACTTTAAGGATGAGCTGATTTTCTTGTAAGACACTGTCATAATTTAAAAAGCATACATTTAACTCTGCTAATTGATGAACTTCCTGTATTCCGAAAAATCTGAGAAGAAATTACCTTTTTTATTGCCTAGTGCTGAGAGACTAAGCAGCAAGGTGAACTAAGCTTATAGTTATACAGTAAGAAAATAGTTTATATTTTTTCTTTCTCATTGGCAGTGAGTTTTTTTAAGCTGATTTAAACAATCATAGCTGTACTAGAGTTGGTAAAACCACAATAAGCTGCATGTGCTAGCAACCTGCTTTATCAGAATTAGCATTTCTAAACAGGATTGCAGGATTCATTCTTTTCATTAAGAAAAACTCAAGGAGATCTGTGGAGTGATACTAATGAAGCTTAGTTTCCCTCTATTTTGCATCCCTCTTGTCTCTGACTACATACCACATTATTTCCAGAGTTCTCTGTCCCTTACACCTTCAGTTCTTACATCATCCATCCATCAGGCTGGGCAAGAAGAGCTGGTGCTGTAGATAGCTTGGAGCTAGGATATGTGCCTACCTGTCCAGGGTGTGCACACCAATCAGCTCCTTTGCTAAGGGGAAACACAGTAGGGAAAAGTAAGTTCTCCTTACCTATCTTTTCACAGGGACACTGACTTAGGCCTTAGTACTCTCAGCTGCTGAATTCCATTGAATTTTACTAATATCCTTTAGAAGTCTATCCCTCTGCTGAATTTGTTTAAAATTGGTGACAAGATCCAGCAGTTACAAGGAGGCACTGACATACAGAATAACCGCATTAAGCCTCATTTCCTTGGGAAAAAGAGGCTAGAAATGAGAGAATCCATTCTCAGTAATGTACCAGAATGGTTGGCTATCACACTACTTCAGAAGCATAACACAGGATGTGGTTGTACTGACTTTGAAAAGCTTAGGTTTGTGTTTGTTGCTACTTGCAGGAGGCCTGAGTGAGCCCATTTCAATGGCATGTTCTGTTACGTGCTGCTCTGTAATGTGTTCTGATTTCAGACCAGTGACACAATTGCCTTAGTTAAAATGCCTAGTGTGGCCAGAAAGAATTAGTAATATCCACATAAAAGCAGTAACAGAATATTTGTGAGTGACTCGATTCCCTTGGAATGTGAAGGTTTTGTAAAGGAACACCACTTCCAGATATAATTGTCAAAGTTATTTTTTTGCCTCATGTGAGAACCATATTTGCTGCTTGCTAGATTAACACCTTCCATGGTGGAATCTAAATCTGAAGTGACTAGCAGAAGTGGTGAGTCACCAGCTCTTTGTAGCACAACTGTGTTTGCTTTGGGCAGAAAATGGAACAGAGATTCTTCTGCTGTTCAGTTAAAAAAAAGCTCACACCATCTTTGAAGTCTTTACTTCAGAATTTTTGGAAATGAAGCTTACAACCCATATTTACATGGGATAAAGTTCTGGTAACTTTAGTAGTTTTGGGTCCTATCTTATCTCTCAAAAAAATCTAAAGAATGTATCACTAAGAACTGAAGAGTTATAGGGTGAGTGATGAGACTATGAAGGTTTCTACTAGAACATTGCAAGCAACAAAACCCCGTACATCCTCAATGTGTTTCAGTCCTTGGCTTGCCACTGTGATTTCTTTCTAGCAGTAATGCTTGCAATGAGCTGGCATTTACATCTATAATGTTCCCATAATGAAAGGCCACGAGTAGGTGCCTGAGATGCCTTAAGTTTTTTTCTTTTTCTGGTCTGCTTTAGTGTGTAGCTCTCAGCATCATATTAAGTGTTACTAAGTTATCTTTGCAGGGTAGTTACACACAACAATTCTCTCCAGCTCAAAATTCAAGGACAATTGTTCGGAACCTCAGGCCCAAAAGCATAAACAATGTAAAAAAGAGGAGGGCAAGCAAGGAGGATGCAACTTAATAATTTGAAGTTATTAATTGGACAGTTAACCTCAATATGCAAATGGACCATAACTTATAAAAGTGTGAAGCCCCATGCCCAGGCCCCTTTTCTGTGTCCTTCTTGAGGCCCATCCTGGCAGGGCTGCAACCGGGCTCTTGTGTTGCCAGGCTGTGGCCTTTGAAGGCCTTGCAATAAATCCCTACTTTATTCCTCTAATTTTGTCTAGCCTCTGTTCCAAGTCAAACTGATAAGGCATCACCTGTAGAAAGCATACACACAAAACTGTGGCTGTGGAGACAATGAAGGCAACAGGGGTTGTCAGAAAGCCATGTGTTGCACAGCAGGAATGCATTTGTTCACAGCCAGCAGTGCACCAAGCCCACCTGGCCACTGCTACAGCATTTCAAATCACCTCTTATGGGTTACGCAGGACTCCAGCAGTACAATGGCAATATTTATTTCCTAAGTATGTGTTGTAGTCAGCTTTTATGCTAAGTTACAGTTGGTTTGTTCCGATTTCCTCCTTTGTTATATTTGGTTCCTCCTGGTTGATAGCCACCTAGACTCCTCCCCCGTTGCTGTATCCTTCCTTCTCTCACCCCTGCCAGTCTACCCTGGCCAAACCCCTTTTTCTAGCTGTTGCTCGGTCCATGATTTGTTGCCTTAAATGTATCCCCGCCTACCTCCTCTCCCAATGGACACTGTATCCATCCTTCATCCCTGAGCTCCACCCTTCACAAACCCTGATTGGTTTTGTCTCATGCTCCTCCTCTGTTTGCTAGCCCTATAAAAACCCTTGTCACTTAGATTTGTTAGCCACTTGGGTACTGCTCTCCTCTAGATAGGACTCTTGTTGTTCAGCTCCCAGATTCTCAGACCCTCCCTGCAATAAACATCGCTTGGATTACCTGAGAGCTGGAGTCCCTCTTGTTTTCTACCTCCACCATGCTTTTCCACCTCACCATTTCGCTGACTCTGGCTAGCTGGCCAGCGTCCCAGGGAGACCACCTGGATAATTAGTTGGTCTCCGAGAAAGACGTCCACGGCGCGGCCACGTGCTGCCACAGAACAGCATCAGGTGAGCTGCGTCAAGTATGTATTTTGGGCTGGACACAACATGAATTTACTGAAGAGAGGGAAGTTAGACATCTTGTAGCATCAGTGTCTGTGGTACGGGTGACAAGCCAGAGGAGCAGGTCACAGGGAGCAGTGCAGACCAGCCATGAGCATGCTGTCCCTGGTCCCCACGCTCCCCGGCAGCTCCGCAGGGATTGGGGACACCCAGTTGCACGGCACAGCAGGGCATGGAGACATGGGTCCAGGATCCTCACCCATTTTTCCAGACCTGCCCTGATTCGTAACTACTTTGTGTGGAAAATCCACTAATGAGCCTTGATCCCCAAGGCAGCAAATCACAGGAAGGGCAGCCAACCCACAGCCTGCTCTTCTCTGAGGGCGAGTAAGTGAACCTGGTCTCCCCGTGAGTAATTTACGGTGTTCGATTACTTCTATGGAGTTTGGGAGGGAAAACCTTAGATACCTAACAGATCTGTAAATTTAGTTGGGAAATTTCTAGTAAAAATTACTAGCCAGAAGGTGAAAATACATATCTATCTTAAACCGTTTGTGTCGTTAGCCTGCTGTGAATATAAAATGCAAAGTAGAGATGTAATTGGGTGAAATTTAATGGGTAAATAACAGAAAAGAGTTGAGTTTCAACAATCTAATGGTTGTTCCTGCTTGTACATTCCCTCAGTTTGTACTTCAGAATTCCTGTTCTCCCTGCCTGTGTTCCTTCTCAGCACTTGTGAGTTGTTATGTTTGTGAGGATGTCTGTATGTAGCACTTACGGCTAATGTGGGATTGTTGCAAAATGTGGAATATATTAAATTTTCTGAAGAAAGTATGTTCTCTGATGTTTGATCTTTGTATACTTTCAAGCCTAAACAACAACAAAAAGAGGAGATTTGTGAAACAGAGAGCAGCTAAGAAGCTGTAAGTGATGTCCAGGTGTTAGAAAGACAAATCAGTTGTTGGAAGAAATCCCTTGTTAAGGTTTAGGGCTCGATATGTTTCAATGATCTCAGACCTGGGGGAGGTTAACAAAGCTTGGGAAGAAGGATATGCCATTGATGGTGGACACAAAGAATGCAGAATTTAGGACCACAAGGACATCTAGCAGAACTTCCAAGATAAAGAAGAAACTAATAAAGCCAACTCAGCAACTGTGCAGAAACCAGCTCCGACTGGGTAATTCCGGCAGGACGAGACTGGGAGCCCTGACTCACGGCCACCAACTGAAGAAACCCACCGACTCAAGAGAAAGATTGAGGATGTGGACTAAGAAGGATGAGAAACAAGAGAATCATTAGACTACTAATTAACTAGAGAACTACATAACTTGTAGCCAATAAACACTAATTCATTTGTTTGCTAAAATGTGTAAAAGGTTTTGATAGTTGGGGTGCTGGCCTTGTGGATCTGCCACCCAGCACCCCTTTCAGTGCAGAACTGTAAATAAATCAACTACCTCGACTCTGTGTGTGCATTGGCCTCTTGTACACCGGGTGAAAGAACCTATTTTGGGAACAAAATTACTCTGCATCCGTGCCTACGTGCTGCAATCCCACGCCTGAAGTCCTCCGTAAACCCTCCATCAAGAACTCTTTCGCTCCTGCCCATGATGGCCTGAGAAGGCCTGAAGAAAGGTAAGTCCATCTCCTGCACTCGTTAGAAGGTCTGTGTTGAAGTGAATCTGTGCTTTGATGGATGTGGCTTCACAGACTTTGAAGGTAGGTGAGAGGCGTTTCCAAGCCCGGGCCCGGTCCGGTTCCCAGCCCGGCACCAGGCTCTGCTCCCTCCCCGGGCCTACCCTGCCCGCGCGCGCGGGGCGGCACCTGCCCCGGAACCGCCGCGCGGGCGCTCCCGCCGCGCGGGGCATTGTGGGTGTGCGGCCGCCTCTGCGGCTTTCGGCGGGCCCCAATAAAATGGCGCTGTAGGCGGTGGCGGGAGCGGGAGGTGTCGCCGGGTCCCTGCACTGCCGACCGGGTGGCACGTCCTCGCCTCCCTCCTTCCCTCCGCCACCTCGCCGTGCTCCGGCTCTGCCGCCCGCTCCCGGCCCCCGCGCCACCTCCTGTGCGGCGATGGCGACTCCGGACCAAAAATCTCCCAACGTTCTGCTGCAGAGCCTCTGCTGCCGCATCCTGGGCAAGAGCGAAGGTAACGGCGTCCCCCCGCCATTCCCCCGGCTGCAGCGCTCGGAGCCCGCGGGGGCTGCCCCGGCAGGGCTGGAAAGGTGCCGGCCCCCTCGCCCCCTCGGC
The DNA here is from genome assembly GCA_013390045.1 of Picathartes gymnocephalus. Lineage (NCBI taxonomy): Eukaryota > Metazoa > Chordata > Aves > Passeriformes > Picathartidae > Picathartes > Picathartes gymnocephalus. The sequence continues at coordinate 121,133 of WEKY01015120.1, forward strand.
GGGGAGCGTCGGCGGCCTCCCGGCCCCGGGGAGTGGCAGCCCGGGCGATGCTGAGATGCCGGCCGGGCATGGCAGCAGCCCCGCCAGCCGGAGCCCTGCGGCGGGAGATGGCTCCGTGCGTTCCTCCGCCGGCTCCCCCGAAGCGTTTGGCCGGCTCGTGAAGGCGCTCTCCTCTTCGGGCCGCGGGTCACCGGTGCCGGGGTGTTTGGGCGAAAGGGGGCTTGTGTACGCGTTGGGGAACCTCCGCCTGTCGCCGGTGCCTGCTTGAATGGAGCCATTGACGTGCGCCAGGTCCGCTGCAGGTCCTCGGGGTCTCGATGCTGATGTGAGTCTTCAGCAAGGGAACGAATCTCTTGTCTACGTAAATTTTTCCCTTGCAGTCAAGGCAAAGACTGTTTTTAGTAAGCAGTCGGAGGGGTGGAAAGGAAGGCGTGCATCTGGTGAGTCTCCTTTTTTAAGTTGCTGTTGTTTATCAGCGTGTCTCACTAGAGAAACTCATGCAGAAGCTTTTATTGCATCTGTTCTCTTGTATGAGAGATGACTTTCCCCCTTACTAGTAATGGCTCTCAAGTCCCTTATGTATTCTTTTCTCTCTCCATGCCCTTTTCTTCTGACAAGTCCCTTTAGATACTTCCAGGACAGTAACTAAAACTTTTGAGCATTGACCTGTTGTAAAAAATTACTAAAATGTGGCCTACGTGAGGATTATTGCTATCTTAGAACTCTAGAAAGTGAGTAACAAGGCACAGATATGTGTGTTGTCTGTCTCTCAGACTTTGTTTCCATCTATAGCAGACAGCATGTCGTGGTCTCACACCCCATCTTTGTCTCTCAGTTGGAGAGATATGGGTTTAATGGATGAACTGTTTGGTGAATAAGGAACTGAAACTGGCAGCGTGGCCACATCCAAAGAGTTGTAGTCACTGTCTCAGTGTCAAAATGAAGATCAGTAGCAAGTGGTGTCCCTTGATGATCAATTGACGATGATCAATATCTTTATTAGTAACATAGACAGTGGGCTTGAGTGTGCCTTTGGAAGGTTTGCAGATGACACCAAGTTGAGCAGTGCAGGTGATGTGCTCGAGAGAAGAGAGTGCCATACACAAAGGACCTTGACAGGCTTGAGGAGCAGGCCCTTGTGAACCTCAGGGTTCTGCACCTGGGTCTGGGCAATCCCCAGTATCTGTAGAGAGAGGGGAATGAGTGGTTTGCAGGCATTCCTGCAGAGAAGGACTTGGGGAGTGGATGAAAAATTGGATATGAGGCGGTAATGTGCATCCCGGAAAGTCAGCATATCCTGAGCTCTGTAAAAAGAAGCATGGACAGCAGACAGACAGCAGTGATTCTCCCCTCACCCCTCTGCTCTTGTGAGACCCCATCTGTGTTCAGCTTCAGGGCCCCCAGTTTTCAAAAGACTTGCACGTGTTAGAATAGGGGCAGAGGAGGGCCATGAAATTGTTTAGAGGGATGGAGAACCTCTCCTACAAAGCAGGTTAGAGAGAGTTGGGGTTCCTGAGCTTGGAGAAGGCTCTGCTCGGAGATCTCATTGTGGCCTTTTGGTGCTTAGAGAGGGCTTATAAGAAAGACACTTTTTACCAAGGCCTAAAGAGACAAAACAAGGGGTATCAGCTTTAAACAATTATAGGGTATGTTTAGATTGGACACAAGGAAGAAAGTTTTTACAGTCAGAGTTATGAGGCACTAGAACAGGTTGCCCAGAGGAGTTGTGAACGCCCCATCCCTGGAAATGTTCAAGACCAGATTGAATGGTGCTTTGAGCAACCTAATCAAGTGAAAGATGTCCCTGCCCATGTCAGGGGAAGTGGACTAGATGGTCTTTGAAGGTCCCATCCATCCCAAATAATTTTGTGATTCATGTGAGAACCTTGGTGAAATTGGAGTCATTGTCTTCACTGAACTGTTGACTAGGGACTCCTTCACAGAAAACACTCCGTATAACTCTAAAGTCTTAAGGGTTTTTTTCAACCTAAATAATTCTATGATCAACAGCTGTTGATTGCTGTGTTCTGTTTTTCAAATCTTTTCCTTCTCCATTGCATTTTTAAGTCTTCTGCAAGGCAATAAATGAATTTTTTTCCAGAATCTATTGTATTTCTTTGTTAGGAATTCCTGTTGTAAGATTTTATCAGGATGTGGCAAATTGCTACTATTCCCCTATCTCCACCAAATCAGCAGTAGCTTCTAAACTGTTTAACGCCTCTTTGGTCCTTCTGTAACCATATGTTTCTTTTAACAAGTGTTTTAACTGTATTTTAAAGGGTGCTTCGCATCAGCTTACAATTCTAAGGTGCTCTTATAGCTCTGTTTTTAAAACTGTTTCTCGCTTTTAACATTCTTTGGAAACTTTTTTCTGATACAATTGGTATGTTTTTGTTTAAGAGTATTTCAAACATTTGCTACCAGAAATCTCAAATTATTGTGGTAATTACTAGTTCTATTTCCAAAAATAAATTTAAAAATTTGGAAAATAGATTGTCTTCCTTTATTTGAATAGTGGATGCCTTTTTGAGGACGTTATTTCTATATTGTCTAGTCCTGTTTTCTTCATGACTCTTTTTTTCTTAGATTTGGACTCTAAACTCGATCTAAGCTTTTTTCTTAGTGCTGTCTAGGTCTGTGATGCTTACAAGAGTTGAACAGAAATGGAAACCTCTGTTTATCAACTGAAGTATGAGTAGTGAGGTGGCTCACATGTAGCCAGTTAGGATTTAGCTTTTTTTTTAAATCATAGTTTTGATACATCTCCATATCTCCTGACTGGAGTAATAATTTTATTTACTATCAATATGTGCAAAAACAAGCAAGAGAACTGTTTTTTGTTATTTTTAAAAGAAATGTATTGTTGGGATTCTGATAATGTAACTAAAATCCTTTCTATGTTTGACTAATGAAAGTGGAAATTTTGGCCAAAATCACAGTAAGTTTCTGCCTGCAACCTGTAGCCTGCTCGTCTGCGTACTTGAAGTTTATCTAAGGACTTCTTTGAAATGACAGCTTATAAAAAAAAAAAAAAAAAGTGGGTTGTCTGCCACATTTATCACCCATGTTTTTATGCATGTGACAGATGGGAAGCCCATTCTTACCTTGCTCTTTCTTCCTATGTTACGAGGCATGCTAGTACTGAAATGTCACCCTTCTGAGATAGGATTTTCCTTGAAGCAGTCAACTGTGGTACATGTGTTAGCTCAGCTATAGACTTCAAGTGCAGAGAGACTGATAAATCAAAAATTCTGTGAAAGTCTCAGTCATGAAAGGTGTGTTGGTGTTTTTTTTCTCCCTATCCCTGATATCTGTGTCCAAGGAATGTATAAAGGACAATAAAGGAATTTTGTTAGCACTAGCATTCTCTGAGTCGAGGAAGATGCGTGTATCCGAAGGTGGTAAGGAGCCCACTGGACAAGCTATTTAGCATCTTGCTGTTTTTCAGGCTTGTAATTCTTGTTCCTTTCAGCACAGGATAAGTTTGAAGTAAGGTATTAGTATGTGGTTAGTGGTCTGTGTGCAGCTTCTCTGCTCCTTGTGTACAGTGAAGTTAGGCTGCTTTCTATGTACACAGCCTTTTTTCTGAAGCAAACTTTGCAAGTATTACCAGTTTAGTCTTTGGAAAGTAATTTATGATGTTCAGTTACTCTTATAGAGATTGGGGGCAAAAACCTTAGACACTTAAGAGATCTTTAAATAGAGTAGATAAATTTCTATTAATCCAAAACAAGAACCTGAAAATATCCATCTTAAACCATTTGTGTAGTTAACCTGCTGTGAATGTGAAGTACAAGGTACTGATGTAATTGGGTGAAATTTAATGGGTAAATAATGAAGGAATTGAGGTTCAATGATTCAATGGTTGTTCCTGCCTGTGCATTCCCTGAGTTTCTACTTGAGAATTTTTGTTCTCCCTTTTTTTCTTCTCAGCACTTGCATGTTATGTTTGTGAGGAAGCTATGGCTTCAGGAGGAGCTGAAGGGTTCTGTTTATATAATGCCTGTATGATAATTGTTCACTTAAGGCTAAGGTGGGATTACTCACCTTCCAAGTCTACATTGTGCAATCCCCTGCCTGAAGTCTTCCATAAACCCTCATCAAGGACTTTTTTGCTTCTGCCCATGATGGCCTTAGAAGGCTTCCACCTTCTCTGCTTGTTAAAGATTTATGTTGAAGTGAATTTGTGATTTGATGGAATGTGACTTCAGGCTTTCACTGTTGGAGCCATCTTCTCTCTCTTCCCCCTTTTGGCATCATCCCCTAAGTAGATGGCTTGATGTGGTTCCAGAACCAGTCAGCTGCATAGGCCTAGTTACTGGGATTTTTAACTTTTTTGCGAACAGCTCTGCCTCTGAGCAATTCATTACAAGGTCTGCTGAATTATGTGGAAGAACTGTTTAATTGTTCATTTGTGGTTTGGTTTTTTTTTTTTTTTCCCTACCTAAAGTTTGTTTTTTTTTTTTCCCTAGAACTAGTGTTTGAAAGGTTTCTGTTGCTGTGCTGTAGCCAGTCCTCACTGAGGGGCTTAAAGCTTTGCATGGTGCTGTGTGTCTGCAGTCAGCCACTGTGGTTAGTTTGGGGTCTCTGCCCCTGCAGTTGGAGCTGTTGCTGACCTCTCTCTTCCACATGTTCTTATAGTGTCTAACAATTACTGTACTGGCTTTGTATTACCAATCTTCTGTGTTTTTTCCAGGCTGTCCGCCTCACTTTTTTTACTTACACCTGATCTAGCAGGGAGCTTGCTTACCTGTGCTGTAATTTCTTTAAAATTTTTTTCCCCCTATGTTTGTGGACTGTAGCAGTTATACAGGGTTGCATGCCTCTCTTTGGACAGTGATTTTGTCCTTCTGACAAAGAACTTCTTGTTCTTAGCTGTCTTTCACAAACCTCCTGGTAATCTTAAAATTCTAAGAACACTTAGTGCCTTCAATGGAAACAAATGGTATTGCTGTAAATATTCAAGCTAAATCTATTTGAGTTTGAAACCTAAAAAGATTTTTGTGTGCCAAAGTACTATTGGAGGTGTGCATGCTTGTCTTAGTTTAGGGCAAATCTGGGAGGAAACCTCCTCAGGGGGTTCCCCCAGAAAAGCAGATCCAAGCCACCCCTCCCCCCAGCTGGTTCGGGAAACAGAGTTCCTTGGAGAAAAGTGGAAAAAACTATTTATTTAACAAACAAAACACCCACAAGCACAAAGGATGAACAACACTACACAACAAAACCTCTCGCCGTTCTGAAGAGATGGCAAACCCAGAAAAAGTCTTTTCCGTGGGTGTGTCTTTGGTTTTTCTCTGTCTCTCTCTCTCCGAGGCTCGGGCCCGGCGTCCCGGCTGCAGTGCCGCTTGGGGGGAGCCCCCCCACCTCTCCGGGTGATGGTCCTGGTGTCCCCGGATCGAACAACAGCAGAACAGTCCAAAAAAAAATCTTTGGTCTCAGCTAATTAAAAAAATGAGCCAAAAAACAAAAGAGGGGGAAAAACTGAAGGAGAGCTCTCCGCTGTCTGTGCAGACAACTCCCAGTCTAGGAACAGGAATGCTGAAGGTGTTATCTCTGTTTTGAAAACAACTGCCTCAGATGTTCCACCGCTTGCTTATCCTTCTACCCCCTTTGCTCTCAGATCTTGTCTTAAAGGTGCAAAACTTATTTCTGGGCTAAACAGACGAAATGGGGATAAAAGCATCATACAGTCAGCCTAGGACAATGCTCTAGAAAGTAGTATTTCAGTGTTTGGGGAGCAGTTTGCTACCTCAAGTCCATACTGTGGTCCATACAGTATAATCTCCAGAGCATCAGTTTTGTTATTGCTGTTTGGTTTTGGTTTTTTGAACTCTGAATTATTGGAATAGATGTTAAGATTTCATGTTGGGGGGAAAAGCATAGAGTTCATTCAAGTGGTGATATGGAGGGAGTTTTGTTTACGCTAATAACAGAGCAGATGGGAGTTGACAAAAGAGGCAAAAATTCACAGTGAGGGAAAGTTCTGAAAAGATGGACACAGAGTTCTGGTAGTCCAGTGGGACAGTCCTCAAATCTGTTTACTAACAATGCATCAAGAGCCAGGCATATTAACAGAACTAAAGAATAGTTATGTTTCCTGTGCTGTACTTCAAAGTTTGTGGACACCATCTAAATAAGGAAAGATATGGCACTGTGTGTGGCTTGGGCTTTATTTTGTGCTTATGTTGGTTTATTTTTCCTTAGTGGGAGGGGAATCTGGAGACTAGAAAAACAGTTAATTAGCAATAAATTTAAAATGCTTCAACTGAAAACTTGCATCCACAGAAGAGAAGTGTAAGATAGTTGACTAAATCAGAAGGCATTTGTGCCTTCTGGGCTGTGAGCACACGTTGCTACCTCATGTCCAGCTTTTTGTCCATGGGAACTCCCAAGCCCTTCTGTGCAGGGCTGCTGTCAGTGGGCTCTGCCAGTCTGCAGTTGGGTCTGGGATTGCCTCAACGCAGTGCAACACCTTGTTTGTCATAACCAGGCTGGGCCTAAAATCATACATTTCAGACCCGGTGTTTTCTACAGGAACAAGCAGTTTTGCTCACAATGCATGTAGGTTCTCCTCAAGAACAAAACAGTCATGCTGATGGCATTTGAGCCTAGTCTTCGAGTTCATCATTATATGCCATGTTAATGAAATTGCCTTTTTCCCCAGGTAATACTTCTTAGTAAGGTAGCACATCTGATATGAGTGAAACAGATAACATGTAGCAGCATTACTGTCTTGACAAACATAATGTGGTACTTGCGGTATACGTGAGACAGTGAAAAGTTGTACAGCTTTTCTTCCCAGCTTAGTTTTGCAATAACAGTGCATTAGACAGTCTGCTAACACTTTGTTACAGGAAAGAAATTTGTTGTTTGGGGTTTTTTTCTTCGGCATGTGTTTTCGGCAGCATCTGTATCTGATCTTTAATTAAATAATTGTTAATTGTTTGCAGCAATAATTTTTCACTGGTCAATGCCACTCCTACAGCACTGAATGCAGTTTAGTGTGTAATTGTTTCACGATAATTTTGTATTTGTGTTTAAGGAAAATGGTTGTCTGGGATGATGGGCAGCTGACTGGAGAATTTGCTAATCTTTGAAGTCTTTCAAGAAAGAAAGAAACTATTTGGTTTAGCTAAGCTTTCTTTAGCATGGTCCTGTAGTTTAGAAATTGTTCAGAGATGTATTTAAATAACCAAATTTCTTCTTTTCAGGAAACAAGGTTTCTCACAATGATACATTAATATTTGGAAAAACAATTTCAATTACTATTTAGGTTTTTCGCCCCCTGCCCCCCTTTGGAGACTTAATTGACCTATAATGAACCTTGTTTAAAGAAATATGTAAGAGTATAAAGTGAATTTCAGTTCACTTCCTTAAAGTTATAGGTAATGTTAGCAGCTTCTTTATAGCAAAACTCTTGCTGAATTTCAATATGTCCTCTGAAATACTGGCTTCTTGCAAGTATTCTGGCTAAGTTCTCTCTGTCTCATGAACTTTTCCTTTAAATTTGATCTTTGGTCCTATTTCTCCTTGCTTTCTTTACAGCCAGAGTCTTTCTGTGCATTGCTTCTATATATTTCTTTTCATGTGCTACACTTGTATTTTCTTCAGCTTTAAAGTGCTGTTATCTGCCTTTTGATGTAGTTCAATTCTAATACTGGACTGTGTTTAGGAAAGTTTGAATGGCTGTGTGGAGTATAGATCTTTGGAGGATTGATGGGTTGCTTTGTTCAAAGGAGATGGTTTTTAAATTTTCTTTTTTTTCCTATGATTCACAAGTGCCAGTTCTCTATTCAGCTGTGTGCCTGCTTATCAGTGTCATTAATTGTATGTGTATTACTTAAGGGATATAGTCTGAGAAGAAGTGGCTGTCTCTATCTGCATTCTTTGCTCTGATCGGACCTCTGGAAATCAAGGCATGATCAATGTTGTTTTACCCCTCTAGCCTTCAGGCAGCTGCATCAGATGTATTGAGCTTCCTGTTATGTAACAGAGTCATGCTGTAATCATTTTCTGATGAAGGATGTTCAAATAGATAGATGGCTGTATATTTTAAGTGTGTCTGCTGTCGTAATGATGATTCTTTGAGGAGGGAAGCAATTAAATGTGACTATTAGTTATAAGCTGTGTGAATTTTTATGGTACTGACAAATAGCTGTATTAAGTTACATTTGATCACTTTAAGTACTGAAGTTATTTTATGGCTTCATGAGAAATAATCTGCTGAAGAAACACCCACAGCAGGGAATTTTGTTTGTAACAGAGAAGCTGGATTTGAGATGAATAAAACATGAAAATCTGAATTAAATAAAATAGAGAACCAGTCTTACTACAGAGCTGTTGAATTGCTGCTGCAGATCAGCAATGTATAATGAGCAGATAACTTTTTCTATTTTGTCAGTAGTGTAACAGGTTTTAAGAACAGGATTTGTTGGATGAAATTGTAGTCCTTCAACTGGAGATCTGTCATGGTTTAAAAAAAA
>WEKY01015121.1:0-20863 GCA_013390045.1 Picathartes gymnocephalus
CCCAGCGCTGAAATAAACATACCCATTTTACAACTCACAAGTTGTGGAGTTTTTCCGTGTATCACCTCCAAAGTTAGAGTGTGCTCTCCAAAACTTCTGCATCTGATCCAGCATTCCCAGTGCCTGTGACCTGTCAGTGTTTTCCACATGATTTATGAAAAACTTTCTCTGATTAAAATATTTACCTCAGTTTGTCATGTGTATTTTTAGCATCTGAGTGCATTTTGTTTTCCTATGGCCAGGCTTTTCCTAAGCACAGAGTAGTGCCCGTGTGCAGTTTCTGAGTCATGGTTGTGTTAGCCATTGTATTTTGTGGAAATGCTGTCTCTGGACTCATGCTGGCCTGGGAACACATTTACTCTTAGGCAGGTCATGAAAGGGTACCAAAGAACAAGTTAAAATTGGATGGAGAAGGCTGTAGTAGAAAAATGTAATTTCTGTTAAGTTTGGAGAAAAAGTAAAAAAATGTTTCTCCTTTTTTTCTTTCCTTAAAAAGTATTCACAGCATGGGAGAGTGTCTGAACCACACGTGGAAATACCCTGCTGAGCAATTTGGGATTTCATTAAAGCAAGGATTAGTGGGAGTTTGTAGACCTGCGGTGATTAGTGGTATTCTTCAGTAACTCTGTGGCATTTTCTCCACTCAAAATAATTACATTGATGCAAGAAGAAAAGAAGGAAATCCCACTTCTAGGATGAACATACTACATACACAAATCATTGTGTGGAGCTGAGAGAGCAGAAATGGTTTGACTAACCAAGTCAGTCAGGTTAATCTGCTCTAAAGCAGCAGGTTTCAAGCTGAAGGAAGATCTACAGGTGATGCAGGTGAGTGGTGATGTTAATTCAACCTTAATTCAGGGCAAAAGAGTATGCATCAGTTGGTGTCCTAAAAGGTATTTATATGGTTTTAATTTCTATTGCAGGCATGTAATTCACCCTTCTGTGCTCCAGCATAAGAGTACACATTGAGTACACTTTTATGAAGCACTGGGTATCATCTTAGCAGGTTTAAGTCCAACGATTTAAAAGAAGGGGAAATCAGCCTTCTTACGGAATTGTCTGTGCTGTTTCTCATATTCTGACTGGGCCTGTTTTGAGTTTGGTATCACTATCCTGTGTTGCATTTATAACTATAGAAATCTGAATATTTACAGGACAGAAAAGACAGATACTAAGAATATACTTAGCAATACTAGGAATAATCTTAGCACAGATTCTGTGAGTAAGGCTCACTGGTTAGGAATTCCCAAAGAATGTTGTGAATTCTGTGCATCTGCCTAAATCTGCCTGAACACTCTCACCTTGCCAGGAATATTTTAAACTCTGGGTTTGCTACCCTTCTCTGGAAAGACTGCATTTCTTTAAGCAGACAAAGATGACCTTTCTCTTCTTAAGGCAATGAGCCATCAGAAGTACTTACAAAATTTAATAGGAGGCATTTTAGGGGACTAACAATATATGAATAAAGGCATCTTGCCTTGCCCATGTAAATGATTATTTCTTTTACCTAGGAAAGTGTGAAATGATAAAATTCACTCTATCATTTCAGAAAAAGGATATTGTCAGGATTAAAATTAGAAATCAAAATGAAAAACTGCTGAATGGCTCGAAAGCTTCCATTACTACAGAAAAATATTTAATTCCTGAAACGCCCTTGCACAAAATACCCTATAGTTTTAAAATAAGTACATTTACTGCAGTAGGAACAGAGGAAGTGTGCCTATGTGTGTTTTTCTTTGAACTTCTTCAGTTGTACTGAAAACACAATATATGTCTCTGGTAGAGTGACTCTTCCATTTCATATTTATGGGTAAATCAGTACCCAAAACCAATGGCAAAAGCTAGTGATCTCGTAGATGAAGAAAACGCCCTGTAATTTGCTATGGGCATCACAGCTCTTGGGATTTTAATCTTTATTCAAAAAATAGAAGTATTTAAACTCAGGATCTGTTCTGACCACATATAGACAAACACTGACTAGACAATTTACCACATCCTAGGCAATTCACAGCTCTAAAAAGACATTTAATCTTTTTTGTTTTTACTTTCTGTTTAATGTATTTTTCAAAAAATGCTTTGCTTCTAGTTTTAGCACTAAAGCATTTGTTTGGATATGAGTCTAGACATACTGTGATTTGAAGGGAACAGGTACATTCCACAGGTCCTGCCAGAAGATCTATTGATTCCCTAGTTAGTGTCACTGCTGGAAAGAGCAGGCTAAACAGAACAGCTCAGTGAGTGAATGGATTAGCTATGCAGGGGAATCTGACTCTCTGGATGGGAGCAGGCTATTCAAACTAGATTAGGAAACAGAAAAATCTGCTGAAGGAAGCTTTTGGGTGTCTCTGGAGACATTCTGCCCGAAGGCTGATGTTTTCAGTTTGACTGCCGTGCAGGTATCGGCAGAGAGACACATTTTATACTTTGCCTTGGAGTCTTCATATGTTTTATCAAATGACAGCTGATTTAAAAAATAGTCTCTAGCAGCAGAGTTTGGAACTCAGGTTTTCCTATTTCCCAGAGACTGCCCTCAATGGTGTGGCTAGAAAGTAACATTCCTGGCCTAGCAAATATTAAATTCCTTTACAAAGGTGGAACAGCTCCAGTAGAAAGAACTAAACCAACCACATTTACTTCAACTCCACATAGTCTGTAGATCTGCTATGAGACCACTCTTCCAGGCAGAGAAGGAAGAGGGCTGAAATTCCTTTTACTGAACACAGCCTAGGACCCAGGGTTCTCGTATTCTATGTTAGAGTGTTAGTCATGGACTTGGTTAAAGAAAAAAAAAACAACCAACACTAAAATGGCTTTCTTGTCATGTTTTAAAGGAAGCCTATAAGGTTAAGACTTCAAGTCTCAGGGAAGGATTTAAATAATCATTTCTCACACTCCCTCGTGGCCTTGTGATGTTCTGCCTCTGTTTGGGCCTCAGTCCTTCTGCAGATTTATATACAAACACTTCCCTATTGATTGGGAAGGCAATCTAATGAAAAAGGGCTTGAAAAATTCTGATGTGCTCAGTGTTTCTCTTGTTTTTTCCTGGCAAGATCTGTTTTCAGGCCTCCAAGTTCTCTGTGCGAAGTTTATGGGAAAGAGGTACTGACTAGAGTAGAGAATGGTCCCATTCAGGACCAAGTAAGGGAAATAGATGTATACAAACCCATGGAGACTGCTGAGGGAGCTAACTATTGTCTTTGAAAGGTCATAGAGATTGAGGGAGGTTAAAAAAGTCAAGTATCACACTTATCTTCAAAAGAAATCAAATAAAATGGCAAAAAGGACAACCCAGGGAACTACCTTAGTCTCTGGGAGGTTGTGGCACAAATGATCCCAGAAGTCATGTCCAGGAACTTGAAAAACAGGATGGTGAGAGGGAACAGCTGGCACTAATACATCAAGGGAAAAAATATGGCTGGTTGACCTAATTGTGTTATTTTATGAGAGGAGGGAAAAGCAGTGGATGGCATTTCCATTGCCTTTTACAACACAGTCTGTCTCCACAGTGTCTTTGCAGTTCAGCCACTGAGATGAAATATACATGTGAATTACAGGTGGGTGAAACCTGGCTGGACTGCAAAAGTTGTGATTAGTGATTTGAAATCCAGCTGGCTGTTGAGTACTGATGATTTTCCTAAGGCATTATACCTGGGGCTGATACTGTTTAGCATTCCTCATCAGTGACCTGGGCAGTGGGACTTCCAGCTCAGAAAGCTCATAAACTACACAGATGATTTGGAGGCTGCAGGTCAAAGCCACCCTATAGCAGGACCTTGACAATCTGGAGGTGTGACCGGATGACTTGCACAAGTCCCTCCCATCCTAAAGTAGTCTGTGACTCTTTTCCACACCAGGAAACTGATTTCCAAAACTGTGGTGCCGTGAAATGAGAGCAAGAACCACCTCACATAACTGAGATGAGGTTTGTTCTCTTCTGAAGGGCTAAGTGGCAATCTAATACTATACTGGGAGGACCATGAAGGTCACTAAAAGAAGAAAAGTTACAATGTAAAATGTAGTATTTCTGCATGTGTTCTCTTAAATTATTTAATAAAGAAAAACATCTCAAATCCACGTATATAGCCGGGATACAAAAAGAAACCTAGGTCCCCATTTCCACAGACATTGTTGGAAGGCACTACTTAAAAGAAAAATCAATCTTGCAATATTTATGGACAGAGTTGACATGAAAAATACCTTAAATCAACCAATGAGGGTTTTTTCCTAATATTTCAACCCTTTATTGAGCTAGTCATATTAAATTATTTCCAGAAGATGTAATTCAAGAACGATCTGACCAATTTTGAAATGTTTTATTTTAAATTCTATGACTAGATCATACTTAGATGCTCATAAATTATGTTACTTTGAAAGGCGGACATAAAACAGCAAAAGGGGCTTAATAAAGAGATTATGGTGTCTTGTAAATGAATAGTTGGGTACTTAATGTCAGGATGTAGATTGTAGAAAGTACGATGTAGAAACTATTGACTATTCATTGTAATTATTGCTCATGACCAAGTGGGTATTATTAAACTTCAGAAAACAATCTTTATAGTTTTTGAAACAGTCTCATCCTGAGAGATCAAAACATCTTGGTGATTAAATGAAAATGAGATAGTAGCTATTTAATGGCAAGCACTATTGAACTAACTTCTAAAAGAAATTTGCTAAATGCTTAATATTAACACTGGGCTGAGAGAAATGCAGCTGCAAAGAATTTCATTTAAATGGCAATGCTAAAACTTTAATTTTATTTTAACGGAAAATTTATGAAAGACAGCTATTCAAACTAGATGAGATGATCACTATCATTCTTTTATTAGTATAACCAAGGGGCTTAATTTTCCTTAGCTCTTTAATTGTTCGTTCATCTTCTCCAGTTCCATGCTCTGCTTCCTAAGAACATGTGTTTAACTAAATACATTTAGATGTAAGCTGGATATAGGCTTTCCAAACCAACAATTTTGTTTTCAAATTAAAACCCTCCTCATTTTTATATGAAAGGAACAAATCTATTTCTCAGTGGTCATGGTGAAATATTATTACCCCACTCGAAGTATGTATGCCAATACTACCAAAAAGGTTTTTTGTATTTTGAAGTTATGTCTGTTGTCTAGGATGTGGGGAATTGGCCACTGGCAACCAGTCAGAACCATTTAAGGAAAGTATTTGCTCATCAGTTTTGGATTTGGAAATTGTGGGTTTTGAATATCTCATTCATTAATTTTGTGACTGATGACTCAAGACTCACCAAAACTTTTTATTTCCACATTTACTGGATTGTGCATTGTACCCTTTTTTAATGACTGTGTCAGATTTCAGATGTCTGCATGAGGTGTCCTAGATACTACTTTTCCATGCTTAAAAAGGTAAACATTTAAAAAGGCATTTTTGTTCAGTGATGTAAAAAAATAGCACAAGAAAAAAGCAGATATTTAGCATGAGCAATTTGTGGAAATGTGGAGAATGGTATAAGATACAGAGCTGTGTTAACTTTAGTTGAACAGTAAAGCTTAGCCAGCTTGAAAGTGAGTTGCAGTAGCTCACATTCAGTCTGGGACTGCAGAACCTCAGGCATAGCATTGAATTGCTGTGAAGTGGAGGTGTTTGCCTGAACTGGGGAATGTGGAAAGGACTTTCTGTTAATGTAATTAAGCAGCTTTAAAAAACACAACTGGGACGTTTTATAGAACATAAGTAGCTGAAGTATAGGTGTTCCTCTCTCCATTAATACTAACTAATTGCAGGTGTTCCCCACTTCACATGCTTTGAATGTGCAGAAGTCCTCCTTACTGAAAGGGTTTGAATTCTTCATGCTCCTCCAGAGCTGGCCATAGTCCTTGCTTTCTTAAAATAAACCCAGCTAGGTAGGATTGATATGTGTTTTGTGACTAGCATGCATCCTTATGAGAGGGAGAACTGTACTCTTTTGTAGTGACTTAAATTTATACACTCCATAAATTATGGAGTTTGTAATGCTTTGCTTTCTTCTTGTACCTTTGTATTTCTTCTGACACTTCTGCCTTCAATAGTCTGCCTTTTCTAGAAGAATAACCACACTCATGTCACAAAGTGTTTGTTCACAGTGTATAGTAGATTTCCACTAAAGGAAAAAGTTCAAAGAACAAATAATGTCCCAAATCGGAGAACAATTTATGAGTTTCAGTAATGTAGACAAGGAAGCTTTTAAGAAAAAATTTTAGAACAATATTTTTCTTTTAGGAAAAATATCTGTTGAAAAGTCCTTTGAAATTACTGTTTAATGCAGTTCTACACTTAGATACATTTTGTCTGTAAAGTGGCAGATACAACTATGCCAATGAATAAGAAGAATGCTGTAATATACATTTCCCTGGTAACTAAATTGTAATTATTCATAGAAATGAATTTATAGGCCTTAGATTAGCAATATTCAGAGTATTTGCTACAGTTCTACCATAGCCTAAATATAGATTATGCAGTAAAGTTTAATTTAGCTGGATATTGTTCACATCCCTTAGGTGTGAACAAAAATGGGTGCAGTTGCATTTGTTTGTAAAAATCCTTGCTCCGAATGTAGCTATCTGGAGGCAGTGTCAGCTCATATCCCAAAAGAAAGCAGGAGAATTGAGTGTGTGATGTGGGGCAGACAACTGAACACGGACTTGTGGAAATGACTCACAACTCACAGAATTGAGACACTTTAGCTGTAGTTATAAAATCTGCCATTTGAACTTTTGTGTGAAATTTACACTCCAGCTACCAATAAATCAGTCTGCATTTCCATCTTCTTCCAAATAACCTTCGATGAGGTCATCCAAAAAGAGATAAACAACAACGTTTCATGGAAGTACGTGCCTCTGTTGTTGCAATGGGAATTACAAAATGAGGCATCTCTGAAAGATAACTTGAACATGGTATTTCTTTTTTATTTTTCAATAAATGATGACTTGGAAAAAAACTTCTCAGCATAAGCCAAAAGTGAAGAGCAAATTATACTTTTTCTTTATGTAATGTATCAGCTGGTTATGTATTTGGGGAGGACTTTGAGTTTTTAAAGAACATTTTCAATATCATACTGCAAAGTTTGAGAGACCATTAAGCAAATTGGAAATCTTATACATGGAGGAAATATTATGTTCAAGGCTTCAGTGCTTGCTATGATTAGAGTGCTCTTTGTGGGAGATTTGTTAATATTTCTTCATCCTGGACACCTGCCAAGCTTAAGGCTTTAATGCTCTGAGACTGAGTCACGAAAGTGGGGACTGACTGCTCAGAGCTTGTTGACTTGCCAGGAGGTGGGTGTGGGAGGTAGTATGCAAGTAAGAAAGAAGAGGGGCATGAAAAATAGTCTTGACATTCTGTGATAATCTTTTGTTTAGAAGAAATAAGCCCATGGCTTCAGGTTTTTTATCTGTTTTCTGAACTTGTGAACAAAACTGAGATTTTAGAGATGTGATCTATTTTCTTGTTTCAGAAAGAATGTCTGTGTGTTTGGCGAAAAAAAAGAAAGGGCTAGAAATACAAGGATTAACATATCACTGAATATAGATAACTAAATACAGCATCTGTCCATGATAATTATGAAGTGAAATGAATAATTTTGACATGGAAAATAATTTATTTTACCTTCTTTCAATTGCTAACCACTAGAAAGAAATCTCTAGTGGATCTCTGCAAAAACCGATTTAAGCTTGCTGAAAATAGACAAGATTTTCTGGATCATGTTTTATGGATCCGGACAGTACAACCCCTGAGCCTTTTTGAAACGTGCTCAAAATCATTAGACAAACAGAAATTGCACAGGTAAAAAGAAATAAGAGAATTTGTGAGCTTCTTGAGCCAAATTAGATCTGCCTAATTAAGTATTCAACCTTCCTTAGAATATAGGAGGGGGCTGATATGCAAAGCTCAAACACTTTTGGAGGGACAAATAGTAACCTGTGAGTTTGGAAAAAGCTGCTGAAAATGGGTATGGCTGCAGGGTTACACACAGAGCACTGGATCCTGAAGTCACTGAAGTCATTCAAGACAAATGTCTGGAATACACCCATCTTTTGTACATTAACATTCACAAAGCCTGGCTAGTGCAGGCTTCACAAATACTGGTTTTCAGCTGGGAAATGAGGACTGAAGCCTGGGGAGCTACTTCATCACTCTCGCATAATAGAACTTAACACATCTGTGCTTCAAGTGGACTGAGGACAAAGAAGCACAGGTTGTTCTAAATTGCTCTCAGTGCTGGGTTTGCCTTTGCTCTGGTGTACACTGCCTGTGTTCATTATTCAGCCATTTTGTCTTGCTCAGGAATTACAGTGGAGAGCACAGTCCCTTAGTGAAAACTCTCTGACCTTCCTGTCCCATGCATGCTTGTATCTGATGTACCACAGCTACACGAGGTTCAAACATAGGTCTGGGAAGCTTGAACAGATTCAACTGTCTCTCTGGATTGCATGAAAATTGACCAGCATACAACTTTTGTGTGTGTTTAGTTCCATGTCCAGATTCAGAGATCCATATATGTAACTGTAGGATGGGTTTGATTTATAGCTGTTGATTCTCCTGTGAAAAGTGAGAAGGTAGTGACCCGGGAAAAAGAGATTATGTGTGTAAATGGATGTAAAAGGCTCCCTGTGATCTCTCATGGAGCAATTAATAAACTTTGGGAAGAAATGGGCCCACTGACATTATACATTTTTACATCATCCAGAAAGCAGACTGTAGATGCAGTCCATTACCACACCTACTCCATAAATGAATTTTGGTCTATAAATAAATGCCTGGTGTAGAAAGGCATAACAACTAATAGCAATAAAGAAAATAGCTTTTCCTTCAGTGGAGAGAGGGAAAATAGCTTTGTATGTCCTTGAAGAACCAAGGAATGAGCTCAAGAACTGGATCCTAGATCATTAGTTAGCTGTTAATTTGCTTTCTGACAGTCCCAACCACCTCTCTCCTAGACAGCACATAAACATGGTTGATGTCATATTCCACCACAGACACTGCTCCCAACCACTGATATGAGTGCAACTAGAACAAAGTTAACTTCCTTTATCCTAGTCAGTCTTCCACTTTTACCCCCCAAACCTTGTCATCATCAAACATGTCCTCTTGCTGGAGTCAGGGCATGCAAAACACTGACCACAGTCCTCTCATTTCAGAGACTTTAGATGGAGAAAAGAGAAAAAATTCTATTTGCCTCTTAGGAAGTCACAGTCCCAGCAGAGCCGTGAGTACAATGCTGTAACGCATTAAGCCACACTACAAGACCTCACCAGCCACAGCAGTCTCTCCCTACCAGCCTTTGCCTCTGCCAGACACCTTCTGGAAATGTTTTTGTGCTTCTTTAGTCCCAGATGACACATGGCACAGCACAGAGGGAATACTGGGCTAGCTCTTGGAATGCTGTGGTGATTACCACTCCAGTCACTGAGGGTACAGAAGTGGCTTTTCCACTGATGGAACTCTCAGGTCCTGACACTGGTCACAGCTGCTCTTCTTGACTTTGCATTATCCACAGACCACTTGCATGGGAAGTAAATCCCTGGGGAGTTTTTAACAGAGGATATGGCAGGATAGATCGGTGCTCTTCTCTGCTGATCTGAGTTTTCCAGAGCCCACCTCTGCTGTCTGGCTGCCTTCCCAGCTGCTTTGCACTTGAAGGAGAAAAAAGACTCTGAAGAAACCCCTCAAAATCCAACAGTTATAATAATTCTTTTAATACTCCTGAATTTGAGTGTTATGCCCTCTCCCTGCCTGCCTGCCTGCCTGCCTGCCAGCCACTGTAAAAAAAAACCCAAGTGTTTGTAATCCAGACATTATTTCCTGTTGGGCTAGGATCTTTAGATAGCCTGACATGAGGCTCAACATCAATAAAGAAAGTTATGGAGGGTTATGGGGTATTTCAGAGGAGAGGAAGGGCAGTGATGTTCACAGATGTTATTGATTTAATTTTTTTTATGAATTGTGGAGAATCAAATAATAATAGAGCAGAAAAAACTTGCTAGTTAAAGAAAAAATAGTATTTACCAAACCATCTGTTTCTATACCACTCTGACTTACAGTGAATCTGGAAGAATCTGTTCTTCTGTGAAGCAAAGGAAAAATTCAGTCTTTTCCATCAGAGAAAGAAGAATTGGGGACATATTGTTTCTGTCTCTTCCAGTGTTAATCTGCCAACCTTTACCGCAAGGTAGAGTCTCATTTTTCTCATTTAATTTTTGGACACTTTGCAGTTGAAGTGCTGCATTGCACCTGTCTGAGTCACATGTGATTGCAGCTGCTCAGCATATATATGCATCAATTCAGTCAATTTCAGTAAGGAATTTTTAGGCTGAACCCTGTATATTATATATTAAAAAACCAAATCAAAATAAAAAGAAAAAAAACATTAATAAAGGAAGGAAAAGAAATGGAGAGAGAAGACCTAAAATGTCCCCTGAATGCCGTTATAAGGTGAAGGTCTATTCGAAAGTTGTATAGACAATAATGAGGATGTTAATTTCCACTGCGCCTTTTACATTTTAATCTAAATAAACATAGCCCTAAAGCAGGAAAGGAAATGATTCTTCCTTTTGATGCTCTCTGAGGTAAATCTTTCAGTATGTTGCCCAACTCTATTTCTTTTGTTGTTGTGGTTTTTCATATATATGTTTCCAAGGCAAATATTTCTACTTCTTAGGTTAAGGCTTTTGATTTGTCTATTGTGTGACAGTGTCCCGGGTTGGAGAGCATCCATCAGCACTGGGACAAGGGCATTTAAGAGGAATTTTTTCCCACTGTAAAGAATGTGGACTCAAATGTTGCATTTTGCAGTTAATTTTATGAATGAGATAAAACCTTTACTTTTAGGACTATGAAGAGCGGAAAAGATGCTAATATGTGTTTGTAAATGTGTGAAAATATGCATGTAAACAGGCACATTATATGCATGTATCTATAGTAATGTAACGGCCTATTCCTCCTTTCATAGGAACAAAGGAATTCTCACATGGATTTTATTTTATATAACAGGGACACTGTTACAGCAGCCTAAAATAAACACTGAGGCCTTGACTGAAGTGTTTAAGCATCTGAAAAGCATATTGAATTCATGGGGCTTCTTCACATACTTAGAGTCTGGCATGTGTGTAAATACTTCACTGTAGCAGGGTCACAAGATCTCAACCCAGCTCTTACGAAAACCAGTGGAAAACTTCCTTTTGATGTTAAAAGCAGTTGGATGTGTTTGCAGTGTGTATTTTTTATGCTAATGTGGAGTGAGCCAGCCATATTGCAGGAACATTTGGTACAGCATACAAGTCTTAGGGTTTGTGAGCAGTAGCAACCTTACACCAGCAACGTTTATCCAGATTGATTAAAAGATATGAATAGAAAGACATTCCCAGACTGGCAGAAGGCAGTGAGTGCCTTCCAGAAAAGGCAGCATGGGATGAGACGTGGCTGGGGAGCCGTCGGTGGTGGCAGAAGGGCGCGGTGGGAGCCCACAGGGATGACTGAAGATAACAAGTTCTTTCCTTGGATGTACTGGGGACACAGCCGTGTTGTCACACCCCAAGTACGCCTGGGAGGGTGGGGGTAAGTCCTGCTACAAGGAGTTGACCCCAGCTGGGGAGGAAGAGCAACATCCATCCATCTCAGAGGCTGGAACTTGGCACCCAGGCGAGTCCAAATTTCTGGGGAAGAAACCACATGCTGTGAGTTGTGCAGCATAACAGCAAATGTAAAGCTATTGCTGCTTTGACACCAAGCCTGCTGAAAAGGTTTTGTCTACAATTGTGTTAAATTATCCCAAGCAGACCAATTTATCCCAATTTAGACCAATTTATGGTTTAAATTTCACTTGCATCAGAGCTGAAGGGTACCAGCTGAGAAGATGCAATGGAGGAGAATGCAGAGAGGCACCCCTGGGAGATACACTCTGTGTGTCTTTTTGATAAGGGCTCGGGGATCTGAATGGGACCTAGAAAAGTGAGGTGTTACTATGCCAGCTCACATTCGATTGTTCCTGGAATGCTGCTTCTAAGCACTTCTTTAGCAAGAAAATTTGCCAGAAAACCTGGATAGGGCAATGCAGTTGTAATGGATATGGTTTGGTAAAAAATGACAAAAATCACAGGTAAATAACTCCATAGGGACACCTAATTAATTGTGGCATTTGAAGGAAATGGATTGCAAAGAGTCCCAGATGAGTAATCTAAGGAGATAAAAGGAGGTAATTAGGAATTGGAACTGCTTGAATATTTTCAGAATTTCAATATGTAGAAATGAAGAGATGAAAAATCATTCTATTTTGACCTGTTCTGTTGGCAAGGACAAATGTAACAGAGAGGAATATTTAAGCTGGCTGATACAGAGAAAGTCTCTTCTGGTATAAGATATTTAGTAGAAATAAATGGCAAATTCTATTGCATTCAAAGTAAGACTCAGTAAATTTGAAAAATAGAATGTGGGGCAGGCAAAGAACAAGAAACAAACAAAAAAATTTTAGAGGTGCTTGATATATGTATTTGATTAAGGAATCAATTTGGTTTCTGTGCCTTCATTTCTGTAAATTAGAGATATCTTTCCCTTTATATATGCTGGTTAGTACAGTCAGGCTTTTTTTATTTGTCTCCCCAGATTGAAATTCAGCCTTAGTTGAATTGACTGGACTCTGAGGTGTGTACAGCACTCCTTTGGGCTGAGTATTTCCATCTTATCCTATAGGACCTACTCTTCCCCTGATAAATAAAGCACCCTTTTCTACTGTCCTTTCATATAGGAAAATGTTCTTTGTCTTTTATTCTGCCTTTTCTGTAATCTCTCCCTTCTTGTACTTCAGTTGTTTCTCAGTGCTTTATGACAGCCTAGCTCTGACTGACATAAAACCGAGAATTCATTTCCTCAACAATCTTCCTACACATTTTGCTTCAAAAGATACAATAACATGTAATTTGTTTCCTTTTTTGCTCAAGGCTCAAATTTTTTGCCTGCATAAGGGTGGAACATAGGAAGGTCAAAAGACAAATGGATATTGCTGGCTGGAAAATTTTTTAAACCAGAAAACCTAACCCAAACGTAGCCCTTGCCAAAATCACAGGAAGACTTGGCAGCAATGACATGTGCTCCCTGCCTGTGTGACATCCTCTCCCAGCCTCTTCCATCTATCATTGACCTGGACCCACAACATCCACAGTCACCATCCATCTTTTGCACCCATGTAGTGCTGCTTCTTACTTGTTCCTACTACAGCTCAGGAGTCACTTTCTATTCTATTTCCTAATTATTTCAAGTTTTAGATAGGTTAGCTGGAAAAGTACAAGGTATCTGGTAGACTGACAGCTTCAGGTGGTGATATTGTGCAATGTTTGCTTAGTTGCCTTCATATAATTGTGCTGTTTATTCTGTTACTCAACTAGAAAGGATATGTATGCTGTTTCAAGTTTAGATATTTGGTTGATGAGTGCAAAGAGAAATGTCATAATATTGCCAGCTAGAGAGGGTAATCTAAAACTGCATTGACTAAAGGACAGTTATGTTACATAATTGTGCTGACTGGGAGGAGGAGTCAACTCTTTTATTACCTAGATATGTTGAAGTGAGGTTTCACTTTGAGAGAGGCTGAGCTAGTTTTGCCATCCTTTTTTCTCCTGAGTGCATATGTTACAGGTTCATATAAAGGTCTGTCCTGGTTCTGGCCAGGATAGGGTTCATTTTTGCAGTAGCCAGGAGGGGACGTGACCAGGACCTGGAGGTTATTCTATGCCACCTCATGTCATTTTCTGGGGATGGGGTCCCTTCTAGTTGAGTAAGC
This sequence comes from Picathartes gymnocephalus, assembly GCA_013390045.1. Taxonomy (NCBI): domain Eukaryota; kingdom Metazoa; phylum Chordata; class Aves; order Passeriformes; family Picathartidae; genus Picathartes; species Picathartes gymnocephalus. The sequence continues at coordinate 13,781 of WEKY01015121.1, forward strand.
GTGACATGAAGAGAGCAGTCGGGTAGTGCCAGTTCCCTCTGTTACTGATACTTTTGCTGTTACTGTTTGTTTTTTTTATTCCATTGCTCTTTCCAGTAAATTGTTCTTATCTCAATCCGTGATCTTTACCCTTTGTGCCTCCAATTCTCCCTCCTGCTGCAGGGGGAATGAAAGCGGGGAGTGAGCGAGTGAGGAGTGTGTGGTCTGGAGTGCTTCAGTGGGAACACTAAAATGGGGAATACCATTCCTAAATCACAACAGCCTTATTTAAATCTCTTTCTTGACTCTTATGCCAACGCACAAAACACTGTTACAGAGACAAATAAATGATTCCCCTTCCTGTGTGAATCTTGGGGTAGAATTTACCTACTTCAAGCAAAAGCAGCAAGTGAGTCGACACAGGATCTGCTCAAGATGAGGCACAGAGGCCATTGTGAAGGTGGGGCTGGAAACCTCGAGTCTTTAATCTCAGGCATCTGCCTGTGTTTGGCAAGGGAACACTTCTTGCAGGATGTTGGAAGATTTCTTGTTGGAGGTTGGATACATGCTTAACAATTCCCGAGGTCCAAACATATTTTCAGGTTAAGTGATTAACATTTAAGTTTTGTGAACACAAGCTGTTTTGGCAAGGAAAATACTAAATAGCTTCATGGTATCCGAGTGAGATTTATTCTTCTAGCATGAGGTACTAGTAAATTGGCTGTTGGCCTATGTAGCTTTTTGAAAATGACATCATGAGTGATAAGTCAGACTACCTTGATAAGAGCAACAAACCTGAGCTCAGAATTTCTCCTGATGTTTCTGAGATCCCCAAGTGGATTCATTTATACTTACCATGTTCAGTTCTTTCAAGGGTGTGCCATTAAATATGCTGTTGCTAATGTAAGGTCAGAAGCCTTAGAGCTAAGCTGCAGCTTTTCAGCAAGCTCAGAACTCCTTCAGCATTGCTCTGCAAGACAGGTGGAAGGTCAGTGCTCAGCAGAGAACCCCAACCTGCTGCTCCTCTATCCTCAGATCTAGGCAAAATTTCGTAGGGGAAATTAAGAAAAAAAAGATATTTGTATTTTGACCTTTTCTATCAGAAATGACAGAAGTCAGAGAGGGAATTTCTTCATGTTGCTTTGTACAGAGCCATCATCCCCTTGGCTAATGCCCTCCCAGGCTGCCCTCAGGACAGTAGTGTAGCTATACGCTGGCTGGTGAACTGGTGAAGGCAAACTTGCCTGAGAGGAGAGACAGCAGAGACCACAGGAGCCACACGGTGCTTTGTTATGCCCCCTATGCACTGGGGTTAACTGGGCCTTTTTGGTTTCCTTTCTGTGTAGCTGACTTGTTTTAGGATCGGAGATCATCTTTGTAGGCACTGAACAAGAAAAAAGCAGTACCCAGGAATCAGAAAGACTCTTCTAGCCCCTGGGTGGGGAGGAAGGGGGAGCCTAGCAAACAGGGAGGGGAGAAAGTCCATTGCCAGATAAGCATGTTGAAAGGTTGAAAACAGGGAGAAGTGTGCTTTTCTGCTCAAAGTTTACTTACAGATAGGGACTTGGTTCTTGGCTGCTTCTGCTTCTTGGCTGCATAGGTGTAGAGCTTTACGTTCTGCTTTAGCAAATTATAATGTCAAGTGGGGAAAATGGTAAACTATCAGGACACTTGCAGGGGATGACATCTGTTACCAGTATTTTATAAGGGCTTTTATTGAATTTTATCATCAGGAGTCCTCATGACTCCCTCAGTGCTGTCATCATGTGAGCACACACACACATACACACACACACACACACTGTATTTGATTATAGATTTAGCTATCTGTCTTTATACACTAATTTCCTGCACATTGGTAGGATCATGGAACTGATATGACTTCTTATAAACGTTCTTAAAATGAAATCTCACTTTACAAGAAGAAACTTCATGCTGAAGACCCTCCTGATCTGCACTACTGGAATTACTTATCTTATGCTTGTGAGATATTTTCCTTTTCAAAATATCCTTCAATTCTGTCAAAAAGGTTTGCCTTCCTCTGTTACAATTAATCACACACAAGACAGCAGTTAATACATATTTCCACTTTTTTTCTCTGTCTTGTTTTTGCTTCATGATGCTGTAGTGCCTTGTATGGTTGGTTCATTGCTTCCCCTGGATGTTCAATTCTTTTTTTGTACTGTTTTTTATCATAGCAGCAAGAAGAAAGTATCTTTTAAAATAGGGAGATGAGAATATGATTATTAAGCCACAAAAACGATATGATCTAGAGAGAGGTCTTGTACATGAAATTGTTTGACCCTAAACTAGACTTTAGTAACACTTTGATTTCTATAGATTGAGATTTCAGTTCTTGTTATTAGAGAAAAAGAATATGCAGAATCATGTCAATGGAAGGTTATAACACTTCTTTCCTGCATTTATATTTTCCTCGATGAAAGGTATTGAATTTTAAGATGTATATCACTGTACTCCATGCTGCTTGTGCCTTCCTGGATCAACAATTTTGGTCATAAATTCAGTAAATACTAAGATGACTATCAAAAAGCACATACATTAAAAAAACCAACTTCTTTGGACATAACAGCTTTGATTACAGTTTAACAAACATCACTGTGAGAGTATCATTTAGCTTTAACCAGGATTTTTAGAATTATATAACATTTATCAGTAGATTCATACAAGTTTATTTTATTCCTAAGGTTAATAACATGATCATCAGTTCCTGTTTTTCATCTCCTCCTCTGTAAGACTTCAAAGAACTGGAAGTATCCTTATGCTGATAAACAGCATAAGATATTCATGCAGAACCAAGACTAAAGTTTTAAAGTCTCATCCCAGGAAGGCATTAGCAAAACATGCAAGACTGCTGTTCATACTTTTCTACCTGGTTTTTACTACAAAATTTGGGTAACAGATGAGTTTTAATTATGCTGTGTTATAATTTTGGATCATACTTTCAGCCACCCTTTCAGACATTATAAATTAACGTTTTTCCATGAAGCAAAGTGAAGCCGTAGGTCCTGGGGTCCAGATTGAATCACCCACACACATCTGGTGCCATATGAGAGACCCTCAAGGAGCCTGCCTGGCCTCTGACTGCCCTTGCAGATGGGTGTCTGCTTCCCTCCCTGGGGTCCTGTGTTATATCCACCAGCTCAGATGGCATCTCAGAGGACACTCCACACCTATGGCTACTCAACATACCAGTCCTGCCTCCCACAAGTTTGCCTTATAACCTTCTGAGATTAGAGAGAAGGAATGAATAGATTAAAATACATGTGTTCTGGAAAATCTTTGAGGACTGTTCTTGCAGTGATTTTTTATTTAAAGCCACTTGTTCCTCCAGTTCCAGTTTATATCCATTTTGATCTGAAAGCCAAAAGATCTCTTAAGTAAGAAAGGTCTCTTACTTTTCTTACTCTTTTAAAATGCATTTAGTGGGTAAGTGCTGGCAAAAAGTCTGACCTATTATCCCCAAGTACTTCCATCAAGTCTGATGTATTAACTGTCTTGGTAAACCTGCAAGGTTAATAGAGAGATGCTCTTAGCTGTGTGTGTCATATCCTCATTAATCCATAATGCTGGAACACAGCAAAGGGTTTGGGAACATTTCTCAGTATAGTGCAGAGAACATAGTGAGGATTTCTTGCCTTCAGTGGAGCCAGAAGAATGAATAAGCTTTAAAATTACTGTTCATCTTCTCTTCCACTAACATATTTCCGTGTCGCCTCCTCCTACTCTCTGTGAAAATTTTAACATTGAAATTGGAATATAAGAGAATAGCTTTTTGTGCCTTTTCTGAAGATGGGTAGAACCAGATAATGAAAAGAAATTATTAATAATTAAAAGATGCAATAACCTCATCTGATTGATGAGAGTTCCTTTCTCCCTTAGGAAATGTGGATAATAGGAATAAACATAAACCATGAAAAATAATTTCATACCCTTTCCTAAACTTTTGTAATGCCAGCATTAATTGCTACAACACCGGATATTTTTCCCTTTCCAAAAATGTATTTACTATTTCAGTTTACCTAGATTTTTGGCATCACTGACATCCTGGAGCAATAAATTCCAAGACCAAATTGCATAACAAGATTTATATCTGCTACTTCCTGATGCAGGTAAATGCCTTGTTGCTCTTATTCTTATGACAAGGAATAGAAACAGAACTTTTCTGAAGTTTTGCAGAGACATATGGTTCCATGTTTTTAAGTCTTCCAAGTTTAATACTTTTGCTATTTCAGTGAACATTTTCTGTACCTTTCTCCAAGTCTCCTCTAACTGCAGAATCTGCACTCATTCTGCACTCCTACTGCAAGACTCATTAATGCTAAGTATTTTTTTATATATTTCAGTGTTATTTTTTTACTGTTTTTCACTCCAGTATGGTTTTTCATTCACTAGTTGAGTGGTTTATAGATTACTATGCTGCCTGGGCTTTGTATTTGAACTAAACAGGATCTTGGCAGAATTGTAAAAACAACATATTGAATAATTGTTGGAAAATTGTCACTAGTAGTTCCCATAGGTTTTCTGAGTGTTCCAGCTGATTTAGTAAGATCCTCGAATGTGTTCTGATATGTATTTATCTGGTTATGTCTCAGAATTTTAACTCTAAAATGTGTATTAATAGGTAATTTAGCATTAGCCAAAGAGAATTGATTATGAAAGAGTTGATAGATGGTGAGTGGGTAAAATTCTGGTTTTTACTTACAATATTTGAAATTCAGTGGTCCTAATTTGTTTTAAACACTTAAAATTTTGTCGCCTTGCAGAGTTCTGGCCATCTTTGCTAACAAAATGAACTTAGGTATCTTTGCCAACTTAATTACGAACACTTTGTTCCCAACCATAAATCGATACTAACAAATCCCTGCATTCATCCACAGTTTAAAAGCACCAGGTACCCTGTGGTTGCTGGAGGATGGCTGTTCCTGCTGGGAAGCAGCCTAAGGTCATGGTGGTGGAAGGGGCTGAAGGTGGAAGAGTGGTGCCTGCATGTGACCACCAGCAGAGACCCATCTCTGAGCTACTCTGCTTAGCAGAAACAGCAGGCATCCATGAAGAACAAAGAGCTTTTTCAGGATCACACAAGTCTGGGAGCAACCCTGGCTTCCAGTATGGGTCCAACCGGCCATATTTAAACACTTGCCTAAGTCATATGAACTGCATTAAACTGATTCCTTTGTTTTCTCCATATCCTGCTGATATTCTTTTCAGGTTTGCAACTATAGTCCAACAAATACTAGGTGAGACAACTAGAGGAGAACTGCTGAATTTTCATGGTCTGTTTTCTGCTCTCACAATAAACACATTTTCACCCCACTGATTAATGGCTCAAGCTTGAAACCAAATTGGTTTTCTGTTATTATTTCTATGGCACATCAGCCTTTAGGTAGAAAACTTTTATGATTCCTTAAAATGCTTCCTTCATAGCTAGTTTATGCCCTGTTGTAGCAGATGAGCTGGGATTACTTCTGTGACTTCCCTGTTTACCCTCTGGCACTGTTAGACAGCAGTCCTTATCTTGCTAGTCAATCTCCTGCAAATAGGTACAATAATTTATATGGCCTTGTCCCTTTGGATTGACTCTTCACTTTTCAGACATCTTAATAGCCTTCTCTGCGTCTACCCCAGGTAGTATTCTTCTTTTCATAATCAAGGTACTTCAGATGAGAGCCTAATGAACATTATTGCCATTCAGTAATGGAAATGACTCTTTTGTTGCATTCAGGTTGTATTTGGTAGGGGGTTTTTGGGTTTGGTTGGGGGTTTTTTGTTGTTTGTTTTGTTGGTGTGGGTGTTTTTAATGTTGTTTTTCACAGTTGCCTTAAATCAACAGCACAAATCTGCCCTGAGATCAAGTAATATATTCTTTCTCACTATTCATTTCAGGGTATAATTTGTTCTTTGTTTCTTTCTGCTTAAATTATTTTCCCTTTCAAAACAAGAAATCTAATTGTGTCTGTAGAGAATCTGTTCAGATCCTTCCCTGACAATGCATCCCCAGTTTTTGTAATTTATCTTAGAATTGTTTAGCTTGGGAAAGACCTTTAAGATCTAACCCTTAACCCACCATTGCTGAAACCCAAATGCCATATCTGCACATCTTTTAAATACATCCAGGGATGGTCTCCACTACTTTACTGGGCAGACTGTTTCAGTGCTTTACTACCCTTTCAGTGAAGAAATTTTTCCTTATATCCAAACTAAACCCCTCCTGGTGCAATATGAGAGCAACTGTTCTGGAATCCATCCAAATCACTAGCCAAGACATTAATATTAAGAATTTTATGGTTTTCATTCAGTACCTGAATGAGTCTTAACACTCTGAAAGTGTTGTTGAGCAGTGGAATGGGCTGCCCAGGGAAGTGATGGGGTCACCATGCCTGGAAGTGTTCAATAAATGACTCAACATGGCACTCAGTTCTGTGGCTTAGTTGTCATGGTGGTTTTCAAAGGTCAGACTCGATGATCTTGGAGGTGTTTTCCAAACTTAATGATTCTCTTGTTTTATGATAAGCGAAATATATTTTTCACATGTTTACATAAATATTGGCAAAGTAACTTGCAAGATCAAGGAACATTTTGCAAGAGAATTTCTACTAATTATTTCTGTATAGTTTAGTTGTGAGAGGGAAAGACATTCTTCATATCTGCTATCAGTAAAAAGGGCCTATGCAGGAGGGCCTATGCAGTTTGTCAGCACGAAGCCATAAACATTCAAGGAGTTGTCTAGAGATCCTCTAAAGAACATTTTCTGTTCCTCCATCTAACCACCCATCCATCTAATAGTCAGGGATAAACTATTTATAGTGAATATTTGTTAGGCTTAGCCATTTCCCCCTTCTTTGCAAATTATCCAGAAAAGGTGATGATTCTTATGACAGATGCATATTTTCTATATAGAATGAAGGTTAGGATGTGGCTGAATGCCTGGCCTCTTTATAACTGTTTTCTTCTACTAGTCCCAATTTCTAAGGAAAGAGTGAATTAAGCAAATGAGAATTTGGGTGCTTGCTGTGGTGGCAATCATTTGGAAGGCAAAAGATTGATAGACCAGGGAAAAAGGGTTATTTGCAAAAAAAAAAAAAA
>WEKY01015121.1:35462-67724 GCA_013390045.1 Picathartes gymnocephalus
GCGCCTTCCTTCCGCGCCTTCCTTCCTTCCGCGCCTTCCTTCCTTCCTTCCTTCCGCGCCTTCCTTCCTTCCGCGCCTTCCTTCCTTCCTTCCTTCCTTCCTTCCTCAGAACTGAAAATATGATTTTCTTATTTTGTCTGCTTGTTCTTTTACTGCAGGATTATATTTTCATTACTGGAATTTCCTGCTTTTATGGTGACCTGCAAGCCAGGATTTTCTTGGCTATTACCAAACGATTTCATTTCTTGTTGAAGAAGTGCAGAACAAATAGTGGTTAGTGGCTGGTGTTGGCCTGCTCATTCCTTCACATTACTTCTCTTGCGAATTTGTCTCTCTTCAATACCACAATGTCTGAAGAAAGTCAGACTTTTCCTACTTTGAATTATATGGTTGTCTTCTTGTGAGACACAGAATTTCTAGGTAAGCTTGGCCATATTGCTCTGCATTTGAGTCTTCTTTTTGTCTTCTGAATAAGAATTAGCTGCAGTAAGATCAAAGGCAACTTTGGCAGCTCAGGAAAAAAAGGCAGTACTTTTTATTCTTTTTATTCTTGCCGTTTTATTCTTTTCCATGTTTATATTGCTGCCAGTTCTCTATGAAAATGGTCCTTTTTGCCAAGGCTACAATTTTGCTAAGTGAATTAGTATTAATACTATGCCTTGTTTATTTGCACAAGTGGAAAATGAAAGATGGGAAATATAAAAGTGAAATGACAGTAAGAGATAAAAAACACGATAGTATAAAGAGAAATGTGAAGTGTAGCCAAAGAATGTACCACACACGATTATTCAGCACTTTGGCAGCTGGTTGGCCCTTGAAAATCCTCCTGATGGACCCACTGAGGTGCCAGACCTTCAGGGTCTCTTGACAGAGAAGTGCCCCTTGCAGCCCTTCAGCTTGGCCTGGGGGATCTTGGGGAATGAGCTTCACTGACTGCAGCATTGCAAAGGTGTTATGGCAGGCTGGACGCGGGGAGCAAGGCCTTGCAGGCACCACCCAGAGCTCAGTGAGACCAGCACAGGGACCAAGTGGCACTTGTGTTCCTGTCTCTGTTCCTGAGCAGGATACTGAAGTACCTGAATTTGCTTCTGAGGGGCTTGTTGCCAACTCCCATTTGATATGCCTCAGTGAGATTCTGGGAGCTACAAAAGTCTGGACCACTTCAGTCAGGTCCTCATCCTTCAGCCTGCTGCTAGGCAGGAAATAATATATTAGACATGGCTAAATATGGGATCCTATGACAACTGAGGATAGGAATCTGTCAGGATCCTTTGCAAGCTTAACAATACGCTAGTCACTACTGAGGGCTGCAGAAAGAGCTCTTCATTTTTTAAAGCCCAAAAGCCTGCCATATGGCCAGCATAAACTGCATGCTTCCTCCGTGTGGTAACAAGCTGAAAATCACAGACTTGTACAAAAAATGCAAGGTGGGGTAGTCCAGCCTCCTGCTCCAGGCAGGAAATTGTTCAGGACCGTGCTGAGTCCAGTTTTGAAAATCCTTGGGGATGGAGACAACACAGCCTCTCTGGGCAGCCTGCCACATTCTTTGACCACCCTCGTGGTGAGGAGTATGTTGTCAGGATTGTTTAATGACTGAAAAATGTATCTCTTAACTAGAGAATTTTTCTGTAAAATGCCTTCTTCAGGGTGTGATATTTTTTGAGCAAATGACAGTCTCGGAGAACAAGGTTATTTTAAGAATTTTAACCAGTGGAAGTCTCCTAAACACGAGTGTTACACGGCTTTACACTCCCATTTTCTTCTAGGCATCAAGTTTTCTGATCATGTTACATCACCTAAGATGTAATTCTTATAGTACATACATTTCCTTTAATTTAGGGGAAGAAAGCAGTTTATGACATCAGAGGAGTGGTCTGTAGGTGGAAATAGGACGGTAAAAACCATGCTGTAACAAATCTCATAAGAATTTCTGGCACTACTGTGAATTCAAGTGCTTTGGTTGTTGACCTCTATGTGAATGCATGTATATGTATAAATGCACACATACATCCATACACACACACACACACACACACACACACACACACACATATATATATATATATGGGTGTACAAATTTACATCCACATGCACATCCACATATCTGTAGACTCACATGCTCATATTCAAATACATGCATATATACATATATATGTGTATATTCACATACATATGCACATATATATACACATACACACCAGATCTACCAGCACTTATTACAGCTTATTCTGGGCAGTAAAGGCATCATGGACAGACCCAAAGACTACCAAGATTGTAGCCAGTGTCACCTGCCTGCACAAGACAGGGCAGGAAGGGCTGCCAGGCAAGTGATGAAGCAGTGGCTGGATAGCCACCTCCACAGATGGAGCTAGGTTGTTTCTCTCTCACATTGCATGAGAGCTGTGGGAGATGCTCTTGGGAAGAATCACCTTGGCAGGAAAATTGTCAGCCAAAGGGAATGTACTCATAGGTACTTTAGATGTCCAAGAAGGCCAATGGCATCCTGGTCTTTATTAGAAATGGTGTCACCAGCAGGGCCAGGACAGTGATTGTCCCCCTGCACTTGGCACTGGTGAGGCCACACTTCAAATCCTGTGTTCAGTTTTAGGCCACTCACTTGAAGAAGGACACTGAGGTACTGGAGCATGTCCAGAGAAGGACAACAAAGCTGGTGAAGGGTGTAGAGTGTAAGTCCTGTGAGCAGCAGCTGAGGGAGATGAGGGTCTTTAACCTGGAGAAAAGGAGACTCAGGGGAGACCTTATCCCTCTCTACAACTCCCTGAAAGGAGGCTGTAGCCAGCTGAGGGTCAGCCTTTTCTCCCAGGCAATCAGCGACAGGACAAGAGGAAATGGCCTCAAGCTGTGTCAGGGGAGGTTCAGGTTGGACATCAGGAAAATTTCATCACTGAAAAGATGGTTAAACATTGGAAAGTCTGCCCAGGGTCGTGGTGTCACCATCCCTGGAAATGTCCAAGAAATGTCTGGATAAGGCATTTAACCCACATCAATGCTTAGTTGATGTGGTGGTGTTCGGCCAAAGGTTGGACTCGATGATCTTGGAAGTTTTTTCCAGTGTTAATGAATCTATGATTCTGTGATAGAAGAGCCACATGATAGTTACAGGTGTGAGTGTAATGATTTTCTGCAAATGCATATGGACAATGAAGACATCTCTGGTGTCATGCCAAGCTTGGAAGTGTGTGGTGGCATGAGAGATTATACATAGAAGCACTGGGATGAAAACAGAATGATAACGGGCTGAAAAGTCTCCAAATGCTGGGCACTGCCATCTAGGCAGCTGCCATCACCTTCTGCCACCTCTCCTCTCATCCTCTCTTCCATCTGCTGGCCCACAATGCCAGCAGCACGTTTTGGGATTTTTCTACTAAGGACTGAGGAAAAGACTGGCCTGAGGAAAGTACACTCTTTTTGTTTTTTGGCTGGTTTGTCCTGATTGGTTTGCCCACCTGGCCCATGTGGGTGCCGCACAAGCAGTTGTGCTGGCAGTGGTGGCAGAGAAGCATGAAGTGGTGGGGGCCAAGTCTGCGTGGGCCACCCCTGCAGGCACACACATGCGTGCACATTTGGATCTCCAGCTGGTACATCAGGAAAGGAGAAAGGTATCCTGCACACTGGTCTGGGAGAGTAATTCTGTGCTGAAAGGACAGAGATGAGCATGTAGGTGCTGCTTCCACGCCTTCTCTTCTCTTGGCTGTGCATGAGCTGCTTTGAGCTCTCTGATCACCATCCTAAAACTACAATTTATTCTGGACTGAAGAACAATCAAAACAACATCACCATTTCCCAAGAAGACTCATGGCAATTGTATGCACGTCAGATAAACAAATCTGTATACATAATTTCTCTCCTCGTCTTTTCATTTTTTCAGTCAGAAAGCATGCATCTAAGTGGATCTAAAGCACTTTCTGCCTATAATTTGATCTCAAACACTGTCTTTCTCTTTAAGCTTTGCAAAAGGGAAATGGATTCATATTTATCATCAGTTGAAAGCTCAGTTGGAAGTGAAACAAATTAAATTTAATGAGGACTACTTTAATTCTCATCATTACTGTCTGCTTGCTGTTGTAAAAAAGTTTTACTAGCCCACTTAAAATGCTTAGATTAACTGTCTTTATTCTTCTCATCCAGGCAAATCCTTTTATAAGGCTCATGAAACTGTATCCCTTGGTATAAATGTAGTCATGACTTTATTTCATATGACAGCCAGCCCTACAATATCATAGTAGTCCACAGAAGGTAAGTTGATATTAATTTTTTTTTGTGCTGTTATTGCATAATTCTGACATACTAGAGTGTTAAAAATGTTCCTCAACTCTGCCTAAAAGGATAGACAGTAACTTTCTATAAAGCTTGTCACTGATGACATTAAATAGCATTGCTGCTTGTCAGAAAAGTGTCTGTAGTTTAATTTCTGTGGTTACACATTGTAATCCAAAGAAAAAATTCTATGTTTCTAAGGAGAATTAAAGCTGTGTGACTAAGAGGACCAGGTGGTCCCTCACAGCAGAATCTGGACTATTGTTTTTTAGATTTATATAGGGTTTCATGCCTCTCCCAAATGTTGCCTGCTAGTAATTTCTTCTGCAATTGTTGCTTAAGGTCATCTATAAATGCAAAATGTTTCTCAGTGGGTACTTAACAGCAGTAACCTAGATAAATATTTTCATTTAAATAAACATTGTCTGAACAATTCAGAAACTGTAGTAAACAGTCTCAAATCCCAGAAGCAATCTAGACATTGCAAGAATTACATTGTTTTTTGAAAAAGATTGATGTTCTACATTATTTCATTGGTCATAGTCCAACATAAGAGGGTGGACTGATGAAAGAGATGCTTAACAAGTCCAGGGTTTGTGTTGCTTTCTTTTTTTTAACTGTGCTAATAGCTGAATTTCCATTTGTTTTTCAAATTTTTATGAACCCTTACACAATAAAAGATAATCTAACTAGACAGGCGCAAGCAGTGGAGACCAAGTGACTTTTAAAAGCATATCCAAAGCCAAAAAGCCTCTCCATAATTGTAACATAGTACTAAAAATGAATGGAATTGCTTTCTGCCTACTGAGAGCACAAACACTGTTATTTCATTGAGAATAGATGCCCCTTCAGAGCTCGCTAAGTTTGCATGTGAGTAGCTGCAATCCTCTGTACTTCTGTATATGCTCTTCATGGAGGAAATTTACTCCTATGAGACTTATTGGACTCAGGTCCTTCTCCTGTGCAATGCTGCACCACAGGTTTATGCCAAACACAGCCGGGCTCCAGGCGTTTCAGACAAGCTAAAGCTAACAAAAAATACACTAAATATGGGGTGCGGGCTGTTTGCATTTGTTACCAGTAACATCTTGTAAGATCAAACAAGAAAGAGACCTTTTCTGTACACAGACACTTTGTCTCCAAGGATTTAGCTTTGTTCCGAAAAAGCACATGTGTGTGAATAGATCCAGAGAGGTCTTAGGTCACCTCCAAGGCAATCCCTGCCTGTTGTTTACGTGACATGAGCTGAGTGTTGCTCTTTGCAGCTGGACATGGCTGCCTCCCCCTCACTGTCCAGCCTGAAGCCTTGCAGATAATGAGGATTAAGTGGAGTAGGTATGACTGAATATATCTCTGGCACAGGTTCACTGACATGCTGTCCTGTAGGGTTGCCATACCAGCCTGAGAAAGAATGAAATAAAGGTGAAGAGGTGATTATCCCTTTCTCAGAATACTGGTGTTCTGTTAGAAGAGAAATCCAGCATCCAGCCACGGATTGCCATTGCCTCTGCATGTATATTCCATGCCTCATGCTCTGTGTGCGTTCTGCAGCCACAGCATGTGTGCTGAAGCAAAGCCCTCTGAGCAATTGCACTGTTGCTGTGGTCCATTTACCCTGAATCTCAACAACTAATCCTTCTAATCCTCAAACAGTCATTTTAACCCATACTGTAGCTGTTCTAAGTTAGTTGACAGTGTTTGTGTAGTTCACACTTGATTTGAATAATCATTGCCTTATTTTAACTCTCTCATGTGAACACATTCCAAATTCACTCCAAGGATGGGGCTGCAAGCATTTGCCCACATATATGTACCCCCTTGTGCACGTCTGTTTCACATGCTTGCATTATAATTTAGAACTGACTTATGGTATTTGGTGTTCAGCTCGGGGCACTTGAAAGATACTTTGGTTTCAGGAAGCACTGATCACCCTACAAGCTCCTTTAATGTGGGGCTCAGATTTTGCATCTGTATCCACTAGTAATTTCTAAAAGATCATGGAGATGATCTTCCTTACAGCTGGGAGTCCTTCTGTGCTCTGTCACAGGACACCAGCGGGGATTAATCCGGGACCTTCAGAAGTTAGGGTTGCCTTGGCTTTTTATACCAGGTGGTTGTTCATCAGCTGGTGTCTATCAGTTGTGATGCCCACACAACTGTAGGTACATATTTTGCCATCTCAAAGAAGAAACACATTTTCTCCATTTTTGCTTACTTATTCTATAAGACTAAGTGGATGACTACTGATCTGAATATCCTACAGTCCTTTTTGGAGGAGATGCTTTTTTTTCCCCCTCTCCCTGTGAGTGTGGCAATTCCTGCTGCTGATTGCAGAAACTCCTGCCTCCCAATCATTATTTCACTGGTTTGAAATTGCAGCTTGTGAGTTAGCTCCCAAACTTGTACCCAGGCATGACCATTTAGCCTTCCCCAAAGCTGCCAGACTTTCAGATTCCTCAGCTTTAACTGGGTTTTGCCCACTGACTAAAGAATTCAGACAATATAATTTTGACTTATTTTGAGTATTCAATGATTCCCATAGGATTTCCAGACATTGACTGTCCAGATACTTTAAACTTATATCTATACTAAGTGCTAGGAAATAGATTAAATGCCATGATTTTCAAGCCTGTCTCCAGCTAGTGATGGAGTTCAGGCCCAGCTGCAAAATTATGCTTGTACAACCTTCTGATGACAACACTACCAATTTAACTTCAAGGGGTATAATCCATCTTTCCCAGAGTAATTTCCATTAAATTCAATTTCCTGCATCATCATATTGTAAAGAGACAGGAATCTACTTATTCACAAATTGCTTTGAAGACTCTGAGTGAAAAGGCAGTGAATTACACTCATTTTATTGCTAAAGTTCACCAGGAAGAGAAGGTCTTTAATCACTCTTAAAAATATTTTACTGGGTTTAATTTTGTATAGTATTCCTTCCAGATCTCTGACATATTGTACAATGTAAATCAATAAAAAACACTTGATGAAATAAATATTAAACAGAATTAGCCTAGGTGGGGAAAGAAAAACTCTAAGTATAGAAAAAGAACAAAGAGAGGATGAGTTGCTTCAAAAACAGGAGCAGGGATTAAGACCTAGGGAGGTCCTGCACTGGGTTTTTCAAGTTGAATAATATTCTGCTGCTGTGTCTAAATCTGAATGGCCATGCTTAGCGAGCAGCAGGGACAACGTGATCAGTTCTCTGTGGCTGAAAGAGAACCTAAGCAAAGAACAGAATTTTCTTGCTCGTCATCTGTTTGCACATGGCAGCTGTACTGACGGCATCCTCTCTCGGGGTGAGACAACAATCTCCAATCCTTCTGGCTTTTCCACAAGCAAACTGGGGAGTGGAAAGATAAACTGCCTAGGGCTGCCCCACGTCAGAGCAGAGGAGAATGCTGCTGTGTGCTTTCATTTCCTGAGGATCTCCCTGAGTGCCACTGGACATGTGCACAAGAAAAGGCAGCTGGTCATTTTCAGATGATTTTCTCTGGCCTGTTTCTGTGTCACACTTTACATCAATGTCTAACCTGACAAAGGGCAACAAGGTAGGTTTAGAGGACAGCATGTTGAACTGAAGAAATTCATTTAGGAATGGTAAAATACTTTTAAGCTTGAGGCGTTGTGTTATTTCAGAGGTGAGCTGGTGCCTTATATTCCCAGCATTGGTTATCTATCAATGTTGAACAATTATTCAGAAAGGCCTCTTGGGTCTGCTGTCTTGCTAATACACCCCCGACACAGCTCAAGCAATCAATAGCCTGCTGAAACTGCTTCTTTTGGACATTTTTTGCACATCTCCTATCAAAACATCTAAATACTAATTTCAAAACATCCCACCTAAACTGTCATGTTACTCAATAAGGCTACATTACAACAGTTTTTCAGGACTTCTTAGATTTGTTTGTCAAATGGAATTAACTGTTGGGATTTTAGAATCACCCAGATATTTGTAGTGCAGAAAGGAAAAGGGGAGTTAATTTATGGCAGCAAAGGATCACTTGTGACTGGTCACTGCTGTTCTGCACACTGGTACTGTTTCTATTTGTTCAAAAAGAAGTGATGCCAACTACAGTCAAAATATTTATGCTCTTACTGAAATGTGTGACTTTTCATTAAGACTGAATGATCTCAGAGTTCTCATTTTTACATTGTCAGTATACTTCTGCAATTAAAACAGTTTCAGATATCTAACCCCTCTGATCTGCATTCTAAACTGCATTGTTATGGCAAGAGGAAAATGCTGGACAAATGCTGCCTTGAAGGCACCAAAAAGGCCATTGCAAAAGAAGTTGCTGATCCACCTCAGAATTTTATTTGCTGCTTTACTTACACAAGAGGCAACTAAACCATGGACTGAAGACATGTTGCCTCCAGTGCATAGCAACACCCTAAGCCCTTTCTACATTAGGATGAATGAGGTATAATTAATTTGGCAAGTAAAAACTTGTCAATAGCCAGAGTTTTTGGCCTGCCCAAAGTCACACTGAAGAGTCTACTCTGCCTGGTGAGCAGCAGGAACCCATGGTCTCCATTACTGAAATCCAGAGCCCCTGGATTTAGTCTAACATCATGGTCCAGGTGGTTTTTGCTGACTTCCCTGATCCTGACTACCACTTTGGATCTCCCTTTCATTTTGAAACTTGGGCATGTGGATGATGACGAGACACCCTTTAGTGAGTTTCTTCTCAGCTAGCTCTGCTGGTGACCACCACTGACCCTATGAAGACTGCTCAGCCCTGTGTCTTGAGAAGATTCTCACACTCTGTCCTGAATCCTTGCTTGGCAAAATCTCCCAGGGAACAGTAGGAGTTTTAACTGAATGAGGTTTCTGGGATCAAACCACAAATAAATTATGTTTGTTGCCTTGAAGTCACACAGAGCTTGTCTGATAATTTTAAAATTAAGAGTTAAGACAGAAGCTGAGAAAGAACAGAACACTAAATTATCATTGTAGTATATAGAAAAAAGACCAAGTGTTCAGATTTCCAATGCAAAACTGCACTTTTTATGCTAGAGTTTTCAAATGGATCAGCCTGAAACTTGGCTCCAAGTAGTAAAATGTGCCACTCTGAGCTAATGAGCTTCTAGTCTCTATGCTTGTTTGTTAAACCTGGCGAGCAGGGAAGACCAAGCCTTAATTAATGTCCTTGTGATATTAAGAGGCAAATAATAAAGCAGCAAATCAATTTGCAGAAGTGAAGACAAAAAGGCAGTGGGGAGCTTTGGAACGGTTTTGTATGTTCCTATGGATTTCTGTAAAACTTACAAGCAATGCTTTGAAAAAGCAGGGAAAGGAGAAAGCAATTTTGCCCTTCTTTTAGTTTTGTTTGCAGTCTCAGATTAATTGTCCCATGTAAGCAGTTAATTTAATAGAGGAGGAAGTTAGGTCTATTAAGGTTGCCCAACTACTTCAGTGTTGAATTTATTGCAATGTTTGTTTTAAAACAGATCTGCATGTTTCAGAAAAAATACTTCCAGATTCGAGGTTGTTGCTTTCCAAACAACCCAAAATTCACTGGTTTGTTACATATTTAAAATTTAGTTGGGTTTTGTTGAAAAGCTTATGAGAACTTCTGTACTCTAAATATAGTTGAGTATACAAGTGAGAACAGGAATTTCTGTCTTGGCCAAAAGTTACATCTATCTGAGACAATAGGGAACTATGAACTCTGCAATAAAAAACTGATGAGGTTCTCACAGCACAAGGTGTTTCGTCATTTCTGACCTTTCTCTCATTGAGTCAGATACAGTATTCACCAAACAGGGCTTAATTCAGGTCAAACACAGCCACCATTAGCTTTGAGAGAACTGTAATAGTCCAGATTTCCAGTACGGACACTGTTCTCTCCCTGATGACCCGTATTCCCTAAAAGCCCATAGGATTTTTCTCCATTTCCTAACTTGAAAAATGACCATTGGTATAAACATTTTGTGCTTTTTGACTGTCTGGGAATTTAGATCTTTGAGGAAGTTAATGGGATTACCAAAGGGATGAGGGACTTACCCACGTGAGAAGAGGTTTAGGAGGGCTATCCCTTAACCCGGCAGTGATGATCGGCATGTGCGTCAGGAACAATTCAGTTTGCGTTACTCCTTCTCAGCCACTCCATGCCACTAGAATTTAACGGGCTATTCTGGGAGAAAAGCAGTGCCTAAAATGGCAGTGGTTTTTATTCTGGTCGTACATCGCTTTGTCAGAGCGCTGGTGTAGTGTCAGTCCTGCAATCCCACTAAGCGGAAGGAGTTGTCCTCTTTTTCATCCTGAGATATCTGGTCATCCTGTGGGTACAGCTGTAGTTCTGGCACCTGCAGCAACTTCTCAGGCTGAAATTTATACTGTTTATTTTAATATTTTAAAAAGTAAACCTTTCTCTGAAAGAACTCTAAAAAGAGAAAAATGTGGAGTTTTCTTTGAGATGCAATATGAAATGTCTTAAAAAAGAAAGGCTGAAAAACTCTGTTTCTGTTAATTACAGTTTGTGAAAGCAGAGTAAGAATGAATCAGAACTTTAGCCAGGTCTAAGTATTCCCATATCAAGTGAACTCCTTATGCACTGATATTAAAAAGCAAAACAGAGGATTGTCTCTGACTTGGTGTCTGAAAATAGAGGCATTATTTTCTGTAGTACAAGCAAGGCCATGCATTTTGCTGCCAACATGTTTTTTTCTCCAAATCTCTAAAGAGCTAGAGTACTACTATGTAAAAGCATATATTAGTGTTTTAGATAGATGGATCCACCTATTTAATAAGTTTCTGTTGTGCAAATATTTGTGTTACATAGGATTTCAAGTATTTTAATATTTTTGTAAGTTTTATTTTCTTTTCAAAGTCATTTTGCAGAACCGACTGTTTTGGTAGTCCTAGATAAATGTAAACTAGTACAAAGCCCAAGTGACAAGTTAGAAATACCAGATACTTGGGTTTTGCCTGAGGAGCCCATGTTTCTGTGCATCTCAGGGTGATGGTAGCCAGATGTTGAAGGCAGAGTGCAACCCATTCCATGAAACAGGTGTCTGTACCTTGACCATCGTTCAGAGGCAAGCTGGAAACTCCGCTCTGCTCTGAATACCACTCCAGCTCATCTTCCCAGATACAGAGGTGACAATTCACTGCTTGAGGCCTAGACAAAGCCAGACCCCACACAGGGAGGCTGGGACTGCATTCTCTGAGAGTTTACTCAAATTACTAGTGGCTACCCGTTATGTCACAGAAAACATTATTAATGCTGAAGCCCATGGGGATGCAAGCAGATAGTTGACCCTACAGTGGGGGTAGAGAAGTTTAAACTTCTAACATCCTCCAAATTTGTATCTTGGCTGCAATTCAGCCTGTGAGCAGACAAAGAGATGAATTATCCATGTGTCAATCCTATCCCCCTTGTTACACCATTAGATACCACTGCTGCTGGCTGTGCAGGCAACCTCGGCACAGACAGTGAGACAGTACACAAGCCAAAAAGGTGTGGAGAATGACTAAATACAGCAGTTGCTACATTGAATGATCCAGCTGCCATGGTTTCCCATGAAGGACGAGGCCCCACTATACCAGGAGGAGGCAAGGGAAAAGAAATAAGGGAGGTTTGGAGAGAACATCCTCTTAAAGCAGTGCTTTTTGCAGAGTTGTAGTACAGTTTGTTTCTTTAAAGAATGATGTCCCTTTGGTAGAACTCTGGGAGAGGATGAGGGTACTGATATGGGGCTACCAGAGCTGTGAGTGAAGCCCTACAGCTGGCCACCCATCCTCAGCTGGGCACTTGCATCAGCACCTGCAGCCAAGTCCCAAAAAAGCATCTGGTTCCAGCACCACACAGCGTGATCCTCGGCTCACCTGAAGCCATTTCTGAAATACTTTGTTTAATCATCCTCCAGCGGCTGCTTTAAAATTGTTTCAGAAAATCAAAGTAAACACCCCTTTGGAGTGAGTGGGATCATTCTCCTGGATCCCAGGGAACACAGGCAGGAAGAAAAGGAACTGGCTGCAGTGCTGCTTGCTAGGCACTGGACTTGTGTCAGCCCAGCCTGGCTGTGCAGCACTCCTGCATTGCTTTGCAATAGCTTGCCATACTAAAAGCCAGTCCAAAATGTCCAGTTTCACTGACAAACTTTTGCAGAATTTTAGCTTTTTTTGGTCAAGGACTGAGCACATTGATTTCTATTTCACAGTTGCATTTATATGGAAGATATAATGCAGACATATGATTCTATGGCTTTTTCAATGACTGTCCCTGTTTTGGCACATGATTTGATTTATATGTTATCTTTTCCCATCTGTAAACTATGTGTTTTTCCTTATACACACACATTCATATTAGAGGCAACACAAGGATGAAGTATGGGTTAATGAGGCAGGATGTCAAGACACAGTAAAGAAAAAAAAAAGAAAACAAAAAGGAAAAGACTTAGCAGAATAAAGGTGAGATTTTTTTCCTTTGGTGACAATAAAGGGTTCTGACATATGGCTTCTATCCATGGGAACAAATATACTTAGCCTGAAAAGTCCCAGAGAAGTCTGTGTGATCAATTTCAATTCAGATGAAAAAAAATCTTCCAGAAAAGAAGCAAATGTGCTGTTTGCAGTACAACAAATGGCTACAGTGGTAACATGAATTGTGAAATCACTGGCTATGACTGATCAGAGTTCATTAAAAATAAATCTTGGCCCAGCAATTTTAATAAACAGAATGAGCAATAAAGGCAGCAATGATTCACTTATTTCCCGTGCAGAAAACTGTCTGATTTTGCATATTTCTCTCAGTCAATGGATTTCTGCTGAAAAAACCTGATTCCGGCATACAACATAAAAATTCAAGTCTCACCTACCTGGAGGCAAGGAAAAGATGGGAGACAGCAGTTTTGTCAATCCTTCTGAGCATTGCAAATTTAACTTTTTCTAGAATTTATTTTATCATTTAAGACTTTGTGGGGAAAACAAAACAAAAAAAAAAAGTCAAAGCTGCATTTTCTGTTCTGCCTGACTAGGAAAGTTTGAGGACACAGGTATAAAAAGAAAGTTTTGCTCCTTCTCATTGAGGACACTCCCACCGAGGACAGCTCTGCCTGGTGGCTGAAGCATTTGGGGAACCAAGTGCTACCTTGGCTGGAGAACTCACCACAGAGACAAAAAGCAAAGCAGTTTGGGAAATACAGATACTGTAACAGCATTGCTCATCCATCTCATTGGGCAAAGAAAGGAATGGATTAATGACCTGCCCTGGAAATAGAGTCTATGTTTGACTGCTCCATCACACATGTAGGCTAAGAAAATTCAATGGAACAGGCATAAAAGTTAACAGCACCATGCTGCTTAGAGGCACGAGCACCAAGGTGCTAATGCTGCCCCAGAAGCTGCCTGCTGAAGTGCTCAGACCTCCACCCGGCGTGGCCCTTACCAACGCTGAGCACAGCCTGAACACCTGCAGTAGTGCTACAGATCTAATCTGGCACAAATCCAGCTCGCTGCTTCCTGGCTCAGGAAAAGGGGAGCAGGTAGCACATAGGCACAGCATCTGGGTGAAAAGGTCACATGCTTCCTCTGCATTTTTCACTGTTATTTTAATTTTTTTACCTCATACCACAGCAACAGCAACTGAACAAAATCAGTTCTGGAACACGGTAAGGTCTCTATGTTTTTTACGGCATACATGATGCAAAACAAGCATGTCATCTACTAATGCTAGCACTTCTCTGGCACTGGGACACAGAGAGCAGTGCAAGTGGGTGGACCTTGCTGGTAATTATGGAAGTCCAGTTACAGTAAAACTGTCCAGAAAGCAATGAGAAGAGGAATTAATAAGGTCAGGGATATTCTGTTCCTCCCTGCCATCTCTCTCACCTTCCCTGCCACCTTCCTTCCCCACTGCTGTCTCCACACAGTCCCAAGTCTGGTTGCACTCTTGAGGAGCAATAATCCCTACTAGAGCTCCTCTGTGCTGATATCATAGCTCAGGAGCCCAGTTCTTGAAAATTATGATGGCAAACGTCTATCAGTAATTACACTATCAACAGCAAGCTCCTCCATTAAACTAATCGTAGAGAAAAAGCTGAATATCGGCATGGCAAAGACAGCTGCTCTAAGCCAAGATCATGCAATTTCCAGTCAGCCTTTATCAGGCAATTTCCACATTTGGGTAGGGCTAGTGCCAAATTCACTGGGGAGTCAAAGAGACAAAGGTGTAGTTATCCTGGTCTGAAGCCCAGTGGAGTGGGTGGAAAGTCACACATTGGTCTCAATGTCCTCTGTAACATATCTGTAAGTGGGGAGGAGCAGAGTACTCTGTGAAGTACACTGGCAACCTACCACAGTGACTCTGGATTTGGGGGCAATATAATTTCTAAATCAAAACATTTGCTGTGCAAGTGCAAACTCAGAGTGTGTGTGCAAGAAGTGATGCCTGGAGGGTATTGGTCATTTATAGCCTAAGATAAATGGTTTTAATAAAGTAACAATGTTTACTTTTCCTTTGCTGCAGCAGAACAAAGAGCACCTTCATGAAAGGTCACTGAGGTTAAATAAACTATACTTAGTCGCATACCTTACAGTTAAAACCTAGGGGTGCTGCTGTGCATGAGATGGGGTCGTTGTTATTCTCCTGGGCATAATAAATTTTGCAGCTTATTGCTTTGCACCTTGTATCTCTAATTTAAAAAGGCAAGTAAACAAAAGGCTCATGTGATACCGATACAGGTCGACAGATGTGTTAAAGGGTTTGTATATTCTGATGACCCAAAGACTTGTATGTGAGAAACCTGACTGGGGTTTCTCACATACAAAGCTTTGGGCCAGAAGTGATCCTACAAACCACCAGCACATGCTCTGAGGGATACATCACGCACCTGTTTTCAGGCCTTCTCTTTTGAAACCTGATTTTGTTTGCTATTTTCATTCATTTTCTCATAACTGACAACATGATGAGTAATAAATGAGGTTATGTCTTGTAGACTTAATAGTAGCAGCATGCCACAATAATTTCTGTCCTTTAAGTTAGCCAGACCAGAGTGTTTTTTTAGCCTGGAGTCCCTTTAGCTCTATGGCCTACTCTCTAAACCCCTCATTTTGATGTGATAAAGATTTCTGTTTACCCACTTTGTAGGCCTTAGATGAAGGACAGTCCCTGTTTATCAAATCTGAGGAAGACTGCAGGGAGATGAGAGAGACATGGTTGTGTTTTTCCACACAACCTGTTATGGTAACAAGAACTCCCCCGTAATGTTTGCTGACAGATGTTCAAGGCTTGGGAAAAAAATCTGCTTTCAGCTGATGGCCTCACTGCCACTTTTGAAATAAGTGTTAGTTCCAGGCTCCTGAGTTCACGAGGGCAGAGAAACAGCAGGAGGGAAACAGATGAATGGGTAACAAGGACGAAGAACAAAATGGGAAAATAAAACCTTGGTGCTGACAGAGCTGACAAATGTAATATCTCCTGGACAGCAAGGAAGAAAAAAAAAATAGAGTTGGATATGAAAGAGCTGGAGCAGTGACTCTCAAACAGCTGTGTGTATGTCTGAAGCTAAACCACTGTGGAGGTCCAGACTCCCCACCAGGTCTTGGACCGAGTATTTAGTTGCTATATATGTGCCCCAACAGTGCCCAGGAGGAGCTTGGGGTGGATATCCCTCCTCAGGGCACTGAGAGGGCATCTCTGAGGCATGGACCATCCTGGGGAAGGACAGGCTTTTGTGGAGCCTGTACAACAGTTTGAGCACAAAGGGAAGTGTCTGGTGAGTTGCTGACACTAGCAAAAGGTCTCCCATTAGCTGATCCAGTTTACCAGTCCTGGCTGTGGCTTGGGGCATGATGCTGCCCTGGACAAGAAGTTCAGTGTGCAAGGCCTGAATAATCATGGATGGCCTTGCTGGGATGAACAAATTCACCAAGCTGTCTGAGACCTGCTCATAACAGTAGGAATGAGGCAAATAATCATTTTGAATGTGAGGAGCTGCATGAATCAGGCACATCAGCAGACTTCAGTCACTTCTGAATTCCTGGCCCTCCCCTAGGATCGGTCTTGCATCTGGCATAGCCAGGATTTTCTCAAAGGCTACTAAGACTTTTCCAGCTATAGCCTGAGCAACTGGAGCATGGAGGGGAGGATTAATCTCAAGCAATGAGACTTCATGTCATTGACAGTTTGTTTGGGTTCGCTTTTTTTTTAATTAGGAGGACAGAGATGTATGTGTAGGAACCGGAAGTCCTGCAAGTATATCCATTTAAACACACTGCTGGAAAAGTTTTCTCTGCTTGTGGACAGACTGTAACAACAGGAGGATAATCCCTTTCTGTCTTCACTTCCTTCTTCCCCTATCCCAAGCTGGCAGGAGTGACCTGAAAGACTATTCACAATCTTTCTCAAAACTTCCCTTACCCGGCTTTGTCCTTCCTTCTTCCTTCTCATTTTGCCACCTCGGATATCTATGAAAAGGTAAAAAAGCATATTTAGTCTGAAGTTCAAAGTAAACTAGCTGTGCTATCACCTTGCACATATCCCTATCTTCCCTGGCAGCGTGGGAGTCTTGTTTACTCACTGTGAATGTTGCAGTGATTTGTATGTCTACTTTTTAAAAAAATCAAATCAAAGGATTAATAATATACCACCAAGTAGCATTCCTTTTTCTGAAGTTGCATCCATACCCCAAAATGTTACATGAGTAGCAGATTCTGGAGATATGGACTTCAATATGGGACTAAAAAATCATGTCAGTTTTCAGCTCTAGCAGCCCTTGACATTACCTCTTTAAAGGTGTATATATGTTGTTTCTGCACTTTTATTATGTTATTATAAAAGTTAGCAGCATATGGGGTTATTTTTCCTATGTGCAACACTTTTTACAAATAATGTTCTCTAAAAGACAGGCACAGTTTAAAAGTTTTCCTTTTCTGTGCATGAATCATTTGGCCATTTGGATAGACTGAACTAATAGGAATTCCAGTAGCCTGAGCCCTGTATACCAGAGAGAATGACAGCAGCGCATAATCAAAGTGTATCGTGTGTGTGCATCCCTCCTTTCACAAATCCAGTTCTGGCATTTTAGTACTAGAGAGGAGGGAAAAATTCTAGACAAGGAACTATTCATCCCATTGTCTCTGTGGCTGTGGAGGTAATTGTGATTAATTGTGCTAGAATATTTTTTGAGTTTTCTGTAAGCACTTTGGCCCTACATTTTTTAATTAAATCTTTAGCATTTTATTAAAAGGTACAATGTTTTCCCAGGGTGTACTGGAGGAAGAATGTCTCAAAATGGAAAAACTAAGTACATTTTCCATAATTTATGCCATTGACTCTGCAAACATAATATGTAGAGCAGAACTTTGGCAGGTGTTAATCAATATATTTTCCTTCACACCAGTAGAGCTGCTTCAGTTTATACCAGCTGAGAATCTGGCTCTGTATATTAAATAAAAAAGTGGGTCTGGCTTCCTGATCTTTTGTAGTAGACTCACAAAACTGTTCGTTATTGAGCTGTGGGCTTGAAAAGCAATCTCACTTTTCAGTATTGGCAGCAGACTGGAGAAATGGGAACATGGTGTGCTGAGATCCTGGGTAGAAGAAATGTTTTCTTCCAAACCATAACAACCTTTTTGGCTATCTGAAGAAATATGTTCAAACTTCCTTGCCAAGGAAAGGTGGGACACTAGCCAGTTACTACATGAAGGCTTTGAAAATGGAGGGAATAATAAAAGGGGGGAAAAAATTAAAGAGGAAATATCTTCTTGTTCCCAGATGGGTAGCTAAGGTGTAACCTTCTTTCTCTTTGTTTTGGGATCAGAAGTACAAACTGGTGTGATATATGAAAATCAATAGTTTGTTGTTTTTTTTTTTTTAGTTCCTTGTCTCAGATGTTGTGTCTGGTTTTTATAAGACTTCAAGGTTTTAAAATAGGTCCAGCTAGTTTCCAAGAGTGCCTTCAGGTGGTATTTCTGATCTGTAAATGGTCAATTTGCTATATTTGCAAACTATAGTTTGCACAATATAATATGATTTACTATAGGTAAATCAACCAAAATCCTGCCTAATACTCTTGACTTAATGTGGAAAAGAGGCAAGACATAATTTTGGGGAAGAAATCAGAGATTCTGGGGGAAAACAGGAACATTATTTTGGCAGAAATGATACAGATGGACATGTGTATTAGTAATAGGGATTGTAATTTGTAAACAATTGCTTTAAAGAAAATAGTGAAAACTTATGTAGAAGTTGGAGGACAATTGGGGAGCTGTAGAAATATATGCACACTATGTATTTTTTCTAACCCTTAGACAAGCTTCTTTTAATCAAGACAATTACTCAGGATAAGCTCGGAGGAGCACTGGTTCTTATGCATTGAAACATGAAACAAGGTTCTCATAATACGAAGATCCTGTGAGATCTTAAGGTCACAAAAAGTGAGCTTTATATAACATATTTGAAGGGGAAAGGATGCAAAAGCTTGATGAGTTTGAATGTCAAAGTCTGGTGTCCACAGACTGTGCTTAGATGTTGCAATTGCTTGTTTTGGAAGGAATGCACTTTTGAGTATCCTGAGCACACTATTTTAAAGATTAGATCGCTCTTTAAAAGTAATATTTTGTTACCCCAGAATTTTATTATATCAGACTGATCTTTAAATTATGTTTTCTGTTATTAGAGTTTGACCTAAACTCCGAAATAGCTCTATTATGTCCAGTGACCTCATTCTTATCAGGTTTTATGGGTCAGTGGTGAATTAAGCAGCTGGCTTCCTGCTAATTAATCCTATTTAGCTAAAGAACTGGTGGACTGAATTATCTTATCTCTGTTAAAAGGAAGTTTTTACAGGATTTGCACAAGATTACTCTTATGAATGACAACCCTTTGCAACTGACATATAGTACATGAGCAGAAAGGTAAAAGAGCAAAAAAAGAGGAGAGCACACAAATACCATCTTGTTCTTCAGGGTTTCCCTATGACATGAATGATCAGTATTATTCCAGCATCCAGATGGCACTGGGAAATTACACAGTCCCTGCAAGGTGAGTCCAGGTGTCTTGTCAGAAGCCCAAGTCTGCAGCTGGTGTGACTGTAGATGGGAGAGGCAGACAAAGCTAATGATGTATTTCTGTACACAGTCCTTGTACCACTCCAGGAGAGTGGTGGCCTGGCAGAATTGAAACCCACTGTGTGGCAGGAAGCCTCTATCAAAATGTCTGAGACTGTGATTGCACAGCTTGCTAAAACTGTGAGGCCCCAGAGGGGCCTTTGTTATGTCAAGTTTTGAAATCAATGGGCTACGTTAACTAAAATGGAAGGTGAGCCCTTGTGGAAAATACATGAGAGTAGAAAAAGGGTAGGGCATTCAATAACTATACACAGGACAGCAGAAATGTATTTGGTGGTTCTAGTCCATGTTGGGTGAGCTGTAAGTGCAGCAACAAGCTTACAGCCGCTTCTTTTATTGCTTTTTTCCCTTTTCTTTTTGCCTTCTCAGCACCATTATGCCTTTCATGCGTTATTGTTTGGTCTAGAGTGAAGTGGAGGAAGTGTGTGACAGGCAGGGTTCACCCTGCCCACAGGCATATCTTGGGAGGGCGGCAGAGAGGGAGAGGAAGAAGGAGAAGGAGGTGTTTATAAATGACCTTATTTTTACTGATCTTGATGTATCACATGGAATTTGCGGAACTACGTCTATGAAAAGTACACATTTAATAGGAAAACAGTTGGCACTGGGGAACAAGATTAGCTGTCCTGGGGACTGCTGAACAATGGATGTATTTTTGCCTGGGCTGCTTGGAATAACCCACCTGTGCAGATCCTGTGCCACCCATCCAGCAGGCTTTACTGCCCAGAGCTGGCAGTGCCCTGGCATCGGCAGCATCTGGACACCCCAGCTGCGGTACCTGCCTTTGAACAAAGGTTGGGCAGATGCCACTCCCAGAATGCTGGCAGGAACAAGCAGGGGCTGTAAAGATGTGGGCTCCTTTCCTGAGGAGGATCAGGGCAGCGGGAAGCCCATAAAAACTAAATAATTAGAAGTTAATTAATCCATGCAGAAAGCTTATTAAATCCTGTGTCCTCTCCTAGGGGCATTGAGGTGTTGTCCTCTGCTGTATACTAACAACAAAACCAAAAAGTCGTGGTTTGTGACACTCCTTAGGATTAGAATCAGAATACTAAATCCTTGGTGGATATTTCAGATGGAACAGGGCAAAAACTGACAGATGTTTAATGGTGACTTCTGCATTTGTATTATTCAGGGTGAGTAGGAAGTTTAGTTTTAATATTTTGGACATCGCAGGCACCAAAAGAAGAGGCATGTTAGTTAGCAAGAGGAAAATAAAGGATAATTATAAAGTAAAAAGGACAAATTTAGGACTTCAGCTCCACTAAAAACTGTTTTAAGGAACTAAACATCCTTAATTTCTCCTCTAAAGGGCCATTGCTGGCTAAAGAGTGACCATGGTGTCCATGCACATGAGGCCCAGGCCTTAGCTGGCCATAATTAAAAACAATATCTGGGTTGTCAGCAGGCTGACCATAACGTAGCAAGCCTTTTAGTGTTAAGAAAAGGTACCAATATCTGAATGCAAAATTATATATTAAATTACACATTTTGTGATGAATTGCTAGACTATTCTAGTGTCCAAGACTAGTTTAAAGAGCCTCTTTTCAACAGCTCAAGAGGTATGTGAAGTAAATCTCTTCTGCACTAAATTTGAATTGAAAGACCAGAGAAAGTTCCATTTCCTTTATACAGGAATACAAACACATACACCAGAAAAAGAGATGATGAATATTTAGAATACACATAAAGCTTTGGCTGCTGGGTGACTGTTCTTTGTCTGGGCTGTATTTGAGGGCTACAAATATTTTCCTCATTAGTGAGTACAGAAGGTTTATGAACTGCACTTAAATGTAGGGCATTCATGCAGCAGTAAAAAGAAGAATTTCGAAAATGCCCTCATTAAAAAAATTAATTTTTGTAAAAATATATAAAGCAACAGGAATTTAGATCCTTGAAATTTCACCAGCATCTTTTCTATATGGCTGGAGTCAGTCACCTCTGCCTTTGTGGACCACATGTTCACAGCGCTACACTGTATGATGCAGTCTAACATGTGCACAATACAATTAATTTGAACTAAGCTGAGCTAAGTATACCCAAGTACACTACTGGCTTTCATCACGTGCAGTTAAAGCACTGACCTATTCAGTTCTAAAATGAGTGCCTGGGTGTATTTTTGTGCTTCTCTATCCTAAGACGATCTGTGGAAATCAAAGGAGTCAGTTCTGTAGTGCGTGGCTCCCTACCACACAGACTTACTGAACAATCTATTCTGGAACTCGTGGACTTTCAAATGACACATAAACCTCTAAGCCAACTGACTGCACATTTACTGGCATTTTTATTTTTAATTCTCCACCTCATTTTGCAAACCAGCAGTAATCTCATGCCTGGTAAATTGGGATGATCTGGCTTAAAAGTTCAGCTACAGCCATGTTAAAAAGACCAGAGGAAATGGATAGCTCATCTCTGGAAAATGCAGTCCTTTGGAGTAATGCCAGAACTCCTTAAAAACAAATCAGCTCAGGATTACAGTTTATGAGAGGCAAAATGGCGAAATAATTTCCAGGCTGTTTTTTTGTCCCACTACTCGCATGCTGTCATTAGCAGAGAGCAGTTTTGTCCATCCCTAGTGTTGTGCGTTCTCCAGGTGTGGTGTTTTGAAGGGCATGTGGCAATTCTGTGCCTTTAGTACATGAGCACGTAAACAATCAGAGGCAACTCCTGCTAAGTGGTGTAGCTGCTGGAAGTGCTGCGAGAAGCCTCCTGGCACTTCCATCCCAGTCCCCGGCACGCTGCCCGTGGGAGAGAAAACGTAGGAGGAGGCAGCCAGAGATGAAAGCTGGCGGAGCAGTTGCAGCTGCCGTCAAAGCAGAAATGGCATTGGTATTTTCCTCAGCTAGATCTGGGTTTCCTCTGCTCTTGGCAACCACCTCTTTGATCAGCCCACTCTCCTAAGCCTCAGGGCTTCTTCCTCCATCTCACCTACCCTGCTGCCTGCTTTGGGCTTCTGCTTGACTTGTCATGAGGTCAGTGGAGATGCAACGGGGGATGCCTGTGACCCTGCCTCTTCACAGGATTGCCTCAGACTGCATGGGGCTTGTTTGACCTCTGGGCACGACCAGGGCAACTGTGGTTAGTAATCAAACACTGAGCTTCTGTAAGACTGAAATTTAGGTGTGGAAGGTGGTGAGTGATGAAAAGCTGCCCACTTTGATTACTAAGAACACCAAGTCACTTTGCCTGCAGGGGGATCACCTGCTTTTAAGATGTTGCTGGTTTACTTATAAAGATGATGTGATCCAAGACAGATATTGGAAGGATGTGTGCAACACCAGTGTTTACCGGGCATCTGCTGCTTAACAGCAATCAAGGTGCAGTTGTTCAGAGCAACAAAGAGCTGTCAATTATGTGGTGGATATTAACATCATAAACAGATAAAAACGTATTACCTGCCTCAAGTAGGCACAGAGTGTGACATAAGCAGCAGAAAAGGAATAATGCACCTCTGCTTCCTTGCTGTGGATTCCCACGTTGGATGGCTGGCAGAGCAATACCTATCACAGGAAGCTTTTCCATAAGAAGTTGCCTCATCAGTGGGCTCGCCAGAGACACAAGACTCCTACCAGTGTCCTGGGACTGTTGAGAAGAGACTGATGGCAAATCAACGGTCTCACATAGAGAAATTCTGTGCACCACCTCAAGAAATAGTCCAGGGTTGCTTATGGGGCCTTCTGTGTAAAAGCACAGATTGTCTTTTCATAAAATTCTTTGTATGTAGAGCCAAAATCCTTCCCCTATTATTCTAGTAAGAATCACAGCAACATTCAGCATGTGGAATAGAAATCTTTATGTGAAGCTCTGCATTAGTACAACAGGTCTCTGGAGCAAAGCAGTTTTTGGAATTCAGTGGCAAATGAAACAAATGTTATGCTGATAAATAAGAATCTGTGGGGGTTAATTTTGAAAACAAAGACTATTCTTCAGCAGATGAACAAGAAATAGACTTAAAATATTCCCACGCCACTCATTCTGGTTTCATTTACTAGGTCACCTAGCAGGACTGTAACACTCGACAGCACGTTCAGATACACAGTAGTACAATCACAAGAAATTCCTTTATGTTGGGGAAAAAGACTTGAGGAGGAGTCTGGACTGCAAGGGAGCTGAGGCTGTTGTTCAGGATAAGATTAGGTTTGGATATGAGTAGGAGGCAAGCTCAGGGTTCTGTTTCAAAAGGACGAAATTTCACAAACTGTTCTCCACATTTTGGCTCAGATAAGCTTAGAGTATTTTCACTGTGATGGGGAACATCTAAACATCAGGGCTGGAAAGGAAGGTTCCATTCCCAGTTCAGCACCTTTTTACAATCCCAGTGGTGGACTGAGATTACACACTGTGATGACTCCTCTTAACTGCTTAGCAGAGTCCACCTGAAGGTTTGCATGTCCAAGGAACCTGTCCAGAAAAAAGCGAGAGCTGAAAGGGCCATGTAGAGCTGTGACTAAGAGAGTTTTTGTGTTGCAATATACAGCCTGTCTGTCAAAGGCCCTGCCAATCGCATACAGCATGTGTCACTGGCCAGGGAACTGCCCAGGCTATAACCCCAGACAATCAGGAGGCAAGCTGGGAGCTTTTGAATCTTCCCTGTATAAAGGGGCTCCCAACTAATAAATCTTTCTTCTCTTCATCTGGCAACCACGCTGAGTGTTGCAGTAGGTTTTAGTGTATGATTGGTATGTTCCAGATTCCCCCCTTCTCTCCTCTTTATACTTGGTTTGTTCCTTATTTGATTGCCACATAAGTTCTGCCCCTGTTGCTCTGTTATCCCTCTCTCTCCCTTGTCAGTTTCCCCGAGCCCTGCCTCCCTAGCCAGAATGTTCCTTGTTATTTAGTTACCCATTGGTTCAACTGTATGTATCCCCGCCTCCCTGCTTATTCATTTGTTATTGTGTAAGTCTGTCGGCCCTGAGACCCACCTCTGCTGTACCCTCATTGGTTCAGTCCCATGCTGCACCCCTGTCAGCTAGCCATATAAAAGCCTATGTCACTGTTCCTCCTTAGCCCCTTGGTGCCAGTCCTCGTGGGGGCTGGTCCCTTGTGGTTAGGACTCCCAGATCTCTGCCCCTTCAACAAATAAACCAAGATTGGAATGTCGGAGACTGGAGTCTGCCCTTGTGTTTGCCTTCACTACGCGTTCTGCCAACTGCCCATAAGTGGCCTTCGGTTTTCCCTCACCATTGCTCTCGTGGAGCTCCAAAGACAGGAGATGTCCATCTCGGCATGGTGTCTCTGGGAACCGGGCACACAGGGCATCGCGTCAGCTGAGGGTCAGCGTTGTTTCCTTCTCCTCCTGGGTCCCCTTAGCGTAACGTTTTTGCACTCGGACTTCTAGTTCTGCCCTTTTATCCTTGTGAGGGTTTCACAGTATAAAAAAGCATAAATGTGACAGTTGCCCCTATTTTGGTGTTAATGTTATTTGTGCTGCACTGTTTTTATCTACGCACAAAGCCAGCTTATGGTTCAGAGCTCAGCTGGGCTGTTGCTGAGCTCAGCAGGACTGAGGAGCCAGAGCTGCTGCTCTGAAGAAGAGGGAAGGGAAGAGCAGCTGATCTGCCTCTTGGGAAGGGGGGAGCAGCTGATCTCCAAACTCAGCAGGAGCTGGACGTAGGAGCTGCTCTGGTCATTTCCCAGTCAGGGAAAGGCTCCCGGCTCCTAGGTCTTGCTGATTTCTGAGATCTTCAAAGGCAGTGAGACCCATGTCTCAGTGGCACAACTCAGTGAAGACTTCAGTGCTCTGGCAACTGCTCCTCAGGGAAGCAACAACTCTCCCGTCTGCACAGCAGGAGTTCGTAGTTCTCTCTGAGCTAAAACTGGGTTGCAGCTGCTGTGCAGCTGCCCATCCCTCCCAGCAGAAAATAGTGCTGGCAATGCTCTGGTGGTGCTCGGGAAGGGCTGCAGGCACAGGGTCCTTGGCTTGCATTGCACAAAGACTGGTGGCAACTTGCAGCTGTGGTAGGCAATGACCCTTGATGCAGCTCATTCCATTTGGGATCCTGCAAGAGAACTGGCAGCACAGATTGGAGCCTTCTCCTCATCAGAGAGGGCTCTCTGCCCATCTACTGAGGTGGTGGCAAGGCATGCTGCTACAAAATAAGCTGCCTAAGGTACTGATCTGTATAATTTTCACATTCCTGGAGGAAAAATACTTCATGGGAAAAAACACCCCTTTTTTGGCACCCATGAGATGCTGTCCTTTCTAATTAGGAAAAAAAAATTGTTGTTTTGTTTTGTTTGTTTGTTTTTAATACCCTGCTTTTGCTTTGAAATGTACTTGATAAATTTCCTAGTTCATTTTTTCTCCATACTCTGACTAAACACTCTTCTCTGTCATTTTGCTCTTTGAACCTAGCATACCAAAACAGTGCATGGTATGGAGAAGCAGGATTTCCTGTGAAAGAAAAGGAGGCTCATGGAAGAAAAGAGGAGTGTTGTAGCTGGCTCTGCAGCAAAGTACTTCACTGTATTCTTGTTTGTGAGAGCAGTGCAATTCCAAACCAGGGCCTTGCTCCAGCTACTATAGAGAGCTGAGAAGCAGTGGTGGTGGGGAAAGAAGAAAGGATTAGGTAAAAAAAAAAAAAAAAAGAAAAAGAAAAAGAAAAAGGGGACAAACTTGCATGTTTATTATCCGTAAGGATGGATGCCTATTGACATCTTACAATTCCAGAAAAGCCAAGGCAGCACCAGGATTCAGGTACAATGGCAGTGCTCACTGGCCCAGCATGGTGACATTCCACGGGTACCAGCAAAGTTATTGCTTGCTAAGATGCCTGACACAAACTGTGATTTTTCAGTGGTAGCAGAGGGGGCCATCAACCTCCCTAGTCATCTCTTGTGAGATGCACAAACAGACTGTAGTACTGTCCAGCTCTTTGCTTCTTTGGATGAATGCTCTGACACCCTTTTGGTCCATTGCTACACAGTGTTTTGGTTGTGTTCCCACTTGCACAGTCCTAACATGTTTGGTTTCATTATTTCATCTTCATGGCATTTTGATTCTTTGACTTTAGGCCAAAGACCCATCCATAGAACTCTAAATAACCAAAATCTGCTCTAGTATGTGTAACGGTTATATATTGGCTCTAAAGAAGCACATTTTGCCTCCCTGGGAACAGCTAGAGATAGGCAGGCTTATTTAAGAGCAGCCTGCTATCTTCACCAGACTCGAGTGAGATGTAAAGCCATGTGGTATGACAGCTAAAGAATTCTTATTGTGCCTCTATGCAGGTATTTGTCAGTATTACTTCAGCAGGCAGTTTTAAACAGGAGGAGCATCAAATCTGGAGATTGTATTTCCCTTTTTAATAGTTGCTAAGGACAGCATTCTGGGAATAAATGTGTCATTTCAGTGTACAGCAAATTACAATGCAAACACTCCCGTTCTGTGCAAACTTGACCTCTGACTAGAAACATAATGCACATTTTTAACAGTGAGGTTAATTGGGTAATAAAACACATTTTAAGTATTAATCCAGGTAATTTCCAGCATTTATGGACTGTAATCTAGACTGAAAGGTGCCCTGACTCCATCAGGAGTTGTAGTCCTGGCAGTGAAAGCACTTGGTAAAGCGGCATTTGTTTTGTAGTAGGTGAAACTCCATTATGGCTTTGACTCTGTGAAACCAGTTCTGTCTGAATGAACAGTAACCCAATTTCTGTTAGTTCATGCTGTGTATTTTCACTCTGCAGTTTGCTGTTCCAAAAGCAGAACAGCTTGTTTAAATCTGAAATGATGAGTTTCCTCCATCTCCCCTGAATAAAAGGCAGAATGCTGAAATTCACTGGAGTATTCCCACGTGAGCTTAATGCATTGTAGGGTAAAAAAACCATGAAAAGGTAAAATCAGCATAAAACCCTACAAGTCAGAGGCAAATGGGATTGCATGAATGCATGAGTCGTGAAACATTGCAGGGGTGTCCTTCCTATAGGGGTAGAAATACTGCAGCTTTAAACTCTCCTACATACTGATAAAAAAATGTGGCCTCTTAAAACAAAACATAAAGTAAAAATAAAGCCTTATTCTTGACTTCCATATGACTAGGAATACCTAAGATCTTGTATAGTTAATTTTTATCACATTTTGATCCCAAGGGCCAACATGGGCAAAATCACAAAAATATCTGGGTGTAAAACATAACTGAACATAAGAGCATGGCTGTTTTTTATAGAGGTGACCTAGAGAAAACGGACTTGCCAGGACCACAGCATCCTGTGCTTTGCAGGGTGGGATGGCTGCCAGCCTGGCATGGAGCAGATGAGAGGTTTGCCATTTCCTGTGTCTGTTCCAGCATCAGCTCTGAAAAGCCCTGCTCAAGAGCAAATGCAGATGGGTTTGTCTGATACAAGATACTGCAATGTACTGGTGTATTTAGGCTGTGAACTTCCTAGATGAGGCAAGAATAGGTCTTTTGATAGATGAACCTTTTGGGGCCCTGGTCTCTTGACTTGGCCAGTGGCTGTGGCAGCAATGCACATGTTGAAAACTACTATTTCATTTAACACGCTCTCAGCAGCATTGCAAAAAGCCACTGGCAGGCTCATCAGAAAATTCTGATAATTTGGTCTTCTTCAAACTGCACCTTTTCAAAACATCACAGCATTTAGTCCAAACATTGACTTTTTTCCCAGGATGAGTAAAACATCTTTCCAGTAAAATCTGGCAGAAGGAAAATAAAACTAATAAAAGACTAGTACTTTGAAAGCACAAAGATTTCTTTTATTTATCTTTGAAAGATAATTTTCTAGTATCTCTTATTTTCATTTTATTCAAAGAACCTTAGTATTGACTACTCCAGAAGTCGATGATAATTCTAGTACAGATTCCTAGTATTGATTATACCATCACAAAATGTCAAACATGGAAATAAATATTGGAAATAAATCAGTATGAACTATAGAATATCAAGGTATTGGAAGACTACTTTGTGCATGCATGCAAGAGAAGGACAAAACCCTTGGAAAAAAAATATTTAAATTAGATTTGAATATTTTGTGGGAAAAAAAATAAAAAGAAGAAAACCCCAACAAAACCAGACTTTGAGCTCTGCTTCCACACCCATGCTCAAACTTTGCCCAGACTAGTTCTGAGGAAAGATATGAATCAATCAAAATTTGGAAAGGATTGCAAGTGAGTCTGGTATAGACAAGATCTTAAGAGTTTATTTTGAAGGTACTTTATTCTGTGCTATTGCCAATAACAGTACTAGCAATTTTGGTACTCAAAGTTGTTTCTAGCAAGTCTCTATCTACCGTTTTCATGAAACTAATTTTTTGGATTGTGTATGTGTGGTGCAAGGGTGAGGCTCGGCTCTGTTCGAATCTGATGACTTTGTGTTAATTCCCAGCATTTCCCCATCCAAATCAAGTTCTCTGAACTTTTGTCCTGTTGTCTCCTTGAGCTCTGCCCACTCTCTGGTGTGGGGCAGCAAGTGGCAGAGAGGAGCCATAGCACACCCAGCACTCGGTGGGTTGTCCAGCCAAGCAGTGAGGGGAGTGGGATGGAGCCGGCAGCTGCACACGAGGTGACGAGGAGGGAGGGAAAAGGGTACAGCAGCCTGCATCCTCCAGAAATTTTGTATCTGGAGCTCAGTTGATACATTCACGTGCTATCTGGGTGGAGAACAACCATGAATATTCTTCAGTCATATAGCTGCTGCTTCCAGCAAGATAATTGTGTAGCAACACAGTGAACAACATAAAGAAGTTTTCCGGTGGTTGCTGCCCAGCAATGTCTTTCCATCTCAACAATCAGAGAACAAAATTTAGGTCAAGATCTCATTTTCAGTGTTTTAGTTGCCGTTGGCCTCTGTGTGAGAGAGGCCAAGCCAGCCGTGCTGAGGCACTTTTGAGTGGAGACAGAAAGAGTCGCTGTGCCAGGCCTGGGTGGGAAGCTGCAGTGCTGCTGTATCCCTGTGCAACCGGCAGCATTCCCACCGCAGCCAGGGCTGCCGAGGGGCCCCAGGGCTCCCCTTGCACAGCCTGTTCATCCCCACTTGACATACTGCACATTCAGCCACCTGGAAATTGTGGCTTTCGACGTCCATCTTGCTACAGACTATTGCTTTTTTATTATTCTGAACATCTATTTCCATTTTTAACATTGTCAAAAGGAGGCAGGGAAAATCATCATGATGGTACCTGCTGTTTGTCTCTCCAATGTGCATAACTGCTCTTATAGAGCAGTTAATAGAGCTCTTACAGAGCTCTTAATAGAAGGATTAGAAAAAAAAATAAAAGAAAGGAGGAATGACATTACCAAACTTTTCATGATACAGTTGTGATAAAATTGTGTTGTATCTTTTTTTTCTGAGCTCCTTCTGAGGCTGTTTTTTGGACTTCCTAGACTTCTTTATTCCTGTCAAACCAATCCAGGCCGCTGCTTTTAATGCGTAGTAATGATAGCAGTATTGATGTTTGTTAGATTTTTAACAAAAACAAGCTGTCTGAGTCAACACTGGTTTTTGGACTAAAGTAGTGTTCCTGCTCAGAAGTGAATCCCCTGACTGTCTGTAGGTAACACATGTTGACTGTGTTGGCAGAGCAGCTGTGCCACACAAACTCGATTCCTCTCGGAAAAAAACTGAACTGGAAGTTTTGCTCCTGCTGGGCAGCAAATGGGAACCAATTCCTAGACTAGGCACAGACGAAGAGTCACAGTTTCTGGGTTTTTTTTCTGCCAGAAAGAGCATGTTCCTGTTTTAGGCACCACGTCTTGGGCAGAAGGGAGGCAGAATGATGTTACAGTCACAGTTGATGTAGTTCAGTCAATAAAATACTTAATTTCCTAAATTCAGCAGAGCTCACCTGGAGAGTACACTCTCTGCTATGTGGCCAAGCTGAATGAAGAGCTCAAACTGAAGACTTTATTAGGCAAATATACACAAATGCATACATGAGAAACACATTTATTGCTGTTGATTTTCATTTGTTCTAGAGCAGGACTGAGAGCATGGGTGAGATGAAAGGACTAATTGAAAAATATTGTGCGATCATACAGAAAGACATGAATCACATCACACATCTTACGTTCCTAATAATTGCTTGGGCAGCACAAACAACCTGAATGAGTAATACAGTCAAAATTCTG
Organism: Picathartes gymnocephalus; assembly: GCA_013390045.1. Classification (NCBI taxonomy): domain Eukaryota; kingdom Metazoa; phylum Chordata; class Aves; order Passeriformes; family Picathartidae; genus Picathartes; species Picathartes gymnocephalus. The sequence goes on from WEKY01015121.1 coordinate 65,912, forward strand.
TCAAAGAATTACTGCTCACATTGACAATTTAGAAACCCCCACCTTTTCCTTCCAAAAGTAAGTTTGTCATTAAAGGGACAGAGCGTGTTCATGAGCTGAATTAATGCTTTTATTAGCAGCAGAATTACCAGTATCAGTCATAATTATTCTAATCTCTGTAACTCATACAAATATTTCTAAATTTCTCATAACGTAATTCACCCTAATTCAATTTCTTGCTACAATTCTTAATGACTTCTACTGATGTAAAGTGATGTGGGCTTTCACATTCAAGTAGGACAGAGGAGCAAAAAATCCATAGTGTATAGATAAAGTACTGCACCGATAGAGTTCTACTTCTATTTACACAGTTCATTTAAAAATATATATATAAAATACCCTCTATCTGGTGTCCATTAAATAGGGGAAGAGAAGTGAAAAGAATTGCACATGAGTGCAAATAATTCCTAATCTATACAAAGAATGTAATGATTATTATCCCATGCACCTTTCTGAACTGAAAAAACATAAATGCTGTGATTCTGACTGGAAACGATTTCCTCTCTTCTTTCAGGTGAGTGGGAGGTGATTTGCAGGTGCTTACACCGAGAAAGGGGGAGTGAGCTGAGGACAGGGCTTGGCTGGCCCTTTTCCTTCAGCTAAGCCCAGCAGTGTAAATGTCTTCCTTCTGAGATGCATTCACCTTGTCTTTAGCAAATCAGTGTTCTCCGCAATGAATTTCCGCCCATTTTTCTTTTTAAGTGGGCAAGCAATAGCAACTTAAGAGAGGTCAAAAGTCATTCTTCATGGGAAAATGAAAAAAGATCCACATAACACAGCATTAAATCCTACTGACCAGTGTAAATGCACTGGTACATTCTCCAGTATTCAAAACACTGCTAAAATTTCATTGCAACATGCTGAGAAACGCAAGTTAATGAAATGTTGGTTACTCCCAGACAGAAAGTTGTCTCAGTTTCTTGGAGCTGGCATTGCTTAATATGGGATGAGCCTCCAAATCTGATCTTTGTCCTGAATGTAGATATCAGTAATCCAGGTGATTGCTAATAATGATAATTTTCTTATAAATAAGGTGGTAGTTATCCCTTTTGAAAGATTAAATTATGCGTCCTAGTGAACTGTGGTTCACCTGAGTGATGCCAGCCTGGGAATGGGGTTATATTTTAACCTCTCTGAGCTTCCTAACTACACAGGCAGGGCAGTGATGCCTCAGTGCTGCAGGCAGGCAGCCCCCGTGGTGGGACCCCTGTGAGCCCCTGCCCTCGGCTGTCACCTGGCTGGGCCTGAGGAGCCCCGGGCAGCTCTCTGCCCTGCAGGGAGATGGGCACTGCTTGTCACTCTCCTCTCGGGATGCATGGTCAGTTTGAGGAGATGCTGCTCCTGCACCCAGAGAGGGAGTGGGGGCTCCCTGTGCCCAGCAGCAGTAGCCAGTGGCCCGGGTTCCCAGCAGCCAGTCACAGGCTCCCCTCAACAGGCTCCCCTGCCAGTAGGTCGCCTAGTCTGAATATTTATTTTATATAAAGGGATAAGCTGGCAAACCCTACTCAATCTGCTGGCGGACGTACAACGTTCTGCTTCTGCTGTTAAGCTGCAGTCACTTGCATACATTCAGATTTTAAAAGCTTTCTACCTTTTTTTTTTTTCCCCTATAACACATTGACACAGAGCAATACAAGCACTTTTATCTCCTCGAGAGTGGCACGGGGAGGGGGCGGCGGTGCCGCACGACGGGGCACAGGGTGGAGTCAGCCCCGCTCCGTGGGTGCTCCTTAGGGAATGTGGGCGACAGATCACAATCCGAGCCGCCCCCGTC
>WEKY01015121.1:69000-108328 GCA_013390045.1 Picathartes gymnocephalus
GGGCGCCGTGACTCGGAGCCCCGGAAGCGCGGAGAAACCTCGTATAAAAACTACTGGGGACCTTTCCCGGCCAGAACTACGAAAGCTCCGGAGACGGCGGCAGCGTGCGGCGGCAGCGAGCGGGGCGGCCTCTTGGGCGGTGCGGGGCGGCCTCTCCGTCGGCGCGGGGCGGCCTCTGCCCCGGCGAGAGCGCGGAGAGCGGCTCAAGCAGCGGCGCTGCAGGTCGGGCACCCTCCCTTATCCTGCAGCACCACCTGGCTCCGGGGGGCTGTTTCTCCCCCCAGCCCCCATTTTATTTATTTATTTATTTATTTTAATCTAATCAGTAGGTGTGTCCCCCCGCTTTCCCGCTGGAAGGGACGGCAGCAGGGGAAGGGAGCTCGGGCGCCGGGTGCACGCAGCTGCTGACTGCTCGCTTTTGCTCCTCTTCTGCCAGGCGCGGAGGGAGAGAGGCCCCAGGGGGCCGGCGGGGAGCCGGAGCGGTGACTGGATCCAGCCCGGGGAGGCAGCGGCCGCTCACCATGGCAGACGATGAGAAGGCCGGCGGGAGTTCCGCGGACGGCGGCGAGAGCGCGCACTGCAACGTGCTGAGCTGGGAGCAAGTGCAGCGTCTGGACCGCATCCTCAGCGAAACCATCCCCATCCACGGCCGCGGTAACTTCCCCACGCTGGCCATGCAGCCCCGCCAGATCGTCAAGGTGGTGCGGAGCCGACTGGAAGAGAAAGGCATCGGCCTGCGGGACGTGCGGCTGAACGGCTCGGCCGCCAGCCACGTCCTCCACCAGGACAGCGGCCTGGGCTACAAGGACTTGGACCTCATCTTCTGCGCCGACCTCAAAGGAGAAGCCGAATTTCAGACTGTGAAGGACGTGGTCTTGGACTGCCTCTTGGATTTCTTACCCGAGGGGGTGAATAAGGAGAAGATCACGCCTCTCACCCTCAAGGTAAACCTGCCCTCTGCCCAGATGCTCGGAGCGGGCAGGTGTGAGCGCCTGCCTGCGGGGAGTGGGCACCTTGCCCCTGGGGATGGAGTGGTGCGCTCAGGGACGCAGCTCCCCCCCACACCCCCGCGACCCACGGGAACCCCGAGCAATTTATTCACCCCACGCTTAAAACCGAGGAGGAGTTTGCAATGAAGCGCCCTGACCGGGGCTCTTCAGGATTAATTAGCGTTTTTCTCCCTCCCGGTTGATTTGCTGGGAGCGTTGTTTTTACCTGGGGCGTGTGCCAGGGGCTGCTCGTTGCTGTCCCGGCCCAGCTCGGCGGCAGCTCGGTGTGCCGGCCCCGGTTCCCGGCTGCACGGGGAATGTAGATGGATTTAACATCTGCAAGAAGGAAACCCCGTCTGCAAGGCATGCTTCCAGGTGTGCTAACCGCCCCAGTGGGGAGGCATATTCCCTCTTCTAGAAGACACTTATCTTGAGTTGATTAAGCTGGATCTAAATGCCTTTCAGATTTTTAGAGGGTTTGTTTTTTTTTTTTTTTAATATCGGACAGATTTATGGAACCTGCACTGGTAGGACTGAGGGGAATTGACATTTGCCAATTTGGTTTTTTTGGGGAGTAGAGAGAGAAGTGAAAACCAATAAATAAGATTTCTCATTAGATTCTAGTAGTGACCTTCTGTGTGTGGGTGCAGGCATATTTGGCAGGTGTACCACGGACTTAGCCTGTAGACGTATTTAGAAGTGACTGAACGAAGGAGTGTTGCTATATGCTTCCCTTGCATGACACAGTCCCGGCAGGACACACTTCCCTGTCATACCTTTGCAGTGACAGCATTTAGAGATCTCACATTAAGCAGTTATTCTCTGGTTTGTATCTGCAGGCTCCGTGAAATCTTTTATTAAATGCAAGTATTGGGGGGCTTGGGAGGGGGTGAGCAGACACAGTGAAGGAGAAATTTTTTGCATCTTTGTCTTGATTTGCTCATTTTGTCTTTCTGATTATAGGAGGCTTATGTGCAGAAAATGGTAAAAGTATGCAATGATTCAGACCGATGGAGTCTTATCTCCCTGTCCAACAACAGTGGCAAAAATGTGGAGCTGAAATTTGTGGACTCTCTGAGGCGGCAGTTTGAATTCAGTGTCGATTCGTTTCAAATCAAGCTGGACTCCCTGCTGCTTTTTTATGAGTGCTCAGAGAATCCGATGACTGAAACTTTTCACCCAACTATCATTGGCGAGAGTGTTTATGGGGATTTCCAGGAAGCCTTTGATCACCTCTGCAACAAGATAATTGCCACCAGAAACCCAGAAGAAATCAGAGGAGGTGGTCTTCTGAAGTACTGCAACCTTTTGGTAAGGGGCTTTAGGGCAGCCTCTGAATCTGAGATTAAATCCCTGCAGAGATACATGTGTTCGAGGTTTTTCATTGACTTCTCAGACATTGGCGAGCAGCAGAGAAAGCTGGAGTCCTACTTGCAGAACCACTTTGTGGGATTAGAAGACCGCAAGTATGACTATCTCATGACCCTTCACGGTGTCGTGAATGAGAGCACAGTGTGCCTGATGGGACATGAGAGGAGACAGACTCTGAATCTGATCACCATGCTGGCCATCCGGGTCCTGGCCGAGCAAAATATCATCCCCAACGTGGCCAATGTCACCTGCTATTACCAGCCAGCCCCATACGTAGCAGATGCCAACTTCAGCAATTACTATATTGCCCAGGTTCAGACGGTGTTCCCTTGCCAGCAGCACACATACTCTACTTGGCTGCCCTGTAATTAAGGACTGAAATTAGTAGACCTGGTGGAGAGAACATTTTCTAAGACGTAGGAAGGGGCGACGGGTCCCTCTGAAATGGGGTGTTTTGTGCAATGATGATCTGCTCTAGTTTTCAAGCTTGGGACAAGCTTGTGGTTCTTCTAATAATCAATGGGAGCATGATCAAGAAAGAACCCCAAAATAATTGGATCCTACCCCAGAGCACAAGAGGCCTGTCATTAAAAGCAACCAGCTTCCCCTGAAATAAGTGAGGGAGGAATGCCTGATGACAATATGGGTTGGCAATATCTGCTCCCATAGCTTTGGCATAGAGAAGGTGGGAAAGCCTTATTTTCTTTCATTTTTATTCTTACTCTAGAATGGGATCTGCAAAAGGGAGAATATGAAAGAAACAAAACAAAACAAAAAAAAAAAACAAAAAAAACAAAAGAAAAAAACTTCACAAAAAACAATTCTATATATATTCAGGAGTTAAAAGTTAGAGGCATAAAGCAGAGATAAGCTGAATAAAATTGTATATTGGAATTACTGCATTTGGGGCTTGCAGCAAGTGCTGTCTATGGATTGACTGTGTAGAATGTATAGCTTGCTTGACTAGAATTCTTTACCAGAAACAGCTTGCTCCAAATGAACAGTAGTGGATTGGTACAGTTATAAAAACAGAAACACGTATGATGACAAAGTCCATGATTTCCAGCTGTGTGCATGCATCACATTTTAAAAATGTGAGAATGCTGGAAAACCAGCTGTGGCAAGAAGTATATACTTAAGGACCAAAGATTTCACAAAAAAGTTATCCAAGCAAAGAAAATACAGTAGAGTATATATATATAAATATATATATAGGTAAAAGGAAGAAAGATGTTCCTATATTTGTACACACCAATAGTAATCAAAAGTGCCTGATGCCTTCATAAAATCTGAAGTGAGGAAAAAAAAATACAGTTTTGTGGTTTAACCATGCATTTTGTTTTATCAGGGACACAAGGATAAGAAAAAGCAAACCAACCCATAAGCTTGTGAATAAGTGGTGGAGGAAATGCCCTATTTTTTTTCTTGGCAAATACCTGTATAAAGTTAATGTTTTGTTGGTGTGCTATTATCCTAGGTACGTGTGTGTATGTGTGTATATATGTTTGTGTGTGTATATATGTACATGTTATTGGTGCATATCTATATATATACACACACAATATATATTAATGTGGTCTAGGAAAATGTAGCAATTAAGGAATGTTTAAATAAAGTACTACTTGTTTTCCAGTTTGCAACAGGATGTCATAGGACAGTGGGCACCTTGCAGTGAAATTTTAACCCACACCTGAGAAATTCGAAGTAAATGAACCAGTCAGGATTAAGGTGGGATTCAGATAATGTCTTTGCTTGCAAGAACAAGGATTACAGTAATTCAGTGGGTTGCTTGTGAGCCATAATAATTCCACAGATGGAGAAACATATGACTAGCTGGTTTTTTTTAACTGTTTTGTACTGTAATGCCATTTTGACATTTAACCCACTAATGTTGTGACTGCATACCTCCATGATGTGTAATTCAGTGGAACGTGGATCAAAGATAGGTTTATTTAAACCCCTGACAGCTAAAGAATATTGTATTAGTTGGTAATTTGAACACTAATTGTTAATATTTAAAGGAGTATTTTTAATAGAATGCATTATGCATTCCAGGACCACTAGAATTTAGCAAATGTGAAATGAACCCTTTTTAAGAGTGTTGCACGATGGCTTAAAATTATATTTTATATATATATTATATATATATATTTTTATGCAAATATTAAACATCTTTGATCTGGTTGTCACACTGCATTTACAATTTTAGTACTGTACTTTATTTAAATGGAATCACTTTACATTGGAACAATAGCTATTCACTTTCATTTCCTCTCCCGAAAGACCAGCAGGGGGGAAAAAACCCAACCTCCGCTGCTGTTTTCACTTCAGTGCCATCTCTGAAGGTGTTAAATTCTTTGTTGGGCTTTGAAAACCTAATGACTAAGTGACACTTGACTCTGATATGTTGCTTTTTCTTTCTGAGGGGAAAAAAAAAAAAGGGAATTCAGGCTTTTGAAGGAAATCCGTCTGTGCCCTGCCTGGTCGCAGGCACGGTCTGGCGTTGGAGTCAGGGGCAGAAAGAGGGAGAGGACTCGTGTCCTGGCAGTGTATTTTCCCTATGGAACGAGTAAGGTACATCTATTTTTGTCGCGCTTTGTACTTTTCATCCTGCAGGCACTTTAATAGGAACCCGATTTGTTTACTGAAGCACCTTCCCTGCGAGTCCTTCAGGAAACTTAAAAGCTGGTCGGTTGCCATTCCTGGCATTGACGTGCAGACCTTGTCCCCACCTTCCCTTCCTTTGGTGCTGGCTGCAGCCTCCCACGGGCTCCTTGTCCCAGCGAGGTTCCCTCTAGCCCCAGGAGGGTCCGGGCTGGGTGCTCTTGGCCCACCGGCTCCCCTTACCTCTCGCTCCTGGTTTGCTAGCGGAAGCGAAGGGAGGGCTGGGGATATAGGATCAGCTGGTAATGTGGTATGTCTTCTCTCCCACAACTATTTGCAGCAAATAAATGAGTCATCCCCTCTTTAAAAGGGTTTGAGAATCTATAGCTGTGCCACAACCACAGAATGCTGATAATACATGACACAGTGTTGTTTTCCTTTGAAGGATCCTTTATTTTTGCCATTGCTTGAAAGAAAGTTTTGAATTCCTCTCAGCTAAAATCTTATTGAGGGTTGGTTTTTTTTTTTTTGATTGACAGCAGCTAGTTACCTTATAGTGCATACAGCAGGGCTCTGAGCTAAACTGCACATTTTGGCATTTGCATTTTGATACGTATATAATATGTTTTTATATATATTATATAGGTATTCCAGATCTGTTTCACATATGTTAATGATCAAGTGGTGGAACTGGTGGAGCTTTGTTTTATTTGTGACTGGTGGCTTAAAATGTGCCTGATGTTAGAGGTGGGAAGAAGGCATGAGTTCAGGCCAAGAGTAAAATAAGGACCCCTTTTCAAAGCTAGTTTACTTCTGTGGTTTGCACACCTTTCCCTCCATAAAGTCAGACTTCTTTTTAACTGTTTTTCCCCCCTCCTCTTCAGCACACTGGTACTTTTAAAGTTAATAACCGTGTTCTTGCTTTGTAGACTTGATCTATCCCATCCAATCCGCTGTAAGGTTAGAGCTTGTGCTACAGAAGACAGTGCCCCTTTTAAAGAGCTCAACTGATTAAAGACATTGACCTGATTACAGTAGAACTGTTTGTGCCACAGCTGAATTTCCTGCTAACCAACAGGGCGCTAAACTTGGTTAAACGTAGCGATCGCGAGACAACCAAGAGCTTTTAAATGGGATTTTTTCTTCTTCTTTTTTTCCCTTGGATGTAGCTGTCCTCCCAAATGCAAGAACATTTCTCCTAAAAATAGAAGGGCAATTAGAAGACCAAAAAGATGATATTTTTCTAGTTTCTCGTATTGCACTTAAAATATTTTTTATCTTGCACAAAGTCCTTCACACAAATCCTCTAAACAGCTCTCATTAAATGCTTGGTTTGCATCACATCAGAACCTCCTACCGGTTCAAAAAAGGCGCTTTTTTAAATTGAGAAAATGAAGTGTGTTAGATAAAACTGCACAGAAAAGGAAAAATTGTATTTGCATATTCAGCTCCTATTTGAATATATTCTTTTGTATGGTTTTCTTCGTGCAGAGAATTTCCCTTGCAAGAAAGAAAATCAGTTTACTGTTTTGCTGTTGTAATAGTGGTTTGCTAACAAAATAAATAGTGAAAAAAAAAAAAAAGCCTGCAAATTTCAAGACAGCTTGGCTAAAGGCACCGCAGGCTCCTGCAGTCTGTAGGAGTCTGTGCAGATTTGCTTTCCCTCAAATTTCCTTACAACTGTTGCCTTCTGCAAGGCATCCTGTTGCAGCAAACTGCTCCTTGGATTGCTCTTTTGGAACATTTTGACTATAGGCTTTGTCACAGACAGAAAAAGAGCTGATGGAAAACAGACTCTAGAGGGAACAGATTGTGAATTTTGTTTACAGCATCCAATATTTGGATTTTTTTTGTAAATAAAAAGAAGTTATTTTTTTCTATTGATTTGTGTCTGCTGTCTTCCGTGTCTGAAATAGCTCTGGCCTGCTCCTACTGAATACCAAGTTCGCTTTCATTAGAAAAGGACAAGGGCAGCACTTTTCTGAGAAGAGTAGCATTCGGCTGCTTTCCGATTGGAGCACAGAACATTTTGAAAAGCCCTGCCTCCTGCCAGCCAGAGTTTGGCTGGCTATACTCAGCTGCAGAGGAACCTCCCCAGCCACTGCCAAAAATATGCAGTCCAGCACCAGTCGGGCCGTGCAAATGGTCTGAGGCATGAAAAGTGAAACAGTGCCACAGCATCTCCACGGCCTCGCTGCCCTCCCAGTTCAGGTCGTGCGACCAGGACTTTGTGACAGCTGTGATCCACAAACCACCATAAACCACCATGCTGGCACTAATGTGGGGGTCCTGGTGCCCTTGAGGGATACTGGGTAGGGGCTGACGTCTCCACGTTACCATTTTGGTAGGTCCGGGGGGCAATGCTGTGCTGCCACCTGGGTGTAAAGGTGGTGCCAGCTGTAGTGGGTGGGGTGCTGCAGGTCCTGAAGCTTGGGGAGCTGCTGGGGAGAAGGGATGCACACGCCTGATTGATTCAGCTGCTGACTCAGTCCAGTTCTTCCTGCAGATTCAATGTTTACTCTTCTTCCCTGCCCTACAATGCTCTCCTTGTCGATAGAGGTATTTTCTGTTTTCTGTGTTTACAGGAGAGATGCCTCAGTAATGAAGGCTAATTTCCTCAAAAAACACTTCAAGGGAATATAAAACATTAATTTACAATGCTCTTGGCAATACTTTTTCACCCACGGTACCTCAGACTGACCCAAATTTGAAAAACATTGGCTAAGAGTCTGCAGTATGTAGCTCTTACTAGGCTCATTCATACACCGTGCTGGTCTTGGAAGTCTCTAACTGGCTCAGTGGGAGTGTGAATATGCTTATTGTAATGATGAGTGAACCTGTATTTCTCTGTAAAAAAGCAACCAAACAAGCTGGTGGGATTGCTCGTTTTTCCAGGCACAGGAGCAGCCCCCTTCCTGAATGCGGGGTGCATTCTGCACAGTACCTCTTTTGAAATCAGCCTGGCCAGGAGGGGGGGATGCACTCAGCATCCCTGCCCGTAGAGCATTGCCTCCCATGTTACTGCCAGAAAAGGGAGGGGCACATGGCCTAACCTTTCCTCCTGTTAACTTGCTCAGTTAGGAAATATTTCAGGCAGTTTGACAAAGGCAACTACCCAAAGGCACAGATGGAAACTGGGGATTGGAAATCATCTAAATCTAAATGCCTTTGCTTGTATCTCAAAATCAAAGTCCAGATGGATGCTCTTATGCTTTGGAGCAAGTTAATTCCCATTTCTCTGCTTAAACTTGGGGGGATTTTTTTGAGAGCCAGTTGAGTGTCTGGAGCATTGCAAGTCCTCCTTCCCAAGCTGAGGAGGAGTGTGATGCGAACACAGCCAACTGAATGCTCACTTTAGAATGTTGTGTTTTCCAGGAGGGAGGAAGCGTTCAGTACTGAAGAGGAGGGAGGGCAAAAGTGGGACAGTGGAAATCACCTGAACAACAACACTGTGGAAAGCCAGAAGACACACTGATAGATTACAGTAGGAGAGGAGAAATAGCTCATCGTTAACTTCTGCTCACCCTTCTAAAATAAGTCAGATCAGAGAAGCTGTCACTTATCAAGATAAGTTACAGTCTGCGGTTTTCCTTGGCTGCAGCAACACATATTTATTTTATTGCCATAAAAAAAATTGCGCAGGAACCCATTTACTCGGGAATGAAGCTGAGTTTCTAGTTTTTATAGAATTTTTTAGGTTGCAAAGACCTTTAAGGTCAAGTCCAACCATTTACCTATCACCACCAAGTCCACCATTAAACCATGTCTCTAAGTACTACATCTACTTACCTTTAAATACCTCCAGAGAAAGTGACTCCACCACTTCCCTGGGCAGCATGTTCCAATGCTCAACAATGTTTTTGGTGAAGTAATTTCTTCCTAATATTCAACCTAAACCTCCCCCAGTGCAACTTGAGGCCATTTGCTCTTGTCCTCTGCAGAGAGTTTTGTAGAAGTTGCATGCACCTTTTTCCCAAGTGTTTGTGTGGATCTGGTCATGCCTTCCTAAAGCTGCCATCAAGCAACCTCCTCCCTTTTATTTATGTTTATAGTAAAATTCAGTGCATGTGGCTGTATGTACTTAGGTAAAGCACAGCTATATTCTGCTGCATTGGAGCTGATGTAGTTTTGCAGCAATGCCCTGAATATCTATAGATGTGAGTCAGAAGCAGCTCTGCAGCAGGGCTGTAGTCTTCATGCAAGGATCAGGAGCACAAAATCAAAATCTGTAGAGAAGAAGTGCTCACCCTTCAAAAGCCTGATAAGCTATCATGGACAGACTCAGCTCCTACATACTTACATAGACTTAGGCTATCCAAAAAGCGTGTTTTGTGGATGCAAAATTTCACTCTTTCATGTGGCTGTTACACCAGGATGTGCAATGACAGTACTTGCCAGAAAATTTTCTTTTTTGCATTGTTTGGGAAAAAAAAACCTTTGTCCTAAATAGACACCTAAATATTGTGTGCACAACATGGATATTCCCCATGGTAAAAACATGCCTTAGATTTCCATAATGGCTTTGAGGGCAAAAATTGCCAATTTTCAAGAGGACATTATTCTCAAACATACTTTTCCTTCTGTTGGACTTAGGGGTAAACAAGTTTTATGAATGAACAACTCTCCTTAGTTAAGTTTTCCTTCTTGAAAATTGAGAAATCCAGAACAGTCAGCAGTTTTAAAACGTGAAACTCTCTGTATGTAACTTACACAGGGTCTCTTCTCTAGAGTTCCTCCCTTGAGGGTGTAGAACAGTGTCCCTTCTGAAGTCACAGCTAAAGACAATGAGTGTGCTTTGGAGGCATCCAGCTCATCCTCATCTGTGTGTGTATGTGGTTGCCTCTCTGCAGTTTGAGCAAAGGTGATGTGGGGTGCCTGAAGCAGGAAGACAGACATTCCTGAGAGAATGTATGTGTCTCTGTGATAGTTTTCTCTCAGGGAGCATTGTCCCTTAGTGAATATGTGCTTGAAGACAATTCACGTGTCTGCAGTGACTGCATGGCCATCGTTTTAACTGTGACTCCCTTCCTTGGCTTATTCCCTCAATCCAAGACATCTGTGGAGTTCCTGCAGTACATTCTGATGTGGAAAGTAATTGCAAGGGAACCTTTCTGTAATCACAACCAATCTTAATTTAACTAATGCTTTGAGGAAAATATAAAGTCGTTGTCCTTTCAGTTTTTAATCTTTTGTCCTTGGGTAATTTCTCACAATTTCACTTCTGCATTGCTGTTCTCTGCTTGTTTCTCTGCTGCCTTCTCATCCTGATTCTTGCAGCAGAAGGAGGGACCAGCACCACATGCTTCTCTGCAGACTGTCAGTGATTCTACTGGTCACTAGTGTTTGAGAGACACTGATGTAAGGTCCGTGCTAGATGGGTCACTAGGCAAGGTTCAGCAAGAGGAGTGGAACACCTCTGTACAACCAGGTGTCCCGGGTGTCCTGTGGAATGGTCTTCAGAAATATTTCTAACCAAGCTCTCCGCTAGCAGTTCTTCATGACAGGGAAGGAACTGTATAAGGAATTACAGCCTTATACAGTTACTTGTACAACTCAAGAAGTGCAGAATAACAGTTAAATGAATTCAAAATTTAGCAAAAGCAATAATTATGATTAAATGCACTACAAGGTACTTATTAAAATGTCAGCAAGCAAACTAGTAAGAGAAGCTCTTCCTTAGCTTGAATCCTTTTATTTGGGTTTCAGCAGGCTGTTTATACACTTTGCAAACCAGGCACTTGGATTTGGGTTAAATTACCCACTGAAGAAGGGTTTGCATCTCTTTTTCCTCACCTCAGTCTTTTTTTTTTAGGAAGCAACCAATACATGATTGTGATCTGCTTTGCAATAGTGGTGTAAACTATGACTTGACTGATTTATGTAAGTGATGTTTATAAGTAAAACCCTATAAATGTCAGGCAGTGGCGGAAGTGAAACCAAGACTTTGGGCTTCCTTCTCACCAGCTGTGAATGGTTCTTTTGCATTTTTTATGGAACTATAAAATTGAATAGCATATCTTCTGTAGACTGAGCTTTCTGACATGATTTTCATTTCTTCCCAACACTTTGTCACCTATAATGTCAAATATTTAAGGCTGTATTTTCTAGTCTGTCAAAACCATTCTTGCCTGTTTTTGCTGACGTCATGGACCCCTGTGGAGCCACACAGAGGCATTTGGGCTGTGTGGTAGATGCTTTGGAAGCAGCATCTCCTTTGTTGCAGCCATCATAGCTCTTTACATATTCCACACTTCATAAAGTTATTAAAAAGTCACAGAGGTTCCAAGCACTTAGAAACTAATCATTTTTCCTCCAAACCTAAACCCAGACAGCTCCAGGTTTATCACCAGTTTCTGACAGACACAGCTTTCCATGTGCCATTCTCAGCCCACAGGAGGAATATCTGTATCTGACGCCAGCAGCATCCGATCAGGCTATTGCTGTTGCTCTTACGAAGACCATGCATTTGGCAGCAGAGACTCTGCAGGGCTGCACTGATGGCATCCCAAAGGTCATCTACTAAGAAGAGAGAAAAACAGCTTCCGATGCTGGTAGGAGCTACTGTCAGTCTTTCTGAGAAATGCACACACAGTATTGGTTCAATGCTGAACGTGATACATTTGTTTTGTGGAGTTTTGTGGGCAGACATATTTGCCATAGATCACCTGTTGCATTATTTGCATTTAGTTGTCATGGGTGCACATGACTGACCACGGCACGTAGAAGTGCTCTTTAAACTCTGCTCTTTGGCTGCTCAGAGGGTATTCTCTATAGCAGAAAGGTACCCAGCAAATATTGTTCACTGCTAAAAGCTCCATCATTGGTGTCAAGATATTTTCATGATAGCCTTCCCTTTGGGATAAAGATTTTTCATCATCACAGAAATGCCCTCCCACAGCAGTGGGAACATCCATGAGTGACAGGAAGCATCTGGTGAAATTCCAACCAATGCATCAGACACCTAAGCAGAAGCTGTGGGAGTCAATGGACTTTTCCTTTGGCTTTAGCCAGTCTTTGTATGCAGCAGTAGCAGCTGCCTCAGTGCTTGAGGAGGCATGCAGGGAACATACAATGCACATTTGGTAGCTGAGCTTGACCTGAGCATTACCTGCTACTTCTTTGTTGTCGAATGTTTGCTCTGCAGTAACAATCAAAGGGCATGACCAGGTTAGGACCCATTGTACCAGGCACTGTGCAAAACACCCCTGTGCAAGTGTTGTCCCTTAGAGCTTCTCAGTGTGGAGATTTCAATGAGTTTATTTTTTCCTTTAGCTGTCTCACAGTAAGTCAACTCATTTGCTTATGGTAGGCTCTTGCTTTTTAAAGAAATGGAATATAACCTGCAAAAATTGTTCCCAAAGAAGCAATTTTCATGAAGTATTATGGAATTCTGTAAATTTGTTCACCTGCTATGTCTGTCATGTCATAATCTCAGCTTGCCTTCATGAATAACTGAACTCAGTTGCTCTCTTGAAAAGCTGTATACTTGATGCAATAGTTTTTTTGTCAGAGATCTGAAATCAGTTCTATGTTCAATGCAGACACAGATGCATTTCTCTTCCCTCCATCTTGAATTGTAATCACTTCAGGAGGTGAAATGAAACAACTGTGGAATAGTGTGCAGCAACATTAAATGACTGCAGAGCCACAAGCAGCAAACCTGCTGAAGAAACAGAGCCCATAATTTGCATCTCTTGAAACTGAACTCCCCCCAGATGAGTGGGTGTCCTGACCAGGCCTATTGCTTTTTATTTCTATAAAGGTGATACCATTTTTTTTGTCTTTTAGGCTGGCTACCAGACAAATGTATGAGGTAGAGGAACTTCCTTAACAAGCAAAGACTGATGACTTAGCAGGGCTGCCTGCACCAGTGAACTGGTGAATCCACCCCCCCACAATACTCACTGTCATAAATCTGCAATATCCCAGCCCTAAACTGATAGAAGGGAATCATTATCCTGGGACACACAGTGTTGGTGAATGTGTATTGCTGCCTGAATATATCAAATTGCAGTGTTTGGAAAATTTTGATATGCTAAGAAGTTTATGGACAAAAGTTGTTAGAAAAAAGGTTTATTGATGGCAAACCATTGTAAATAATGAGCTGAAGGGGAGGAGAGCCTAATAACAGCCCTTTCTGTAATTCTGTCTGTGTTTTCATCATCATTCCCTGTTTTCAGGGTTTATATTTCAGCTGTAGAACACCCATCAAATATTAGGTGAGTCCACATATGGCTTAAAACCACAAAAGTCAAGAAATTCAGACTTAAGGCTGGAACTCCCTGTCATGCCCCCTGCCAAGCTACTGCACTGTATCATGCTGCCAGCTGGGAGAAGTGGTGGCCTGTGGGCAATCTCCTCCATGCAGCTCTTCACAGTAAAACTGCTGCCTAATATGAGCTATTTCTAAATAGATATAATTCCACCCCTTCCACCCCAAAGTATAATGCCATGCATTACCAAAAGTTTGGCTAGTGTCTCTTATGTTGAGATAAACATTAGTGGGTGTTTTTCCTGAAAGCTTGGCATCAAATAGAGGAACTTATTCAAATATGAACCTTCTGAAAGGCATACAGATTTCTAAATGAATCAATATATTAGGTATAGTTTAAATAACATGCCAAGAAAGATCAGAAGGATAACCTTTTCTTGAAAAAATGTTTCAAATATTGCTCATTTTGATTGTGCAATAGACAGAAACACTATTGTTTGGAAGGGTTTGGCTCAGACCTATTTATTTTGCACCAATAATTTTGGATCCAGCTTTTCCTAGACATAGTAAAGGCAAAAATAGGCAAATCTAAACAAAATCCGCACTGATTTCTTGGGAAGCAGCTGTTTCACTAATCAGAGGTATGGCCTTAGAGAATGTCCTTCTCATAGTGGTCCAAGCTGACTTTCCCAAAGACCAGTGATAGCTCATGGCTCAGACTCCCTACATAGGAGGAGGCTGATGTCATTTCTACTCTCTTCTTTGGACAGATGAGGGCAAAAATCATATGGGCTGCTGAAGGTCTTCTGCCCTGTTCCCTTGTATTTGAAGGAGGCTTGCAATAGAAAGTACAGCTTGCCTCTTTGTTCTTTACTTCTCGTCACCCCAAAGCTTTGTGGGCAGAATCCATCCTCGGTTTCTACAGCCCTTGCAGGATGCTGGCAAGAAGATCTCGGAATGAGTGTGGTCAGGAAAAAGGTCACCACACAGTTGGTCTTGACCTGTGCAGGAGCACAGGTGGTGTACACCTAATTAAGTGGACCTGAACCAGAGGAAAAATGACTTATGAAATCCTTTTTCTATAGATTTGGATTATGCCAACTTTCCTCTTACAAACAAGTGCTGGGTTTTGATGGAGCTGTAGGAAGAAACCATGTTTTACTTGAGGGGAATCCAGGATATGGGATTTCCTACACTGCTTATAATGGGACCCAAGGAAGCCAGGGTTTTCAGGCAGGTCTGCCTGGGCTCTTTTCTTACACTGAACATACAAGAGACTCCAGTCTCATGTGTGGCCCACGCAACACTCCAGCAGCTGCCCCCATAGCAGGTCATGTATCTCTTAGGCTGTCCTGATTTTGGATATAGAGACCAGAGCAATTCAGACACGCCTCTGCCCATCTTTGCACCCAGTAAGGGACTTGAAATAAAAAAGAATACCCCCGAGTGTGCTGGGAAAGAGGCCAAGGGAAATGGTGGTGGGCTGCCATGATGCAGAGCTGAGGGTCTCAGATACCATGGGAGGAAGCCCTGGTTATGGCTGACCTGTGTCAGGAGTGGAGATGGTGAGTAAATCTAGAGCTCAATCAGGAAAGCACTTTTTGGCTCAAAACCTCGGAAGGCAGATGGGGACAGAAAATAGCTTAGGTTAACATTAAAATGAAAATGAATAGAAGGGATAGAAGATGTGGAAAATTGGTACTGCAACAGAGGATTTAACAATAATTAATTAATTTTGTCTGTCTTAGCTTCATTTGAGATATGTTATTCCATCTGAAACAGAGCAGATCATTTTATTATAATTTATTTTATTATTCTAAAATATGCTTTTAATGCTATTTTTAAAAACCAAAGTTACTGTAGAAATAAAAAAAAAAGTGATTTCCAAACTATAATTATATTAATCCTTATGACATTTTGTAGTCTAAATATTTAGCTCAAGTTGTGGGCTAAATTTATTTCGAAATAGCAAATTTTTCTGACAGCAGGTTCATTTGTTTATGTGTGCATGCATGTGGCAGTGAGACGATAAAGACTGGATAATGCCTTTTAAGATTTTTGTTGCTGCTTTTAATTATGTGATTTAAAAAGCAACTTAACTAAGGCCTATTCAGCTGCAGTTCAGTGACTTCTGTGGAAAACCAAGGCCTTTTCACTGGTTGTCTCGTGCACGAAAGAAGGAAGCATGTGCTAACAAAGCTTTCTGTAGAGGGACTTCCTCTGCTCATCACCAAAAACTGCAGAGTTAGCATATATAGCCTTTCCCACCTCCAGGGGGAAGAGTCCCAGGAGGGCTATGAGTGAAAACTCTCTGTAAATCTTCTTTGCTTTTCAGTCACTTTCAATTTACTCTGAAAGCCATAAAATACAATTCAGTTCATACATCTGGGGGCAAAGCTAGAGCAAGTGTATGTTCCTCATTAATCTCTTATGGCCCAAACTTTCTCCTTATTTAGTGCTCATATATTATTCCTATTTATTTCCTCATTAATCTCCAGTGGCCTTCCTTTTTGCAGTAGGATGCCTGCATGAAATACCTTTCTTCCTTCAGTGCTAAATCCAAGGGGTTTGACACAGAAATTTAATTTTATGCGACAAGTTGAGTTTTTCCCAATGTGTCTTTCATTCATAAACCTTTGATTATCTATTTTTAAGGGAAAAACCCTCAAACAAATCTCAAAGAGGAAAAATACACTTCCAATAAATAATCCAGCACTGCTGCTGTAAGAGAAAGTTAATCCTCACAGCCATTATTATGTCTTCAGATTTTTTCTCTGACATTTATTAACTTCTCATGAAAGGCAAGGGGGGATTTCTTTCCCCAGCAGACACTTCTCAGCTTGCTTTACAGGCCTCTGAGTTTTGGCAATAATCCACAAAAGGATGTCTGCTGTCACAAAGACCACATTGGGATTTTTAGCTTCCTAGCAAGAAATGACTGTGTCTGTGGAAGTGTTACCAAAGAAGTGGCAAAGATTTTGGCCCACTCCCTCATGATGCTGCAGATCTGCTGTGGACCAGCTTTTTTCCCCACTGATGAGCCATGTGCTTTGGGGATTGTGCAGAAACCACATCAAACCCTGAGAGTAGCTGGCATGACTGTTGGATAGCTCAGCTCTTCCCAGGGGTCACAGCCAGTTGTTGGGAATCTGCTGGAGCACAGCAGGGTGGTGGGGAGGTAAAGCAGCAAAGGGCCTTTATATAGTCTATTTCTACACCTGGGGGTGCTCAGTGTGCAACTCTAAAGTTGTCAGTCCATGTGATCCCCTTAGCAGAGAAAATCATTGAATCAAAGAATCATGGAATGGCCTGTGTTGTGGGAGGGACCTGAAAGATCTTCTCCTTACAATCCCCCTGCCATAGGCAGGGACACCTTCCACTTGACCAGGTGGCTCAATGCTCCACCCAACCTGGTCATGAATACTTCCAGGGATGGGGCATTCACAGCTTCACCGGGCAACCTGTGCCAGTGCCTCACCATCCTCACAGAAAAGGATTTCTTCCCAATATCTACTCTAAACCTACTCTTAGTTTGAAGCTGTTCCCCCTTTTCCTATCACTACATGCCTTTGTAAAATATTTATCTCCATCTTTCTTGTAGGCTCCCTTCAGGAACTGGAAGGCTGCAGTTAGGTCACCCTGGAGCCTTCTCTTCTCCAGGCTGAATAAACCCCAATTCTCTCAGCATTTCCTCATAGGACAGGTGCCCTCTAATCACCTTAGTGGCCCTCCTCTGAACCTACTCCAATAGGTCAATGTCCTTCCTGTGCTGGGGACCCCAGAGACTCCAGGTGGGGTCTCACCAGAGACGAGCAGAGCAGAGCAGAGCAGAGCAGAGGGGCAGAATCCCCTCCCTGGCCCTGCTGCCCACACTGCTTTGGATGCAGCCCAGGGCACATTTGGCTTTCTGGGCTGCAAGTGCACATTGCTGGCTTATGTCCAGCCCCTCATCCACCAGCACTCCCAAGCCTTTCTTGGCAGGGCTGCTCTTGATCTGTCCATCTTCCAGCTTGTATTGATACTGGGGCTTGCCCTGACCCGAGTGCTGCACCTTGCATTTGTTTATGTTAAACGACATGAAATTCTCATGGGGTGGGCAGAGCCAGCCAGGGCATTCTGCAATGTTCCCTTGCCCAAAGGCAGGATCAGCTGTCCTTAAACTCTTCCTTGCTGTGCACTCACAGCCAGAGCAAACAAATATCTAATATATTTTCTTGCAGCAAACCCTTCAAGTTGGATGGGAGAAAATTGGTTCATGTTAGCTCCTTTGTCCTTAGAATCCTCTGTGCTCCCTGGCTGGCAGCTGCAAGCAAATGCCCCACACTACCTTGCCAGGACTACGCAAAAGGAGATTGTGCTGGTTTTGGCTGAGATAGAGTTAATTTTCTTCAGAGTAGCTGATATGGACTATGTTTTGGACTTGTGCTGAAAACAGTATTGATAACTCAGGGATGTTTTTGTTATTGCTGAGCAGTGCTTGCACAGCAAGGCCTTTTCTGCTTCTCAGCCCACACCACCAGAGAGGATGCTAGGTGTGCCCAAGAAGTTTGGGAGGCAACACAGCCAGGACAGCTGACCTCAACTGACCAAGGAACATTCTATACCTATGGTGTTGTGCTCAGCATATAAAGCTGGGGGAAGAAGGAAGGGAGAAAATGTTCAGGGTCATAACTTTAGTCTGCCCAAGTCCCTGTTATATGTGATGGAGCCCTGCTTTCCTTGAGATGCCTGAACACCTGCCTTCCAGTGGGAATGAATTCCTGGGTTTGCTTTTCTTATGTGCGTGGCTTTTACTTTCCCTGTTAAACTGTCTTTATCTCAACTCATGAGTTTTCTCATTTTTACCCTTTTGACTGTCTCCCTAATCCAGCCAAGGAGAATGAGTGAGCAGCTACATGGGGCTGAGTTGATGACCAATGTTAAACCATGAGAGAAGGATGAGACTTAGACTGATAACATCAAGGTGACTCCTTGTCTGGGTTTTTGTTCTTTTGAGCTATGCCAGTGTGAGAACTGGCATATCAGAGCTCAATCCTGCAGAATTGCTTCACGCATACAGTTATTGGAGATGGATACAGAGGATTTTCCTCCTGCATCATATCCTGCTTTTGAAATTGCTTTGCAATTCTACATGGCTTCCCATATATTGTACTGTGGACCCTTTCTTAAAAGAGTAGCTCCTTAGATATATCCCAGATCTAGTCCTGATCATTAGCTCCTCCAAAATGGTGCAATAAATTTCCATTCCTCCCCTCGTCTCCAACTCTTTGCAGTTTTTGTTGGTTTTCTGCCTTGAAATATCTTTTTTATCCTTTTCTCATTTTTCCCATGCTTCCCAGCACAGCTGAATAACAAGCCCTTTTCCTCCAGCTCTTTGCCATGTCCTGCATAGTGCGTCCTGATGGTTTTGGTGTGTCTGGCGGCTAAATGTTCCTCTCCCATTTATGTTGGGTGGCTACTGTTGCCCCAAACAAAATTTGAGGGTCTTTTGTTTTTTTTCCCCCAGTTCTGAAGTGTTGATCTGAGGTTAGGGGTCTCTTGCTGAAAAAGACTGTTATGAAAGAAAAATTATTAGTAGCCCATGAACAAAGTCCAGCTGCTACACTGAGGAGTGGGTGCAGTTTATGAGGTTCTGCAGAGGCTCATTTTTGACATGCTTTTCACATTGCATTTTAACTTTCAGCTGTATGGGGAGCCCCAGACACACAATGGATTTTGTCTGCCTTCTCCTTAGATGCTTGAGTAGATTTTGAAAGCATTTCTTGGAGCAGAATTAGTTCATTTCTGATATGCAAAATGTACATTTGACCTGTAGTTCCACGCATGGACTTTGACCCCAAGAAGCAAATAACCAGCTACCTATTGAAAGATAACAGGTCTGTGGAATCCCATGACCTCACAGAGCAGGACCAAAGGATGGAAACTGTTGGAAGGACATCTCACTCTCATAGAATTTGCTTTCTAGACCTGGGCATGCTTTACAGATGATGCTGGCTATAGCAGGGAGAGTAGAAAATAGGATGAAAGAACAGACAGGTTTTCATTGATACAAGTCTAAGTTTGAGAGCGTGTTCTGATCACATGGCATCTGCAGCCTTGTCCCTTTTGAAAAAAGGCTTGATGGGGACTGGTTCCAGTGTCCCCATTTCTTTGGCACAGGTAATGTGTGGCAGTGCAGATTTTACCTGCACCAGCCCTGTTCCCAGTCACTCTTCTCCTGTTTGCCTCTGGGGTCAGATTACCTTTTTGCTACTTTTAATTCCTCAGAGATTTGTTCTCATCTTTAGGCCTTGGCTGCAAACAGTGCGGGTTATACATAAATGGTAATGAGAACCACAGAAGTTTGCTCAGGGTAATACAAATGCAAAATTCAATAGGACATGAGACACCAAAAACCCTCACAAAAAACCTTTAAGAGTTGCTCACTTGTCTGGAGTTTCTACCAATAAAGGATGTCTTAAATCCCCTATTCCTTTTCAAGCTGACTATTCAGTAAAAACTATTAACACTTTGCTGTACTCCACATCAGGGAGCTGGAGAGCTTTGTCACATCTGGAACTTCATGTGCTGCCCAGCAAATTCTTTTCTTCACAGTGAAAACTGAGCTGAAAATTTCCTTTAGACAGTTGAGTGTACTGGAGAGTATGATATAATCCTCAGGTCTTAATGGAAAACTGATAATAGCAGCAGGTGGCATTACACAGGAAAATGTGGAAAACTGAGCATCCCTAAAATCTGTAAATAAAAGTAGTGAGAAATCTGAAAGATAATAAGCACAAAACTGAAAGTTGCACAGAGGCCTATATTTGATTCTGTAAATTGAATCATACATGGTTATAGAATTGCATAGAAATAAGAAGTAAGAGTAGCATGTTGATGAGAAAATAGAATATCACTAAAAGTAATCTCTAATTTAAAAACAACCAAGGAGAACTTAATAATAAAGAAAATCTGGCCAGTGATTTGCCGTTGGTTTGAGTGGGGCCTAGAGTTGTTTCTTGTTCTGTAATTGAAGCAATTAAAAACAATTGTGGTAACAGCATACTGCTCTCAGCTTCCTCTGCTTCCTCACCACCAGTGATGGGTGTCCAGCATTCCAGGGCAGGGTTACTTGCAGTAACCCTGGTAATCTCAGCTCCTCCAAGACGCCCACAGTGTCTTTTGAGATATAAAAAATGTCATCTGTGAGCACCCCTGCACTCCAGATCTCAGTGTGTTTGCGGCATAGTTGTTTCTCTATAGTTATCACAATACCTTTGTGATATACCTCTAACCCCCTGAGAAATATACATTTAATTTCTACACTCTTGTAACCAGGAGTTGGACAAATCCTCAGGATTTGAATATTTGACCCAAAAACCTACTGAACTCACTTGGTTTTGACTGTTGGTTACTCTAAGTAGGATTGCTGTTTGAACTCCTGCTTTTACTCATGATGTTCATGCAATATAAAGCACATACTCCCTTAGGTAAGATCTGAACATCTGGCATTTCTTCTGAGACTGTAGGGAAATAAAATCAAAGCACTCTGTGATTCTGTGGACTTCTTCCTGATTTATTGATTTATTGGGTGAGATACTGATGATCATCTGCCTCGTGGATAGATGTGAGAACATTTGGACTAACTTGCCATCTGAAAATTGGTATCTTTAGCTAGGGCTTGTCTAAATATCTGAATCTTAACCATGCTGGAAAAAACTCTGTGTTATTTCTCTTTTTATCTCAATGAACTTAAAGTCCTGCTATGAAGAAAGGAAAAAAAAATGCAATCAGATTTTATGTTTCCCTAGGATAGTGCCTTTAAACAGTAGCACTTCTAGGATGAATTTTCCAGCCATGTGCTCCACTGCAGTACCTTAAGTTTCACATTCTGAGAAACTGAAATAAAAAGCTGAAGACTGCTCATATAGACATTATTTTTACCCATTAAGTCACTGATTTTTCCACATTAATGACAGGATAAAAGATATCGGGCTTCAATTCAGATTATGACTGTATCTAATGTCTTTTCCACATACAACTTCAAACCAGGAGAAGACTTCCTCTTTTGTTTTCATGGGAATTTTGTGAATTCCAGTATGTATATTTTCCAGCTGTAGTATTTTATTTGAAAATGGAAATTGCCAATTGAAATATCACCTTTCCCATGGAAAAGTTGCTCATACTAAATCTTAGCAACATAAATTTATTTGGAGTACTCAGGTTAGATGGTCTCTACGCATAAAGCAGTGTCCTGAAATCTGAAATCATTCTCCATAAGAGTGAACACCTGGATCTTGGCTTGTTTCCCCATAGAGAAATCCACCACTACAAAGCTGAAGGACAGAGAGGAGTGTGTTACATCTTTAGACTAAGGTCACTTGAGGTAAACCTTTCCTTTGTAAATTTATCTTTTGACAAAAAAAACAGCTCTCTTGAAGCATCCACCTTGGTTTTTCTTGGGAAGGATTGAATAAAAGCAGCTACTCCAGTATTCATGGGGTTGACCTTTTATCCTCAGTCTGGAAACTGCATCTGGGGAAGCAGTTGACCAGGGAAAATCATGGCCTATATGATACACTATATATTGTATAGACTGTATGCACTAACTTTCCTGTTTCCAAAAAAGCTTGTTGCTACCTAAAAAAGGTAACCTAGCATTTTCCTACTCCAGTGAATCTGTAAGTGTGAGATTCTTGCGACATGGCCTTTCCTGTGCTTCTGTCATGGCGTTGTCTCCTTCTCCAGCTCCTCTTGTCCCACAGCGGTAGCTCAGCCTTGTTACCTGGAGCCTCTGGCTAGGCTGGTAAAGCAGTGATGCTTCTTCCCACTTGCCAGGCTGCCCAGCTGGTCCAGCCTTGGCTCCCTGCAGCTTTGAACTCTGGCAGGTTTCAGGGGTTAGCCGGTGCAGCCCACAGTGACACGGGGTGTTGACCCCAGCGACAGGAATCTCAGGCCAAAAACAGTTCAGCTCCTAAGTGCTTTGGTGCAGAAATCCAGTCTCTCACAAGGGTTAAACTGGAGGGTGTGCACTGCATTGCCACCATGGGAACTGTACTTCTGCCAAAACAGTGGCAGCCAGGCTGAGTGGAACCACGTGTCACCTCCTAAGCTAAGCAGTGAAGGATGCAGTGCAGAGGTGCTGCTGTATGACTTACTGCATGGTTTTAAGCACCGGTGTGATCCTGGTAAACATTAAAAGACAATGGGTGCAGTGAAGCTGAAGAACAATCTTGGTTTAACCAGAAGTGGTCTGAGTGTTTGGTGACTGCTCGGGAGCAGTGCTGTTTTCCTTCATGTACAGGCTGAGATATTTGATTGCATTCAGCACATCAGATGCTCTCAGATGGGCTCTGCCTTCATCTGAGAGTCAATAACTTCAAGAAGTTGATGGTTTTGAAGTTTGGGTGTCTTGACACTAAAATGCATTGCCAAAGAAGAACACATTGAGAAATTCTAGTGACAAAGGTAGGAAAAATAATGTCAGATTTACTGTTTTATGGCTGTTCCAGCACACAGTTTTCATCTATGACTTCTCCAGATGGCAAATATTTCTCGCTTATTGAGTGCAGCATGTCTATGCATATGCTGTATATACATGTATGCATATATTCATATGCACCTATATGCAGCAGCTTTTGTTGTCACTGACCACATTTCTAATTGTTCAAGCTTCACATTTTGTAAGCAGGCATAGCATACACTCTCCAAATGTCCTTTTGTTTTTTCCTGAAGTTCTGCTGATTGTGCATACAGAGAAATCTGCCAGAATTTTGTCACCACCATCTGTAGCTGCTGTATGCAACATTAAATTGAATTAATAATCCGTACCTATCAGTTTTCATTCTTGTTGCTATATTGACACACAAAATTCCTGAACAGAAAGGTATAGATAAGTCTTTGCAGACTGTACATCACCCGTTTTTCTCCCTCTCAGTTTCATTGCTAAAGAGTTATTTACCATGTAAGTTAAAATTTCACCAGTTGCCCTCTGCAAGGATGATCAACTTTTCTTTCCCCTTCTCCTTGGGCCCTCATGAGAAAAGGAAATACCCAAATGAGTGCTTCATTTTGCCCGTAAAGCTGACTAGTCATATATTGTTTGTTAATCCTTATGCTGTTGCTGGTCTCTGTTTAAATATTTTGGAATTTTACACGATCAGCAACTTGGATAATGGACTCTAAAAGGATTATATTAAATGCTAAGAATAAGATATTGTGCCATTTAAATAAACAAAGACCATTTTAGGGGCCTTTTGCTATGGCATAAAGCATCTTTGACTATTTTGGAAAGAAAAGCAATCCCTAAATATAAGATTTTGAAAACAGATAATATAAAACTCCAAAATAAACTCACCCCCTCCTTTAAGAAACAGTATCTCTCTTTACTCAAGCTAGAAGGTTGCATAAGTCATCCTCATTCTTTTGCAAAAGACATCCTAGAGTGGCTGGCAAATCCGGTGATCCGATGGAAAGAATTTCTGGATGTTCAGCCAGTCTGATCCATCTTTTGACATTTTATGCAAGGGAATAAAAACTGGTTTTCCCCCATCACTACAGGCTGCTATTACAATCATTTCTTGAAGATCTGGTTACACGGTCACAGAAAAGTCATCAATGTATTGGAAGAAACAAATAAGAAAAAACTATTTCTGTTTATGCAAAACTTCTGGGGGCACATTGCAGGTGATTTGCTGTTTCATGGAGCAGCTTGCTGTAGATCCAAGTTAGCAGCCCAGCACTATGCAGCAAAACCCTCAGTGACGGCTCTTACTGTTAGCTTGGAAGGCCAAATAATGCCAGTTGTATCCAACTTGTCCCTAGAAGAACAGAGAATTAAATGCCCACACTAGACGGCTCAGGGACTGGTGGATATGTTGAATGATCTAACCATGCCCTCCTAGAGATATTTCAGAAACTGCTTTTTTTAGGTGAGATTTTAGGAGGTGTGTTGGGTGTCAGATATAGGGTGGGAAGAAGGTCTCAATTAAGCAGTGTTTCATTGTGTTCTCACCTCTGGAAATAGACACATTTTATGTTTGTTTTCAGAAGCCTTCTTACCAGCAGGACCTATGATTCAACACACTAACCTGCAATTTCTGGCACCATCATGGTTAGTGACTCTCGTTCTGATGTCTTCTCTGCTGGTTTCTGGCTTACCTTGCTGAAATATCTATGAGCTGGCTGCAGTGTAGTGTGAAAAAATCCAATCATGCACTGTATAAACTGCACAGTGTCTTGGGGAAAATAACCATGTTCTCTTGACTTTTCTCCTCCAACCTTTTGAGATCTAATTGTATGAGTTGGAGCTAGTTGATCCTGCCAGACTCAAGACAGACTCAGTCACAGCTTGGTTGTCATCCCCAGGCCACTACAAACTGATTGACCATTTTGGCAGACAAAGGTGATGAGGAGAAATAGATGAAGAAACGGAAGATATTCCTTGGTCCCCAACCCTGGCTCCTTCTGGTAGCTGATGGAAAATCCATAAAGGTGAGAACACTGGCCAGTTGGATACCTTGGGTGTACCACCCCTCAGACACATTGTCACTGCCCAGCGAAGGTACATTGTGTGGTCTTCCTGCTCTATGCCTGCAGATTTCTCCACCTCAAGGTTAAAATGTTGATGACTCTTCACTTCTGACTTATTTTCCACTTGGCCTCCTAAAAACTGTAGTTAAAGATCTTTCCTCCAGGCCATGCACTTTGGATTATATTTTAGAAAACAATAATGACAGGGTGATGATCAATCCCAAATCTCAAAACCAAACCCCACATGAATCCTGTCTTCCTACTGAGCATAATTCTTGCTCCAGCACTCCAACCAAGGTCTCAGCTTTTAGGTCAATCTTTTTCTGTTCAACAGAAAAGGTGCCAGTGGTCCACACCATGTACAACCCTGTAGCTCTTCCTGAGGGATCAGGTGGAGGGCATGACAAAGAGGGATGGGGAACCTACATGGAGACTAGAAGCTTGGATACAGGAATTGAGAGGAAAAACAACAGCCAGAAAACTTCCATCCAGGAAAATTACTTCTCCAGTGTCTGTTGAGCAGAACTGATGGTACCCTTGACCCTGATTAAGAGACTTCTGTTTTTCAGTTACAACCAGGAGATAAGGAAGAATCTCATGAGGGCTTTTGGGGCCCTGACTTCAGCCAGGTGGAGGAAAGGGACAACCTGGTTTACTGAATTGGGTGGATCCAATGGCCTGGCACATCAATCCCACAGAAAGGTAAAGCTCTAGTGGACACTGGTGCATAGTGTACCCTAGTGACATTAGATTACAAAAAGGCAGAATACACCTGTATTTCTGGAGTGATGGGACGATCCCAAGACCTGTCTGCATTGGAAACTGAGGTAAGGCTAACTGAGAATGAGTGGTAACAGCACTCCATCGAGACTGGTCCAGAGGCTTTATACATCTTTGGCATAGACTACCTCAGGAGAGGAACTTCAAAGACCCAGAAGTGTTCCAGATACCTCACCTGGAGTACCACGTCCAGTTCTGGGGTCCTCAGCACATTAAAGGCCTGGGTCTGTTGGAGAAGGTCCAGAGGAGGGCCATGAATGTTGATCAGGGGCTGGAACACCTCTCCTACAAAGACAGGCTGAGACAGTTGGGATTCTTCAGCCTGGAGAAGTGAAGGCTCTGGAGAGAACTTAGAGCAGCCTTGCAGGACATAAAGGGAGCCTGTTATAAAGGTGGGGACAAATTTTTCTTGTCCTTAATAACTAGAGTATTAAAAATAGCTAGAAACAGCAGATTGTTTAGAAACAAGATGGACTGGGCCTGAGATGTAAGGATTTGTGGTGAGAAGGGGGTTTTCTAGGAAGGTCTTATGTTTACAGGTGATGTGTGTCTGCCATACCCCAGTGGGCTGTGGGAGTAGTACAGAGGACTGCAATGAGACAAGATTGACTTACTGCTCTTGTGTATGCTGTCAGTGCATCTGCTGTAAATCTGAGATATGCAGGACCTTTTGTTAACTGCAGTGATCTGTGCAGATGTGTGGGACTAAAGTCCACAGTCCTCTCCTTTAGTATAGAAGGGATTTCTAGTTGATGCAAAAGACATGAGAGAAAGAATCCAAATAAGCTGTTGTCTGATGAAGACAGTTGGCTATGTAAAGTTCCTGCAGAGCAGCCAAAGCATAAGGCTTGTTGATTTTAATTTTTGCACAGATGGGCTCTGAAGTTGAACACTTGTCACCACTTATTTTGGGAGATATTTGTCCACTAGAAAAATCTCTTTAACAACATCCTTGTTGATGGGTAAAAAACTTTCCGGTAGTCTCTTTTTATTTTAAGTCTTACTTTTTAACTCATGGACTGTAGTAAGATGCTTTTGCAGAGTTTTCTGATTTCCTCTCCTTCATGCATCTTTACAAGGGATCCCAGAGTTAGTTTGCTGCTTGTTTGGAAACAAGAACAGAAGTGTAGAAATTCAAACTCCCTTCCAATTTTGCTCTCTTCCCAGTGAGTGCCTGTGTACCTTCATGCTTCATTTGTAGTCCTCTATGTCCCCAGGGAACAGGAGTTTTGCTCTCTTCCCAGTGAGTGCCTGTGTACCTTCATGCTTCATTTGTAGTCCTCTATGTCCCCAGGGAACAGGAGTGTGAGCAGGGAGGCAGATGTCATGTTGCTTGTTTCGCTGATGGACTCCTCTTTCCAGCTGTGAGCCTGCAAAGGGGATTCCCTGTCCAGCTTCAGTGGGAAGCATATGGCCCAGTGAGGCCGTGACCACAGCATGTATTTGAGATTGAGAATCATGATGAGTGCATGGAATGACAGACTGCCAAAGCTCTGCAGTAGTGCTGCTCACTGCCACTACAGTGAAATGCTTCTTGGAAGAACAAACCAAGCCCCTCAGACTTTATCAATCACTGACATGTGCTACCTCCTGGCATTTTGTTATCTCTTTGAAGTTTGCAAAGTATCTTCCAGTTAGCTGCAACATAACTACGATGAGAATTAAAGTGTAGTTCTGCCCCTGGGCTTCTTGACTGGTGTGACTCCAAAAAACGTACACTGAGTAGAGCCACCAAATAATATCTGTAGGATGTGTTGTGCCAGTGGCATAACTTCTTTGCAGACACCAGCCTTGGGTTACTTGGGTACCTACATATCCACCTTCAGCCTTACTTTGACAGCTCTGACGACATTTGTGTTTGCATACTAATGTTCTGCCAAATAGGGATGAATTTCTGAGCTGGAAGGAAGAAAATGAGGAGTGTGCAATGGCTGCAATAAGCATTTGATCCTGTTGGGCAATATTTGAAAGAATGGTGCAGAACAGGAGTCAGGCTACCAGACTGCATGGCTGTGTTATCCTTCCTCCCCCCACACTGCTTGAATCAGCCCTTGCCAGGCTCCTCTGGCAGTCTGCAGGTGTATCTCTGCAAATATAGCTGTGCCTGCCTGCCTGGGCTCTGGGAGAAGAGCCCCAGGGGAGAGGGCAACTGTGAGAGTGGGAGTGGGGTCATGCTCTGGGGTGCAGATGAACAGCTCCAGGAGCTGTGCTCTGCCCTCCCACTGCAGCGTGTGTGCAGACACCACTCTGCATTGTGTTGATGTGTAGCTACAACAAGCGAATAAAAAAGTGTCTTTTTTCTTTTTTCTCTTCTCTTTTCTTTTCTTTTCTTTTCTTTTCTTTTCTTTTCTTTTCTTTTCTTTTCTTTTCTTTTCTTTTCTTTTCTTTTCTTTTCTTTTTTTCTTTTCTTCGCTTTTCTTCGCTTTTCTTCGCTTTTCTTTGCTTTTTTCTTTTCTCTTCTTTTCTTTTGCAATTCTCAGCTGAGTAATGGGCCCACTGAGCATGGTAAAAAAATACCACCCTCTGAGGGTGCCAGAACAGCCAGTGCCTGTCAGCTACTGCTGTTCATTAGGGTGGCATGCACAAAAATAGAAATGACAGTCATGTCATACTTGCATGCCGTGGCCTTAGATTTCCTCCACCAGCCCACAGATTCAGGAAGCTCTTAGGTTATAGTAATATAATTACTTTAATATTGATTTTATTTGGCATAGATATATTATAAACACAAGTAGCTCCAATTTCTTCCCTAGTTAGAAGTCCATTTATTGTCTGGTCAAGAAACTTAAGTGAAAATTACAGTTTGATACAGACTTCAGTTAAAACTAAGGATCTAGGCAATCTAGGAAATGCAAATTGTGCAAGGACCTTGGAAGCAGGACAGTGTATACAACCAAACTGAAATGGAAACAGCAGAAGTGAGGCTTAGCAAGTAAGTCAATAAAGGGACATGAGTAAAGGAAGATGTTTTAAAAGACTTGTGAAATACAAACAGTACGGTAGGGGAATAACAGAAGAATAACAGAATAAATGAGACAAATCTGAATGTCTGTGGATGTGTCAAGCAGGGGAAACCTCATCAGTCTTTTAGTTATAGGAAATAGCATTTTGCTACAGTGGAAGGGTTGAACGAAATTGAAAAGGCAGGACATAATAAAAACAGATTTTCATTGTTCCAGCCCATTGATGTTGACTCAAATTCAGGTATGGTCCACTGGCTTTTGTTAAAGGTTCCAGTTTTTCATAAAGAAACCCAACAAGATGTACTTCTCCAGCAGTAGCTCCTTCCTTGAAGTGTGAGATGCTTGGTCAGAGCACAACTGGTTTTGTTTCTCTTGGCCTCCATAGACATTGATGGGATAGTGCCATTGGTGAGTCAGAAAGATCAAAGATAAAGTTTGGAGTTAATGTCTGTGTTGTTCAATGTATATAATACCATAATTAGTTCAATTTTTTTTAAAAAAAAGTTTCTTACGTTTTCTGTAGTCTCTGTGGTGTGACTTAGATAACTAAATATATTGAATAGGAGTCTGTACATCTATGCTGGGATGTGTTGCAATATCCTGAAAACCCTTTTCCTTCTTCTGCTGGGCCTTCTTCTGCAGCCTGCCTCTTGAGCCCAGAGAAGGACACTGTTCAGCAGAGATGATTGCCTAAGGGTAGGACAGGGCCTGTGCCAAAGAGGAAGAAGCTGGTCCAGAGAGTTCTTGCAGGGTGCACTGGGGCTGGGGCTGGTCCCACAGCAGCAGACAGCAGTGGGAAAGAAAGCTGGAGTGCAGGATCCTGAGAACATGGCCAGTGAATCCTGCCCAGGGGACCGACAGCAGACCCTCTGCAGCCAAACCCAACAGACCCTGGGACTGCAGATTGTCTTGACAACAGATGGATATACATGTTTGCTCTCAGTCTGAAGTCTGGTCGCAGTCCTTGTCAAATCCCCAAAAATGCTGCCTTCTGCCAGCAAGCATTACTACTGTTTTATCTGGACCAAACCAAGAGTATCAGACTTTCATCCAGACACTGGGGGCCACTCTGGATTTACACTGGAATAACACCAATGTTACTGAGGTCAGAGTCTGGCAGTGGGTGAACAGAAACAGAAATAGCTGCATATCATGCAAAGGAGACAAAGAAATTTGTCATGAACTGTGACGTGACAGAAAATCTAAGAAGGTTCATGAGAATAGACAGACTCAAAATATATTTTGTCTTTTTTAAAAAGACTTTTGTGACCTCTATACTTTAATACACAAAATATGTGTTTATTTGTGTTTATTATTTGAGCTTTTACACATAATGAAAAGAGGGAGCCCAAGCCTTCCAGATTAAAAACCTGCATAAATCAAACATGCACACTAGATGTTTTTCGGAAGAATATTTCAACACCAATGTCTGTCTTCTACTTCCCTGAATGTCTACAGGGTAAAAGGATGGTATGGTCCAGCTAATAAAAAATGTGTATGTCAGAGTAGAACCCACATATTGAATATCTCAGGGCCTGCATAATTCAAGTCAGGACAAGAAATAAATTATTTATATTTCTGCAAGGTAAATGCAAACAAAACTACATGTTGGCAAGGATTTCTAATTTAACTCTAGACCTTTCAGAGTAAGACATTTACCCCTCACCCCAAGCAGAAAAGAGAAATGAAGATAAAAATAGGGCTTAAAGTTTATTTTAAGAAAGAAAAATAGCACATAGAAGGATAAGTGAAAGCTCTCAGATGCAGAGAGACAGTTTTTGAAATTAATCCAAAAATAAGAACAGATTAGATTGTATTACTCTGCCAAAGAGACAAGTTCATCTGTTGCTGCACAAAAGACTCAATTCATTAAAAATTACTTAGGTGGATACTGATATTTTTGATATTTCACCCTCTATGATGGAGTCAAGATGGTGATTTTCTACCTGATTTAAAATTGAAAAAGGCACTTTTGTGGCAAAGATGATACATAAGAAAGCTAAAATAAAACATAAAGCCAATAGTCTTTTATATTGAATTAGAATTCTTCAGCCAGATATCTGAAGGATGTCAGTAAAAACATTTGAGTGGGAATGGGTCTGGACCAGAAGTGGCTTTTTCTTCTGTCCTCTTGTGATTGCAAATCACTGTCCTTTGAATCATAAGCAAAAGCAAGAGAATCACAAGAATGAGAGGCCTATGCCTGCTTTGAAAAAATCTTTCTTCCAGAAAAGCCCTCATGATAGAGTTGATCAGCATGGCTAGGATGGGAAGTTATTGCATAGGAACAGGAGCAGTATGAAGCACATCCTGACTGTACCACCTCTGCAGGCTTCATCTCCACTTGCTCTTGGACTGCTGTGCTGGCTCTGCCTGTAAAGATGTCTGCAAGGGTAAGTTCATCTGTGGTGTGCAGGTGGGAGCAGAACAGAGATCAGTGAGCAGTAGGGAGTGCAAGATGCTCTTCTGGGGACATTGCTGTAGGTCACTCATGAAGAATATAAGGCCCTTTGTAAATGCATACATCTGAGATCTCCCATGTTTTTTGATGGCCAACAACTGTGTCGGGTGTGCCAGACCATGTGTTCCTTCCTTTTTTGCATTCATGTCAACAATTGGAAGGAATATCAGCAATTTTTCCATGTAACACTTTCATGAGTGACACAGAGGAGACTGACACTTGGCAAACCCCATTATCCATAGAGGTAGATTTGATTAACATGCAGACTGCAAACTCCCTGTATACCAGCCACTCCTCTGCCTTTTCTTTGAGTTTCTCAGGACCCAGAGTAGTTTTTAAGCAAGATCCTCAATAGGAATGCCATCATGAGTCCAAACTGAAGGTATTCAAATACAGCAATCTGTTGTGACCTCAGTGTAGATTCACAAACTTTTCAAGGGTCTGTGTTTTCACCATGTTCTTTACATGTTGGAATTTGTTGGGAATATGAAGTCTAAAGAGCTAAACTAACTTCCCTGATGTGTAAGTCATATTCAATTTTCTAAAGGTAACTATAATATTAAAAAAAAAATCATACTGAAGTTAAGATTAACCAAATCAACATATGAAATATACTGCTGTGTCTCCTGTTCATTTTTGTAAACCCTGACAATCAGTGCTACCACTTTTTTAGGATGGGTAATCACATTCAGACATAGTTGTGCACTATTCTTTCCTCTGACTGCCATTTCTTCCTTTTTTAGTTCATACTAATCTATTAATTTAAAATTACTCTCTTTCAGAAGCATTCCTACAACATGGTATGTCTTGGGCTAGCCCTTTAAACTTAGTGATAGCACCCTCAAAACAGCTGATTACAGTCTACCCCCATCACCTTCTACAGCTGGCTGCCCTCCTTGCATTTATGTCCTCCCCCTTTGCTTCCTGCATCTCTGGGGTTGAAGCTTGTTCTTATAAGCTTTTCTGCAACAGCATCCTATAATGTGTAGTTTGGTTGCTAATGCTGTGTCCATTTAGGGACATTTATATATGTATATATATGGTCTACGTAAGTACAGGTGCAAAGGTGTGGGTATTAAAAACCTTTCCTCAGCTTGTAAGCTGAATTAACTACTGAGCTCTGTAAACTGACCATGTCATTCACCTGTAGGCAGAGAAGTATAGTCTAAGAAAGGGGAAGATGTGAGTAAGTTGAAGTGGAGCTGCTAGTAAAGGTTGGTGTTTTTCTTCAGGTGGGTGGGGGACAGCAGCTCAAGGTTAATGCAGAAGACCTACAGAGTCTGTACGGTTTTGTGGTGTGTGCTTTTGCAGGCTATGGAAAAATATAACCTGTCTTTGCAGTTGAACAATTTGAGGAAGGCAGTGAAAGATAAGAAATAATTACATGAAGAAAATAATTTTATAAGCATTTGAAATTCTGCTGAAGTGACTGTTTCAAGAAAAAAAAAAAAAGAAAAACATTTTCTAAATGTATTGAACAGATCAGTGATTGGAAAACTACCAATATGGTGAAAAGAACACCACTGGTGGGCAAGAAGCTAAGGAATGAACAAAAAATCTGTCTTCTTTTCCAGTCAGTGTTCTTAAATTTCTCTGATGAGCAGTATATATATTTGCTGATCCAGATTGTCTATGAAATAATAAGGATAGCTTTTGGTTGCTAGAATAAATTCCTGATGAGACTTTGGCAGTGGGAGCTGGGGCTCAGTGAGAATCCCTGCTCAGTGATGCAAAGAGGTTTATGCAGTAGAGCCATCAAAATGGATGATCTGGCTGGTAAAAGACATGCACAATCACAAGTAAAACTTCAAGCCCTAATATGCAAAGTAGAGATCCCTTTTGGTATCCTTAGGGTTAGTCTCTCACCTTGCAGAAATTCATCACTGCAGTGTTCTGGTGGTAGGTAAAACTACAACTGAAAATGCAGTTCCTGTTTGATGAAAAATAAATGCCATCCTGCTGAGACCAGCTACAGCCTTGGAGTCAGCAGCACCTGGAAAGAATGAATTACTCTTATAGCTCTCTTGAAATATCAAGCAATTTAGGAGCTCCTGGGGATTAATTTAGAACGGAAGCTTCTCTGATGTGCTGGCACATTCTCTGTCTCCGCTCTACCTGTTACACCAAAACTCAACCAGTGCCATTAGTTTTATGTCTGGAAAATATTTTTTCTGGCTGTTCATGTGATCTGCAAGGTTGTTTTGTGCCTAAGTAGATGAAAGAGCTGGACTGAAGCATTCAGAAGAAAAAATGGATTGCGTTAAGTAAACTGTGCCCAAAATTTTTGTGTTCTATCCATTAATTGCTAAGTAATAATAACATCTGTGGTAAAGATGTATTATTTTACCCAGTTTCCAGTTGCAGAGCCCAAACTTTTTCCTAATTCTCAGTGCTAACTTCTGCCATTTGGATTATTAGATAGTGCACTGAAAAATGAATTCTGAAGTGTTATGGATCTGCATTTCATAGCATGACAATAAAAGTCAAGAGTGGTTTTATTGTAGGTGCCAAAAGAAAGATGTCTGCATGAAAGCTTTTGCCTCTCAACTTCTATGGGGGTGAGGAGCATTCATCAAGTCCAGCCCAAGTCTCCACGGGATTCAGTGTATTAGATCAATGATTTTGGTGGTTTGTGGTTTTTTTTTTTTTTTCCCCTCCTCTCTCTCTCCTTCTTTTATGTATTTCTCTTTCTCCTGTTGAACCAGACTGCTGCTTTGGGACACACGTTTTCCATCTGTTGTATCATAGGTAGTTCTGCTTCAAGAGGTTTTGATAATTCAGAGGTGCTAGAGAGATAAAGATCAGCAACTCTGCAATCTTTCTGTCTGGTCTCCCAAGAGAGTTCAGTAAGAGTATCAGATGAAATCTGTGGAGTGTAGGTTGCACAACAGCAGTGTACAATACAGAGACGCTTTCGTAAATGTGGGAACACTAGGCTTTTGGAAGATTTTTCCCAGTAAAGAATTCAGGGCATGCAGTTCAGTTCCTGTGTGAGCTGGTGCATGGGTATGTCTTACCGAGGAGATTGGAACAGACAATTAGGATACTCTGTCTTGGCTGAGGGGTATGTCAAGATGTAGCTGAATGGGATGGCTCAAAAGCTGGGAGGAAATGAGCCTGCTGGGACATCTGAGTCTAAAATAATGATCAACTGTTAAATTTCAGTGTCATGAATACTTTGAGGCAGAGATAAGTTTTAGATACCTGGAAGTTGTGTAGTGATACAGCTGACTATCACTTTAAGCTTTTTATGCATCTGGCATCATGTGGAGCTGGGTTTATTCTAGATAAAGTGAGATTATTAATACTCAATAGTGAATGCTGTGCCTGTTTTCTTTGCCACCTCTTCTCCCCCAGGTATGTTTAAAACCTGTAAATTTCACTCACATGTCTGTTTTCCTGCTGACTGAGTTTCTCTAAATTAATCTTGTTGCTGGTTGCACTAAAGTCAAAGATTTTCATTACTCTTTCCTCTGTGTATGACCTAGTGCTGTTTAGATTTTTAAATTTTGTGCTTTGTTTTAATTATCAAGCCACGCAGTTTCTTTCTCAGGCTTTCTTCAGTCTTTCAAAAATAACGTTATTTGTTTATATTCGCCAAGCAAGTGAGGTGTGGTGAGGACTTAGTGAGACAGGGAAGACTGAGTCAGTCTTACTCTCTTAAAAGCAACATTTAAAATTGTTTTGTAAAATGGATTCTTTCAAACCAGACCTCTCTTTCTCTGCTCAGAGGCAGTAGATGTTGAAAGAAATTTTCACTTCCATTTTACATCAAAATAATTTCACTGAAGCAACTACAGAGTACTATTTATTATTTTGTTGCCTTTTTATCTCATGTTAAATCCATAGTGGTTAGATAGTTATGCGTGCGGAGGACATTCCCATCTCTCACTAGATTGGTATGTATGAACTGGTGAGAAAGCCGGGAAATCCTCATTTTCTTTGTGTATGGAGATACTATTTTACATATAATACTTTTTCTCCTCTGGGAAAAGCCTTTCTCATCTCTGTGCATTTGAATTCCTTGATATTTCTTAAGCTGATGCTATTGGCAGCCAAATGTGGAGAAAGAAAAATTAATATCTAGAGGTGGGAATAAGAACTTAGCACAATGCAATTGACTCTCTTTTTTGTGGCTTCCATATTGAATCCTGAAAGGAAGCTAATATGAGAAAGGTGGGGAAGGGAAGGAGTGTCTTAGAAACATTTATTATTGGATATAGAAGCTGAACCCACATAATACAATTCTAAGATCCTCTAGTGCTCCTGCCCTTGATTTCTGTAACATTAGGTGAAAATTCTGACAGTATTTGAAAATGGGTGATTACTAACAGCGCTGGCTAAGAGGCAGCAGACCAAATATGGATAGAGGCTATATTAGTTTTCACAGCCAGTGAACTTCTTTCCTAAGTTTGACATGTCTGTTATTCCAGATCTGAGACATCCCTTCCAGCAAAAGATAGGATTCTATAAGCAGTACTATTTAAATCAAGATTATTTTTGCTTTTTTGTATTTGCTCCAAGATTGGAAAATGGGGGGGGGGAGGGGGATAGAGAACAGCTTCTAGAAACTCAAATGTGAAGCTGGTGATTATTCTATTTCTCCTTGAAAAGGATGCCAAAATCTTCCATCACACAAGATTTCTGTACTGCTTTTTCTACACCACTTCTTGAAGTTCATATATGTTATGGCAGAGATCCAAGTGACTTCAGTAAAAGCAGTACCAAGAGGGAGAGGGTGGAGTGAAAGGTTAAGAGTTCACTGAGAAGCAATTCAAATCAAATTGCATCATATAATCTTAAACTAGTTATTTAACATAACAATGTTGTCTTAAATTAATCACCCTAATAATCAATTGACTGCTAGGCTGCCTTTATTCCCTGCCTAGATGGGCACTTTGATATCTTAAAATTTGTTATATAAGTTCCATGAGAAGTTTCATCTGAATAGTGTTACTGTGAGAGCTTGGTGGAAAATGAGGGGAAAGATCGCGTGCCAGCCGTAGAGGATCTTGCAGTGGGTCCTGAAAGAGAGGACAAAATACACAGTTTATCTCTCTTGAGTACTTTCTGCACCATGTCCCTGTCCAATATCTAGTCACATGGTGTGATTCTTGGGGCTGTCCTGTGCAGGGCCAGGACCTGGACTTTGTTGATCCTTTTGAGTCCCTTCCAAATCAGGATATTCTATGATATAGCTTTCACAGAGGTCAGTTCATTGTCTATCCCTGTCTTTCACAAGAGGCAAGGTTCACATAGGGTTCCTGCATCTGCCATCTGCTGCCTTCCTCCATCCTCCATGGATAGATTGAGTGCCTTTACAAAAATAACCCAAGAAGACTTTTAAACATAAGATAAATAAAAAGTTGTACCACTGAAAAAAAAGATAAGAGGAGAATTTGGACTTGTAAATCTAATACATGTGTTGGATAGCATTAAACATTGTGTCTGTTTCTGAAAGCATATGATCTAGCCTCTTTTTTAGTAGTATTTTAAATAATAAGTGTTCCTATTTTATCCCTTGTTGAAATGCAAGGCAGTCTGACTTGGAAGAAAGCATTTTCAATGAGCAAGCTGGCCCTGCCAAGCTCTTGCTCTTCACAGCCTTCGTTGTGGGTCAGTGGGTTGTACTGCAGCAGCACCTCCTGCCGTGGGCTGTGTCTGCTGCTCACTGGAGTGGAGTGTTTTCCCTCAGGGGCAAATTGCTTCACTTGTCTTTTGTTCATTTGCACAGCAACTTTCTCCCCCCAGCCCACTCCCTCCTCCCACAGGGAAGCTGCAGGGAAAACTTGAAAGAATATCTCCCAGTGTTTTGTAATGCTTTCTTGTTTTGCTGGCTGGGATCATATCCAGATAGCGTGTAATGGGTACAAATTAGACCTTCTGACACTGCAATGTGCCCAGGTAGACAAGAAGACCAAAGACATCCTGGCTTGCATTGGAAACAGTTTGGCCAGCAGGACCAGGAAAGGCATTGTCCCCATGTATTCACCAGTGCTGAGGATGTGCCTTGAGTGCTACATCCAGTTCTGGGCCCCTCACCACAAGAAAGACAAGAAGGAAGTGTTGGAGCCTGTCCAGAGAAGGGCAGCATAATTATTGAGGGGTCTGGAGCACAAGTCTTAGGAGGAGTGTCTGACAGAACTGGGGTTGTTTAACCTGGAGAAAAGGAGGCCCAGGTAGGACCTCATCATTCTGTACAGCTCCCTGAAAGGAGGGTGTAGCCAGGTGGGAGTTTGTCTCTTCTCCCAGGTAGCAAGAGATAGAGCAAGAGGAAATGGCCTCAAGTTGCCCTGAGGAGGTTTAGATTGGATATTAGGAAAAACCCCTTCACTGAAAGGGTTGTGAAAGATTGGAACAGGCAGCCGAGGGAAGTGAAGGAGGTATATAAAGACACATAGGTGTGGCATCTGGGGACATGTTTTAGTGGTGGACTCAGCAGTGCTGGATTAATGGTTACACTTGATCTTAGAGATCTTGCCCAACTAATGATTCTATGATTCTGCAAAGTGAGACCCCAATATCTTTATGACTGTTGAGAAAGTCAAGCATTGACGTGTATTCAACAGGAGATTTGAGCTACTCGTTGTTTTTAACTTTGAAGGTATGGCAGGCAAGCTGAATGTGCCTTATGAACCTGCAGCCACACTCCTACTGATGTTGCTGGCTGTCATGCTTGGCTATCATGCACTGGCTGCCTACAGAAAGCTGATTTTTTTTCTTCTGACAGCTTTGGCCAGTTAAAACTGTAATGTTTATTTTGTGCTTATTCCTGGAAGCAATATAGCAAGTGCAAGGTGCAAACCTTTGGAGACAGATTTGGAGGTGGATAAATCTATACATCTGTATGGTTCTTACTGCTGGGATGTTGTGGCTTATTCAAGCACTGTCAGTGTGACTGCAGTGTTCATGGACAATGACAGTGGAGACAGAGAAGGTTGTGGCCATATCCCATTGACATGAGCTAGGGCAGGTTTTAGTAAGGGGTTGAAAGCTCAAAAAATTTGTCCCAGTCAATTACT
The DNA here is from genome assembly GCA_013390045.1 of Picathartes gymnocephalus. Taxonomy (NCBI): domain Eukaryota; kingdom Metazoa; phylum Chordata; class Aves; order Passeriformes; family Picathartidae; genus Picathartes; species Picathartes gymnocephalus. The sequence goes on from WEKY01015121.1 coordinate 106,914, forward strand.
GTCAGGATCAATTACTGGACTGATTACAGCTGGGATGATGGGAGAAGGAGAGAGAAGATTAAAAGGGTTGATGAGTCTTGTGTGGTTTTTTTTCAGATCAGCAGATGTAAAGCCTGTGCTATTAAGATGTGAAAGGTCTGATATTAACACTGCGACAGAGACAGGCAGTGAAAAATTATTTATGATTTGTAGAGAAGCTGGGATCCTGCCCAATTTGTCTTGCTGTAAGTTGAAACCAGGAGTTCTTCTCCAAGCCCTATCGTTCCCAACCTCCCCTGAAATGTTACACAAGAACCAAACTCCAGTACCAGAAGTAAGGAGTCCACCTCTGGCTAGTGCCAGGTGTAAGCAGATGTCAGTGTCTGCTGCCTGTGTGATTTGATGCTGGAGCTTTTCACAGAAATGTTTATTCTGAAGCATATCATAGTAAAAGGACAACGTTTGCTCAAGTTAAAATATGTGGGCATTTCTGACAAGAAGGAATTAAACTTAGAAATCTGTGAAGATACTCAATCATCTTCTTTTTTCCCCCCCCCATTGTTCTTGCCTAGAGCTTGTTTTAGTCTCTGCATGTTTGCACAAATATTTAGGTTAGTATCTTAAAATGTATTGTTAATTTGAGTTCTGCTTGCAGCTCTTGGTATAAAGAGGGTCTTTGAGTTAAGGCAGACAGGTAATACATACCATTTCTTATGCTCTTGTAACTGGCCTTTCATCAAAATGTAATTAAGAGCCTACTAAGAGTAATTTAGTAAAACTGTTTCTGCTTTGAAGTAAAACCAAGTCACAATGGGACCGTCAGTCTACTATTACAGAGCTTCAAACCTTGTTAAAATCTTAGGCAAATTCTATTGAGGTTAACTTAGAGGGTCTGATAGATGGGGATCTCTTTTCAGTTTACTTCTTATTGATGAATTGTATTTAAAATTTTGAACATTATATATAAAAAAGGTGGTAGTAGTCAACAGACGTTTGTACAAAAGACAATAGATTTTAGTTTAGAGTTATTCTTCCAACATAAATATCTGGCTACATTACTTAATCATGAACTAGAGATGAAAAATTAGAGCCTTGTTTTTCAATTATTAAAAAAAATAATATTTCTGATGATAATAAACAAGTACATGTATGATACTCTATTTGAAAACTATTTTTTTCATGACTTGGACTCATCTGTTATTTCATTTTATTACTAGGCCTAACTATTTCTTTTAATGTGGACATACAGTTACTTATTTCCTATTTCCACACCAGGCTACAGAATATTTATTTTGTCAAGAAAGTTGCTCTGAGATGATTGGCCTTATTTAATTTAAATATCAAATTTATTAACATGCTAGGATTGTCACTGGTAATGCTAACCCCAAACAGATCTTTTTTATTTATTTCTCAACTGGGTTTTTTTGTTGGTTTTT